>CM074284.1:21544876-22144876 GCA_037194245.1 Opsariichthys bidens | reverse complement strand
ATGGTATTTTGCCATAAAATGTCATTAAATGTACTGTTAGATCTATTACAGTTATTCAGTGTGTGCAGTACGGAAACTTTATGTAAACCAATTAACTGTCTTTTTACTGTGGTGTTTTCACAGTCTTTTACCATTGAAATCATGGTCATTTTTTACAGTGTGGTTATTTGATCACTTTTACAATTTTGCAACGTAACACTAAAATTTCACAGTATCATTCACAATTTATGTTTTCATATTTGCAGATTTAAGACATTGGCATCTATTATTCTGTAATTTATTGCATTACATTTTCAGCTTCCTTTAGTTTGTAATGTTGCTGTTTGAGCATGAAAAACATCTGCAAAAGTACAAAGCACCAAAGGGAGTTATTCTCTATATCAGTGTGTTTCTGAACTCCCTGAAACACTTTGATTGTCGTGAACCAATGTTCGCTTGAACGATGGTTTGGGGAAACACCAAATTGTTGAACTATGTTGGTAACGACGATACTTGTTAGTTGGCTAACAATGCTTTTGGGAAACACACCCCTCAGTATTACTGACAGACTGGGAAGAGAGGTGCTGCAACAATGCCAAATTTGTGAAAAAGTTTTGGATAATTCAAGCATGAAAACCTATTCTAGTGGACCCCAAAAACAAAATCAAGCCTTTTTAAAAAGACATAATATGCCTTCTTTAAATGCATAAACTGATTTTATCCTAACAGAGATTACACTGGAATGTCATTCACCATCTGTGTTTGAACATTAGTTGTCATTTTTTTAAATTAAATTTTCTGTAGTGAATCTTTAAGTGTATGGTATGTAGTTACACCTTATTCTCTAGAAGTTAATTTTGTTGTTTTTGAACTCTCTCTTTTTTTATATATATATATATATATATATATATATATATATATAGCATCGCACTAATTTCTGTAATTTTATTTAACAGGAACATTTTAGAGTGATACAAATCAACTAATACTAATTACACAATACATCAAATCCATTGCTAATACTTTCTGATGTTTGTGTTGTTGATTTCCAACGACAAATTATGTCACTTCCTGCAGCTTCTCTTTATTTACTCTCTACCTAGAAGTGTTGTCTTTTAAAAGAGCATGGAGTGTAGGTTAATGCACGTTCGGTGAAGCCTCATATATATTTTTTTACAGCTCAGATAATGGATTGTAAAAGGAAGAGCAAGCAGAGGAGGAGATTGAAGGGAGGGTGGAGATGCTGGATTTCCATTCGTTGTGTGTGTGTGTGTGTGTGTTGAGCATCTCTAAATCACAATTGTGGACAAGGTCAACTGAAGAATAGCTCAACAGCTTTTGTAGGGAGGCCTGTTCCACTTATTGCTTCCAGGCTTCTTTTTTTTTTTTTTGTCCACCAGGTCACATTTTACATCTAAAGTAGGTGATGTCCTGCCAAAAACACTGAACATTTTCATGGTCACAATTCAATTTCTGAATTAATTCAGTTCAGATTAGCTTGTTTAAAGGGACAACTAATTTCATTCACTTTCACATGGGGGATGGAGGTGAGGAAACAGCTTAAACCAGCATAAGGCTTTTAAAGTGGTTTCCCAAGCATAGTGGGCTATGAAAACGTGTAATATATATATATATATATATATATATATAAATATATTTTGTATACATAAATTGATATATCTTTTAACCAAGATTATCTTCTGTTGCTTCTCTTTCTTTTTGCTTCTCTTTTCACTCTCCTCGTAGGCTGGTCTGTTCTTAAAGTTGCTTTATTACTACAAATGCCATTATAATGGTAATGTGGCATCTATGGTAACAAAGTAGGCCGCAGGGTCCTTTGCTTCCTCATAAAAGTAATTACATGGTAGGAGTAATCATTAAAGTTTCATCAAAGCAGGGCTTCATCAGCCGCTAATGTAAGCTCATTTACTTTTTCCACATATTTTCAATATATCAATAAATGAAGAAAGGGCTTAGAGCATCAACAAGCACCATATAAAGGATCTAAAAGGCATTTAGGGGTGTTGATGTCCTTCTCCATTCATTTCAAATGATCAAAGAAATGATCTGAAATTCACATAAATTGATTTTTATCATATTTTGCTAGGCAGATATAAGCATGTGGTTCAGGGTTTATCCAGAAAGCACAGAATAACATTAGTAATAGTATATGATTCCTGCTTGGTTATTTTTTGGGAAATGATTTGTGCTGGGGATGAGGGGATAGCAGGGAGTTTTTTGCATGGACAACATATTAAGAATGTATACAGAACGTTCTCCACCGATTAACTAAAATCCTCAGAACGAGAAAGATGATTTCTGGATAAAACACTGTAAGGTGTGAGCTATGCGCAGAACTCTTTCATTTAAACTGTGTGTTTGTTTGTATCTGTATATAAAAGAGACTCAAACACCATTCTATAACTTACCAAAACACGCATATCTGACATGTTTGTGTGTGAACAGGTGTGTATGAACAGGTGTGTGTGGTCAGTGGGTGTGCTGTTTATTGCCTGTGTGGAGGTTGATAGACATGCTTGAGTTACACATACAGCTATGAGAGCATGCTGGGAATACAGAAGACAGTATTATGCGGACTTTAAATCAAGTCAAGTGTCGATCTCTAGTATAATATAATGACATATTTGGGCAGATATCTTTTGAAAGAAGTCTCTAATGCTCACAAAAGCTGCACTTGATCAGAAATACAGTAAAAACAGTATAGTGAAATATTATTACAGTTTTAAATAACTGTTTTCTATTTGAATATATTTTAAAATTTATTCCTGTGATGACAAATCTGTATTTTCAGCATCATTACTCCCGTCTTCAGTGTCACATGATCCTTTATAAATCATTCTAATTTGATGATTTGCTGCTCAAGAAACATTTATTATTATCCTCAATGTTGAAAACGGTTGTGCTGATTAATAATTTAGTGAAAACCATGATATTTTTTTATTCAAGGTACTTTAATGAATAGAAAGTTTGAAAGAAGGATTGCATTTATTTGAAACGGAAATCTTTTGTAACAGTATATATGTCTTTACTGTCACTTTTGATCAATTTAATGCATACTTGCAGACTTTCTCTAAAAAAAAAAACTTTAGAGACAGTGGTGGATGTTACTTGCAAGTAATGGCTGCTGAAAATTCTTTAAAATTCTATTAAAGTCCCCCTGCAGTCAATCATTTACCCCTTAGTTAAATGCGGAAGGTGGTCTTGCAGAAGCTAGATATTTTACTTTATAACTTGCTAAATGTGGCAAACGCATCGCTTCGCTTCAGAAGACCTTTATTAACCCCCCGGAGCCGTGTGGAGTACATTTATGATGGATGGATGTGGATGGAGGCGCTTTCTTCAGCTTCATACTCGGTGGACCCATTCACTGCCATTATAAAGCTCAGATGCGTCAGGATATTTATTAATATAACTCTGATTGTGTTCATCAGAAAGAAGAAAGTCGTATACACCTAGGATGGCTTGAGGGTGAGTAAAGCTTGGTGAGGAAAGTGAACTAATCTTTAAAACTCATCTTTGATAATCAAAATGACATTTAAATTTTTTTTTTCCCCTGAAAACAATTGCTTCGATAGCATAAAATAGCTTGAATGTAACTCTACATCCTTGTCTCATTTAGTATGCATGGTACATGAATATGTAAATTAGCCCGCACCTCCACTCAGCCACACTAGCTCAGACTACACGATCCACTCGGTCAACTAGTAAACAAGTGGAAATATTAGTTTAATTCAGCCTTATACGGTTGAACCAGAAACTGATTCAGAAGAAGAAGAGGAAGAGGGTTATCTACAAGTCAATGGATCAGAAAGGTGATGCTTTTTATGTATTGCTCTCTACAACGTCACACAAGATCTTGACCAAAAATTTACGCCCCTCTTGATGGAAATAAATGTTTTGATGTTATTTCCTTCAAGAGGTGCATCATTTTTTTACTTGAATTTAAAGGGTTAGTTCACCCCGAAATCTAAATTCTGTCCTTTTACTAACATTCATGTCGTTCTACACTCGTTCATCTTTGGAACACAAATTAAAATATTTTGATGAAATTCGATGGCTCAGTGATGGATCTATTGCCAGCAAGACAATGAACACTTTTTTTTTTATACAGTTCACATATTTAATACCGTTAATGTGAGTACTGTGGTTCAACTGTAATATTATAAAGCGACAAGAATACGTTTTTTTGAGGTAAAAAAAAAAAAACGACTTTTCAACAATATCTAGTGATGGCCAATTTCAAAGCACTGCTTTGAAGCTTTACGGATAATTTATTTCGAATCAGCGTCATTCAAGTCACGTGACTTCAGTAAACGAGGCTTTGTTACATCATAAGTGTTTCGCAGTTTCGATAGTTTACGTGATTTTGGCAGTTTGATACGTGAACTGAACCACTGATTCGAAACAAATTATTCTTAAAGCTTTGAAATTTATAAGGCTCCACTGAGCCAAAAGATTTCTTAGTTTGTGCTCCGAAGATGAACGAAGGTCTTACGGGTGTAGAGCGACATGAGGGTGAGTAATTAATCCCAGAATTTTCATTTTTGGATGAACTAACCCTTTAAGGTCTGGATTCAAGAGGTGCCAATTCATCTGTGAAAATGACTCTTTCACAATTTGAGCCTGATGAATCTTGACATTGTCATCTTGGAATATGACCATGATGTGTCTTCCTAATTGGTTGTTTAAGAAATGAAAAGCTACACACTTCATCAATTAGAGTTAAAGAACCTTTGCCAAACATCTAACATGCTAGAAACATATTAATCACAGCAATAATGATCCAATCATAGACTCTTTGGCTATTTAAATCGCATATATGCCATTATGAATTATATAAATGCAACCTTGGCGAGCATAAGAGACTTTCAAAAGTATATACAAAAAATCTTACTTAAACTTTTTGTTGTTGGGGAGTGAAAATTTTGCGTCCAAACTCACGTTGCAGTTGTGATTTCTAAGTAGGAGCTTCCCGGGAGGACTCTAAGGAGCTTTACTGTACGAGTCTGTCTCACTTCTGAGGAGCTGTAACTCGACTGACAAGAGCTGCCTTAATGGAACGTTTGCCACTTGTTAGCTTGAATTGACTTTCTCTCTCATACACACGCTCTCTTTCTCTCTCTCTCTCTCTCTCTCTCTCTCACTCTCTCTCTCACTCTCACTCTCACTCAGTTGCTGTGGCTGCAGGACTCAGCCATCCACTTTTGATTTATCTGCTGTTTTCATATCAACAGAAGCTTCTCCCTGGTGCCTCGGATGAGGAGAGGAAAGGGAGGCTGTAACAGGGACCACCGCTGCTCTCCGGAGGAGTAGCGGTGTGCCGATATCTTTTCTGACACCTGGCCATGCTGTTTTCAACGACAACTCTCATTGTCACACAAGTCTCCTGTGTCCAAATTGGATTTCAACTGAAGCTAGAGAGCGTCTTGAGAGCTGTTGTGGTTGTAAATATTCTGGAGTGACTGGGTGGGATGAAAAGATCAATATTGCGCTGCTGAACCTGGGATTTCTTGTCTCATCTTCTTCTGGCGGCAAAGTAACAGCGTGCAGTTTGTAGCGACAACTCTGAAGGGTTTGGGAGCGTTCAGTTGAGCTGGATGTGATGTGAAGCTGTGTGTGGATCTTTCTCTCTGGAGACGTACTGGAATGAGGGCAGGGCTAGTGTTACCCATCAGCCTCCTGCTGCTGGGGGTCTGGACGGAGCTCGGGCTGTGCTGGGATGGGGACAAGCCGGGGCGAAACAAGGGTGGGTGGAGATGGAAAGGGGACAGGTCTCGTAAGTAACCGCCCTGCTCTTAATCACTTCCTTTCCTTCCTTCTCACATGCGTTTTTCAATATAAAAGCGTATATTGAGTTCCACGCATTTTGGAGCATTACGGTGGCCTCATTATTCTTGCAGCGCAGTGGTTTCCTCTGCATCTGTTGAATGTCTTCAAGGGAGTTTTGATTACCATTATAGGGGTTTTTTAGTGGCTTTTTCAGCTATTGAAGCTAAAATACATGTTAAAATGCTTGAATTTACACTCTAAAAAATGCTGGGTTAAAAATTGACGAAACCTAACGATTGGGTTGTTTTAAATGCTTAACCCATCCTGCTAGTTAGTTTTATTTTTACTTAATTACTGTTTAAAAATTACTACATTGCTCGCTTAAATGAACCCAAAATAGTTTAGAAATTAATATTTATTAACATGTTTAATAAATGAACATTTATTAATATGTTTAATAAATTATAATTAAACGATAATCATTAATTAAATTGCTTATAAACAAATGTTCACATTTTTGACTTTAGTTAATAAAACTGCCCAGTGGGTTGGTCAAACATTCAACCCAAACGGTGGGTTTGTCCATATTTAACCCATATTTGTCCATATTTGTTTTTAACCCTGCTTTTTTTTTTTGAGTGCATGCTAGATATAATAAATATTTATTTAAGTGATATTTCCTATAATTTAAGTGCGGATATTTCTTATTTCAGTGTTCGAACGTTTCACTGCTTGTATATTTGCAGTACTTTGTTTGGAACTATTTTCATTGGAGTAAATGTTACAAAAATGACTGCCATTATTGTCTCTAAAATGAACGTATATTTGAGAGAATTAATGTTATTTTGAGATAAATATTTTATGCTCACCATGCCTGCATTTATTTGATCAAAAATACAGTAATATTTTGAAATATGATTACAATTTAAGCTGTTTTCTATTTGAATATATTTTAAAATGTAATTTATTCCTGTAATGCAATTTTCAGCAATCATTACTCCAAGCTTCAGTGTCACATGATCCTTCAGAAATCAATCTAATATATGATGATTTGCTGCTCATGGAACATTTATTATTATTATCAATGTTGAAAACGATTGTACTGCTTAATAATTTTGTGGAAACCACGTTTAAAAGGTTTCAAGTAAATGTCTTTACTGTCACTTTTTATTCATTCAATGCATCCTTGCTGAATAAAAGTATCAATTTCTTTCAAAAGTAATCTTACTTAACCCAATTTTATTCCACTGCGGATCCATTTTTTTTCCAATCTGAATATGCTGTTTCAAACATAAATGTCATTATGAAAAGTAAAATGGGTTATGAATGGTAATTGTATTAAAGTCTTCATTGAATGCTTCATGACTGATTAACCGTACAGAACCAAACAGAGAAGTCTGCTGTATACAGTTCTCCTCCTGCTCTTCTGAGCGATCTGTGATGAGCAGCGTGTGAGAGCTCAGTAAAAGCATGCACACTTAAGATGTCCATTAGTGATGTTTAGATGCTAGTGCAGAGGATAGAAGGCCTGTACTTACCATCAGAACACTATCAACTCTTGAGATTGTCAGTAGACTCTTTGAGGTGAAGTTGATTGACTGCCAAAAAGTCTGTTTGGTGAGTGCTGATCTGACTCTCAGCCTCTTCTGGAGATGTCCTGGCAGATGGGATTTTGGTATTAAAGAGGACCTCTTATGCTAATACGTTTTCAGCTTTCTTTAGTGCGTAATTTTGTTTGAGCACAAATAAGGTCTGCAAAGTTACAAAGGGAGTTGTTCTCTATATCCCTGCACGCTGTTTCTGAACTCCATTTGTAGTCTCGAGTTTTCTTCCAGGAATGAACACGTCACAATATTCCTCATTTAAATAATTCCTGCCCAAGGTATATGCAAAAAAAGGGGCGAGGCCTGTTTTAGATGCTTTAATAGTGTGTAAATTCGCGATTATGGTAAGGGTTGATCAGCCACAATACACTGGTCCAGCCAACCAATCAGAGTACTTTGTGTTTTTCAGAAGGAGGGGCTTCATAGAGACAGGAACGAAACAGAGAGTTACTGACAGACTGCAAGAGAGGTGCTGCAACATATGTGAGAGTGTTTTTTAAACATTCAAGCATGAAAACCTATTTAAGTAGACAGCAAAACAATTGACCATAATACTGCCTCTTTAAATCTAAGCTGAATCAGATGTCTAATTCATCATCATTACACATATTGGTCCTGTTTTAAATGTGTGCTTGGACCAAATGTTCTCTGGTCAATGTTACTGCCTTGTGTTGATCTGGAGGCTTCATAAATCATGTGCTGGTTACTATCTATGTGGCTTAATGTGGTTTGAGTTTCAACATTGGAGTTCCATGTGGTTTCACTCTAGCGACCATCTGTTTCTTGACCTCTTCTCTCTGTGAACTATGATGGTGTGAAAGCAGAGTCAGGTGCTCGTTCAATCACAGGTGCGCGCGGGAGACGAGCTGAGGAGTTTTATTGGCGGTTTTATTTAGTTGTACTTAGTTTACTTAGAGTATCATTTGCGATTTTACCATGCAAGAAGGTCAAAGAGGTTTCGTTTTTCAGCAGCATCCTTATGTTGCTAAAAAAAACAAGCATGGTCTCCAAATTTCAAGAAGACAAATAACAGCTTGGTACTTTTGGTACTTTTATTTGTGTCTTCTATTCTGCTTGGGTTCAGATTTGGAGAAGTTGAAGCATAAAACAAGATAGTTAAACATAATTTAATTATGTAACATAATTAGAGATTTAACTTTGTATATATGTGGCACAGATAATTCAATATAATTCATTTCAACCAGCTCCTAGATCAGTCACATTTCAAACTTTCATTTGGACCAAAAAATAAATTGAAAGAATATTTGAAAAGTAAAGAAACAATGAAAAATATGAAAGACTAGTGTTTTATCACTATCGTTATCATAGTTGTTTACCTCTCTACGAGTGAATTAAGTACTTATCCCATGAAGCATTGTGGATTTATTATCAAAGAAGTGCATTCCCGCTCACTTTGCCAGCACCGGTGTTGTGCCGAATTTCGACTCCCTGCCAAATTATAACCCTCCTCGTTGAAGTCGCTATATTATTGCCTAATCCTAGCCCTACACCTACACTACATCGGCCACATATATTCCTGTACTTGCTATATGAAATTAGGGAGGGAATTTTACATGACTGTTACAGAACTTTAGGTAAAGATCTTAGAGAGCAGTGACAGAAAGATTACTTGCTGAAAATTAAACACTGGATGGTATTATAAAAGAAAACGTTTGAAATTTATCAGTGGCATTCCACAGGGATCTATCCTCGACCCATTTTCATTTTGATTCACCACAGTGTTGTTTTCTACTTTATAATGCGACTCTCTTTTACTAATGCCTACGCCACAGCAGAGAGCTTTTGAAAATAAAATGAGCATCCTTCCATTACCTATCAGCGTTCAGGAAGTGGTGTCTGATGTGCGGCCTAATGATGCTCGCTCATAAAATGTCCATTTAGCTGCACATGCTCCATGCTGCAATTACATGCATGAGCACAGCTCACCTTTAAAAGCGATAACGTCAGCCACGCTCAGCAGCTGGGCAGGTTGCTGTCATAACCTGTAAGTAAACTCAAATGCATTGTTAACTAGATAAACACAAACAAACACAATTCTGGCTTGTGTTTTAAAAGAGGACAAACACAAAGGGAAAAGAGGACGAGGTGCTCTGGAAAAGTTGAGTGGATGTGATAAATAAAACAAACATTGTGTCTTCGCTGTCAGGTCTTGTTGAGACAACAGAGTGAATATTTTGTCCTTCTGCTTGAATGTTCTGTCTAAAGTTGGCTTTTATTTCCCTTGGTGGCTGTTGTATGAAATAATTTCAGTGATTGTTGAGGAACAACATTATCTCACAGAGTAAAGAAACAGACATGCTTATGCTTGTGAAAACTCAGGGAATGTGTTTGCTAAGGAGAGTGAAGCGAAGAATAAAGGACGAAGGCAGATGTCGTCATTACGTTTTTCTCTTTTATATTTTACTGACTCTCTCAAGGTTGCCTAACCAAGTCCATCCAGCAACTAATGCATGTTTACATTATTCTTTACACTTTCACTTCTATCCCTTTTTCTCAATTCGAAATGTTTATATCTTAGAAAAGGAAATTTGTGTGCTAGAGACATTTGAGCTGTTTGATTTACAAGCTTGCATTCTTCCTCTAATTACCAATATGTCTCTTTGTAAAGATTTTTGCATTTTTACAATAGATTTTCTAATGTCAAAAAAATGCTCTTCTTTTAAACTTTCTATCCATCTAAGGAATTTATTTTAAAGTTTAATTGTTTCTACAAAATTATTAAGCAGCACAACTGTTTTAAACATTGATAATTATAATTAATTTTTCTTGAGCTGCAAATCATCATATTGGAATGATTTCTGAAGCATCATGTGACACTGAAGTCTGGAATGATGACGCTGAAAAATTTACATCTTAAAATATATTCAAATTGAAAAATTTGATTTTATTTTAAATTGTTTTTACAGTACTATTTTGTCCGTCAGCTGGAATGTCATTTTGACAAAAGTAATTTTTTACCAGGAAAACAACATTGTCAGTAAGTTTGAGATGAAATTGATGATATGTGAAGAAAGCAAAGAAGGTAAATCTCATTTGTGGACATTTTATTGAGGACGGAAATATGTATTTGTCAAAAGAAACACCCCTGTATGTAACCTTGCACAATTGTCATTTTGATTACATGTAAGTTTTCTCTACATCATTGTGTCTGTGTGCTCGAGCAGGTGTGTGAAATGGACAATGAGCATTAGAATAATAAAGACTTGTGTGATAGGCCAGCTGCTAATTAAAATAAGGACCCAGATGCACCGTCTCTCATTTAGAGGTCACTGTTCATGTCTGCTGCTCTTTCTCTCACAGTCTCTCTCTCTGGGCTCCAGGAGGTTTGAGGTGTCTTTAATTAGCTAACAATGAGCTGTGAATCTCAATTACTGTACGCTCCACAAGGTCAGAGCTCAGAGCCACTTACTGAGGAAGAGCGAACTTCACATCTGTGGAACGAATCAGGTTTTTGTTAAATTGAATTCAAACTGCTTTTTCAATGAAATTGCATTTCATTTACCAAGTTACCAGGGGAAATTGTAGACACTAGCATATTCTTTCAAAACGCATTGTGCTCTGTAATTTCCTGTTGTAGACGACATAGATGGGTTGTTATAAACAGTGACAGACTGATATATCGACTTCTCCCATTTTTTTCCAAAAATATTGAGCAGTTTTTAATAGTTGGACTCTCTCTCACGCTTTCGGCGGAAAGGAATGTGACCTCTGAGTTAGCGGGTAGTGAATCATGTGAGGAATTGAAACTTTCTCGGGAAGGAGCGAAAAAACAGGTGGAAAGAGAGGATGAGAGACAGCCAATAAATTAAAGGCTATGAGAGGCAGTGCATTAGGAAAGGGGGCAGCCCAGGGGCTCCTGGGATCTGATGGGGGTCATAAGGTCATGAGTCTGCTCAGGAAAGAAACTTATAGAGTTAAAACCAGATCAGGGAGTCCTTTGAAGGAGATTTTGCTTTCCTTTACAGTCCCTAGGTGCTCTCATTTCACACACATATGGACACGAATATTGAGTGTACACACATGCATGAATGAAAATACTTTTTGTCCCCTTCAAGGCACCCTTTCTTGAGGTCATCCTTACAGAGAAGTGCTGCACAAATTGCTTGGTTAGACATGTTGGTATGGTTCTTCTTTTTTTTTGTTGCTTCTTTAATAGGTTTGTTCGATTTTGTTGTTAACTGATCAGTTTCATATATATATATATATATGGCAACTCTGCAGTCCAATGGGATTGTACATCAGTTTTGTCATTGGGATTTATTTTTAGATAAAGATTAATAGATAACAGCTTCAATTATTACATTTAGTCATTTATTTACAATAATACAATGGCATTTATACATCATACAATTATGATTGGTATTTCTTCCTTCCATAGAGAAATATACGCAGTATCTATTTATTTGATTTTAGGAAGGTGTTTATTGTAAATATTTATCATAGATTTTGATTATAAAATAGTTCAAGAAATTTAGTTCATGGAGAGTACTTGAAAACTATACTTAAAGCTGCAGTCTGTAAGTTTTGCCTCTTTGTCGCCACCTTTGAAACCTGCAATGACTGTTATTTGTGGAATTATCATCTTATGTTAGTCACCACATCAGTGTGAATTCTGTACTTCGGAATCACAGATTGTAGTCTTGGAAGTATGACCAAAATAAGAATTTTCACCGGAAAATGTCTTCTGAAAATTAACATGTCTGCGACTTTTGTTCTGACCAACAACTGAGAAAAAAAATTGCAATAAATTGCGCTGCTAATGGTGATTAAATCTTACGATCGCTCAGCTCAGATCACGTCAAACCGTGCAAATTAGTGTTATTGTTATATTTTGTTCTCAAATTGTTAATTTTAACAACATCAGCATTGCGTGATTATGTGTATGCAATGTGTATTAGCGTTACCTGTAGATTTCAATTTCTGTCGTCACTCTGCAAGTCTTTTGTGTTCATCTTTGGGTGAATCTCCAGTTGTCGCTGATGATTGTCATTTGGACCTTTTTGGATTACAATCCACTGTGAAAATAAGTTTAATAATTCCAGCTGCACTGAGAAAAGACAGTAAATGATCGCCACCTGTAGCATCCTCACCATAGACTGTATATGATCCTCACATGCCAAATAGCTTACTAGCTGGGACTCCTTCTTTATCTAAACAGACGTGACGTAAAGACGAACAGCTGCATGCTCAAATTTGCATGCCCTCAAGTAACATTTCAATTAGAAAACATTATTACAAGCTTATCGTTATGAATCGGGCTAAGGTAAGGATATAGTTTTGAACACTGGCTGGTTATGAACTTGCTCAAATTGATTTTAGATAATTTTTTAACCAAAAACTTTTTGCAGCTGTACGTAAAAGCAGAGATACCTTACAGAGAAAATGACTCAAGTTACAAATTACAAGTTACTAATTCCAATATCACTTAAATGCATGAAAGTTTTGCCAATCATTAGTGCATATGTGGGTCTTAAGCGACCCAGATCTATATCTTACACAGATGGATATCTAACTGCCACAACTGTTTAAAACTTTCCTGATATCACAATTACAGAAGAATAAAATAAAGCATATTTTGTTACTTTTTTGAGCTTGGAAGGGTCCAGTTTGAACAGATGTCCTCATCAGGCCTCATTTCCGTACATTCAGCTCATATTCGCAATCTCAAACGTATTCTGATTTTCAACATCTTCAAAATCAATATTTTGATCGTTGACAGCTTCTTCACCAGATCCACCATCAAGTGACAGAGCCCAATTCAACTACTCAAATCTAGCAACTGCTAATGTACTAATATTCATGTAAAGTAGCCCTTGTTGACAAGTTTGGGCAAGTAAAGGCAAAACACACAAGATGTAGTACCTCAAGTGCCCTGTAGATGGTGATATCATTTCTTTTGTAGAAGAAATAACCTGCTGCAGAAAAAGTGAGGTGCCATGCAAATGTTACAAGTAATGGCATTACTCATCACAAATGTATTGTAGTAAAGTAGAGAGTAAAAGGTGCTCATATGTTTGATACTTAGTCAAACTACAAAGAAGCCAAAAAGATACCGAAGTACAGTAACTAATTACATGCTCTCAAATACTTAACACCACTGCTGTGTAACATATGTGGGGTTACAATCGTTTGACTGTTTCTTTGACACTAGGGGCCGTATAGATTTGACCTCAGGGTTTAAAGATGAAGTGTGTAATTGTACAATACTCAAATACTGGGGTCAAAACATGGATTAACATGCGCATCGCCCAACTGTTAAGGATTCTACGAGGTTGCTGTTGTGATTTGCAGATGCAAACTTGACTTCCTTTCCAGCAGGTAAGCCTGGCTAGACCTCAGCATTGTTTACATTAGCATATATTAGCTAAATATGACTGGCTGCATGGCTGCTGGATGGGGAAGCATTGGGAAGCAATCATTATTTTGCTCTGATGCTAGTTTTAGAGAGATCGTACACTGAGAAGGTGTTCAAAAAGGCCTCGGTAATCTATTTGTCTCTGGAAGCTAAGCCATATTAGAAAGGAATACCATCAGCATGTCTTTGAAATTGTAATTGTTGATAACTTGTTGGTGAACAGTGCTAGCTTTCATCATGTGCTTCTCGATCACTCAACGGTCACACATAATAAGCTGCACTGACATTAGGTCTTTTCTTATGATATACTGTATTATTCTGAGCTTAACCTAAATGTGCTTCAGGACTGGAGCAGTTTTTATGAGCACGAACCACAGCAACAATTGGCCACAATGAGGAATGGACAGGCATGACTGCCATTTATGTTCAGCGTTATGGCAGAAAAGGCTTAAGATGGTTTCGGACTCTTTATGCTATGTGATGTCATAATGAAGTGTAAATTGACATTAAGTACCAAGTCTGGTTTCCACATGTGAAGCTTTGTCATTTTGGGAATGTTTGTGTGCGAGCGCAAGAAACCTCAATGGCTTTGCAGAAGCACGAGACATGTCTGAAATGAAGTGCGATTTAAAGCTGCAGGGAAACACAAAAGGGTTTATAAAATGTGTGCTTTCTATTCACAAAGAACTTAAAACTACTTAGAAGGCAATTTCACAAGCGCTGTGATGGACAGCTCATTTTGATGGTGTAGATATAAGGAAATGAATGACACATCCGTTCGGCTCCTAATGCGAATGATGAAGACAGACACTTTATGGCCGCGCTGATTCTAATTAACATGCTAATTGGAAATTCGAAGGCAAACAATGGGAGGTGTGCGAGTTACTTTTTTGCTGTGGCCTCTCTTTTGTGCTTTTAAATAGCGAGAGACAGGCAGAAATAAAGCTTTTGTTTTGGCCGATTTCTAATGAAACTGGTTGAGTATGTCAACTGAAGATAGATTTAAATAATTGTGAGACATTTTAAGAATAATCAGAATTCAGAATCAACATCTGACACTATGATAGGTCAGCAGGCGAGTATTTAAATTGCTCTGTAGTTTCTAGCAGTGGTTGGTTTTTAATTAATTAGCATATTTTGGAAATGAACTAGATTTTTAAATGTGAACGAGCAGTTGCCACTCATATTTTTCTCACAAGTCGCTGCCGTATATGACTTTCTTATGACCAGCAGAAGCAGTCAAATGAGAGTAGAAAAACACTTGACACTTGACTTGATTCTCTTGTCAGTGTTGGCCTGTCTTTATGACTGATAGACTGTAATGTTCAAAGGTGCATTAGTGATGGTTGTTGACAATTAGGACACTCTTCTTTCATCTGTTTTCTCTATCCATATGAAAGTAGCAAAAATGATGTCAGTGTCATTTTAACAGATTTAGCGTGTTAAAAAGACCTAATGCATTATAGACCCCATCGTGACTGTGACCACCATTTCCAGATTTTGTTTTGAGAGCTTTGTTCGTTAAAAACTACAAAGAAGCAAGGGGAGGGAGGGGAGGAATGCAAATTCTTCTCCTCACATCAATATGTTTGGTTTAGCAGATGGCACCAGAGCCAATCGAGCCAATCTTTATTCTGGAAACATTCACACTACTCAGAAGCCACCAATAAATGGAGGCGTTGCAGTCTGAGAGGCGAGGCCTGATCCAGCCAGGGTTTTGTTGCATTTGATAAACACACCAGAACTCTGTTGTTTTCTAGAGTAGAAGTTTAAATGAAGTACCGCTGATAAACAGGGTTATTTAGTTTATATTAATATTTAGTTTAGTTTAGTCTTATGGTAAAATATATGTACTATTTTCATGAAAGTTAGTTTCTTTTAGAAAAGAAGAAAATATGCTTAATTTATTTCGACTATTATGAAATATTGTTAAATTGAAAAAAGGAGAAAGAAAGAAAGTCAGTCTGTACATTTTTTTCTAAGGATGGAAAACAGACAATTATAAAATTATATAAGTATAAGATTTTAATATATATTTATTACAAAATATTAAAACCGAACAAAAAAATAACACATTTTTTTTTTAATTTTTAATTTAATTTAATAATTATTAAAAAAAAATCTTAGAATGGAATGTACATCAATCTTTCATTAAAAGGGAACATGTTATTTACCAAAAGAAGACTATTATAAAATAATATAAAATATATTATTGTAACAAAACAATATACAACATGTGTGTGTGTGTAATTTCCATTTATGTCATTTCTTTCAGCCAGCAAGATACAGGGTTGTATCTTAATCTGTTCAACATAAAGTTATCAGTAAACCAAATTACAATAGGGCTGAAGTTTTGAAGTGAAGGGCTGAACTCATCTGTTTTGCGATGACACCATTATTCATACTGGAACTTAATTGAGGTCCAAATGAATGGTCATATTCTGACACGTTATACTGTTATCATGTGACGTTTAACCGAGTGTGTTTATGGAGTGTGTTTTGTAATCGCACACAGGTTAAGAGAGGTCTTTGTAACCCTTAAGGGTTATGTCACATCATATTGCATCCTGTGTGTCAGTGAAGACTGACAGCCGCGTGGAATGGGCATTTTTTTTCTAATGTTTTCTAATGAGATGCATCTCATTCTGATGAAATTTTTCAATTTGTTTTATGACCTGTAATTATGCTGTCACCAGTCCCTTCAGCAAAGACTCAAGTATAAACAAGTTCAGGTTTAATTATGTGATGGGCTTAAAGAGAGTGATGACAGAAGAGGCTTTTGAAAATACATCTTCCTCTTTTTTTTTCCTGTAAGACAATAAGTTTGAGTTTTCTCAGAGTTTTGACAGATAAGATAAAGAGTGAAAAAGCACAAAGCACATAACTTCAATCCAGCCTAACGTGTAAACTTCAGCTGCATTATGAAAGGAAATGTACTAAGTCACAAACTCAGTCAGCAACATCAGGTTTAACCAGGAACTACATGCATTATAGCGGCCTTTGCTATGTTAAATCCCCCTCGAAACTGGTCTCGCATCAGAAAAAGAGCCCCCCTCCCCCCAATGGGAATTTAACAGTGGCTTAGGACAAAAATGCCACCCAAAAATAAAGATGTCCCTGTATAATAGGGCTACACAATTTATCGTGACATGACTATTTATCGCACACAAATTAAACTGCCACATCATTTTGGCAAAGGCTGCGATTATTTAATGTGCAGCTTGTCAGAGCTGTACGGCTCTGTGATCAGTAGTAAATGCTTCTACATCTGAAAGCCAGAGGGTTCTCTTGTGCAGAAACTCAAAATATGCCCTTCTGCAGAAGAAGATAACACGCATCATTTCAAAGTCATTAAACTTGACTAATAAACACACGTTTCTGTGTAAGAAATCACATCATCTCACAGAAGGATACTCAACTTTCAGTTTGAAGTGAGTTTGGAGTAATAACACGTTATTAAATGTTGTCTTTTATTGAAAATACTTCTCATGTCTGGAAAGATGTTTGACGTGCTTTTTCAAATGTATCAGTGCTCAAACTCTCAGTGCTTTCAGATGGATTAGCATTTGGAGCCGTATTTCATTGACAAGCTGCGCATAAAAAAATTGTCGCAGGCTTTGTGATTTCATAATCGCACTAAGAATTGTTTTTACCCACTAAACGCTTTCAAGTTCAATGTTATTTTTCGTATCATGCGATAAATCTTGAAGCCCTACTGTATAACTGGATATTCTGTAGAGTGCTGTTTTCCCGAATATCAGCATGATTGTAAATGTGATAGCCTTTTTTTTTTTTTTTTTTTTAGAAGTTAATATTAGGTAACTTTAATTTTACTAGAACCTTGTCTGTTTTTGCTCTCTTTCCATCTACTGATAGAGAGTGATTTTTGGATTTTCACTCAGATTGTCTGCTGTATTTGTTTTTTGTAGTATGTCTTATGTAGCATAAACTATATTTTATAAATTACACAATGTAATTTAAATCAAAAACATCTGCTCATGCCACATTTGTGTAGCATTTTTTTTTTTTTTTGGATCATGATTAAATTTCTTTGGTTGCCTCTAATTTCAAATGGCTACAGATATTTTGGCCTGTAATATAGCAAATAAACAAAAAAAAAATTGCTTAAAGAAAACAAATCAGCAATCGGTATCAGAACCGGCCTATTTGTTTATATATATATATATATATATATATATATATATATATATATATATATACACACACACACATACACACATATATATATAATGATTGGTGCATCCCTACTTATAAATGCACTTTAAGGCCTATAATAAATTGCGTCATCATGAGATATTAAAGACTTGTGAATGGGCTGCAATCACACAAAAACTCGTAGTATTAAACCGCGTAGAAGTTCTACAGATCCACATCACTTGAGTCCGTCTTTTAAATATTTTGGCTGGTTTTATTGAGTCGCTGAAAGGTTACACGCAATATAATTTTTAAGCTATAAATTTAGGGTTTTATGTTTATTAATCATAATTGATATACTTTATATAGTTTGTTTTATAAATCATAATCTGGGCTTTCCTGATCGCCCACAAACGCCTTCCATCATCTACTGCCCGAGAGCATAATCCATTTATGCAGTGTTGATATACAGTGAATTCTTTACAGAGTAAATCTTTCAGTAGGAATTACGCCCACTCTATCCCACAGTTCCCCTCAGGTTAAAGATGGCAATTCCATTTAACAGCATCATTCTCCTTCAGCTAAGATCTGAAACCGAGGAGCTTGAGGTTTGAGACTGTTTCCTGGCATGTCAGTAAAACAAAGCAATGTTTCAGGTGGTGGTTTAGGTCTTTTTCAGGTTTAATTGCTCTTGAAAGGATGCAAATTGTGCTGTCGTACTGTGGTCTCAGTGACTTGCGTATGGATGCACATGTTTGTGCATGTAAGCTTGTATAAAAGTGTGTGTGTTTGTGTGTCTGGAAAAAGTAGATAGGCTGTTTGTTCAGCTTGCCTGACTCTGTATCAGATGGCTGGTGAACTGTGACCAGCTCTCAACTGAAAAAGCACTCTGTAATTATTCTTAAATTGTAAATTAACTGCTTAGATTGATTTCCTTATTTTGTGTGAATAATTTGTAGAATTTCAAGCTTCGCTTGTTTTTAAGATTTATCAGAATGATCCAGTAGATTGTGACTGTTTTTAATTCATAACGGTCTGCTTACTCCAAAAATGGAAATTCTATCATCATTTACTCATGTTTACGTATATAAATGAGCAATATCACTTGAGTAGGAGTGTAATATGGCTCTTTATCAGTGCGGCTGTGATTCGGCCAAAGGTAAAAGGCCACAGACAATCACAGCTGTGCTGATATAGAGCCATATTGCACAGTTACGAGTGTGATATTGCATATAAACAACAGTTTGACAACACAAGTGTGTAAATAAATAAGAAACATCAACAGTGTCTTTAAAACCCCTCTTTCAAATCTCAAGTTGACAGTTTATCTGATAAGCCCAAGCCTTTGTTACTAATTCAGAAATGTTACTTTAGAACTAGCAATGAAGAAACACTGAATTGAAGCTCATTGTATATGCAGAGCAGAGTATTATGAGAGAGATTGACTAAGCGAGTGCATAGCCTGCATCTGCATCATATTCATAATAATAATAATAAAAAAATCAGTTTGAATGTTCGCAGAGGAAAGCGATATCTTTCTCTTAGTATCCTTTTAACAATTAAGGGAATTTCTCATACGAAACAAATTGAGAAACAATTTCCGTGTGATAAAAGTAGAATATCGCTGAATGTCAGTAGGGTCCAAAACAACATTAGACCACACTTTCATTAACTGGACAAAACTGGCTGAAATGTTCTTCAATAATGTTTTCCTACTTGTTCTACAGAAGAAGAAAGTTATGCAGGTTTGGAGTGACACAAACTCATAATTTTTGGGTGAAAGCAATTAAAGCAGAGGTACAAAACTCAAGCTGTGTTCGAAATCGCCCATTATACCCCATTCACTGTTCTCTACATTACTCCACTTAGTCCACTTGAGGGAGTAAATGAAAATGAGTGAGTGAATTCGGACACTGAGTGTGCCAGAAGGGTTGCCGCTTTTGTATATTTTGTGCTTGCTGTTTAATAATCATTTGAAACTTAAAAAACTTGCAGCTCCAGCACTAACATGAAAATATTAATCTTGATCTATATCATGGAAACAAGCATGTATAAACTTTAATTAAACAATTTAATAATCAATTAAAGGAATTTATACCTGTATGATATTAAGCTGTACCCACATTGGACCGGCGGTTTGGAAAATGGATGGATGGATGAGTCATCCGGCCTCATGGTGCATTATGGGTATTTTAAAGCTGTTGAGTGTACATCAGTTGTAGACTCATTATTGCGGTGTGTTATGGGATTGAATGAGTGCACTAGACAACCTCCACTATGGTTTCGGACACTACTACAAATGGATGTCCCTATTAAAGGGTATGGGGCGATTTCAGACACAGCCTCAGTTTCTGGAGGGCCACAGCACTGCAGAGGTTCAACCCTATTTAAACACACCTGATCAAGCTAAACAACTCCCACAGGTTTATTTGAAACTACAGATACAGTCATGTGAAAAAGTTAGGACACCCTATTGAATTACATGTATATTAGAACAATAAAAAAAAAAAATCATATAGTTCTTGGCAGGTCTTAAAATTTGGAAAATAAAACCTCAGATGAAAAACAAAACATTACATGTCATTATTTATTTAGCAAAAATAATTGTGGGCATTTGTTAATGCACAACTCTGACCACAGCTTTTCAATTGTGATGAGATCTGAACTTGACTGGGCCATGGCAACACCTTTTATTCTTTTCTTTTTCAGCCTTTGTGGTGTAGATTTGATGGTGATGGTTGCATGACTGGCAATTTTGGCCAAGCTTTAGCTGTTGGGTGGATGGCCTCACATTTTACTCTAGAATACTTTGGTAAACAGAGGAGCTCATGGTTGACTCAATGACGGTGAGGTGCCCAAGGCCTGTGGGTACAAAACAAGCCTAAAATCATCACTGCTCCACCAGTGTGCTTGACTTTTGGTATGAGGTGTTTGTACTGATCAAACATCTCCACTTTGGTCTTGTCTGTCCAATATTGTTCTCCAATATTGTGCATTATTCTAGAAGTCCTATTATTTGTTCAGAAGCAACTTTGCAAACCTAAGCCGTGCTGCCATGTAATTTATTTATTTTTTTTTAGAGAGAGAGAGAAGAGGCTTTCTCCTGAAAACCTTTCCAAACATGCCATACTTGTTCCTTTTTCTAATTGTACTATCATGAACTTTATCGTGTAACATTCTAAATGAGGCCTGTAGAGTCTGAGGTGTAGTTCTTGGGTTGTCTGCAATTTCTCTGAGCATTACACAATGAATTTGCTGGGACATCCACTCATGGGAAGATTTGTGTCTGTTTTGAATGTCTTCCACTTATGAATGATCTTCCTCACTGTAGAATGATGGACTTCAAATTGGCGTATAACCCTTCCCAGGTTGATGGCAGCAACAATTGCTTCTCTAAGATCATTTCTGATGTCTTTCCTCTTTGGCATTGTGTTAACACACATCTGAAGGCTCCAGACCAGCAAACTACTGCTTTTATTTAGGTGATAACACTTGGTATTTGATTAGCAGTGCCTGATCGTTACTTATCCTCTTAATTCCTATGTTAAAAGTAAGGGTGCCCTAATTTTGTCACCCATGGCTTTTCCATTTTGGGTTTATTTTTTGCTAAAAAATTAATGGCACATTGTGATATGTCGTGTGTTGTTTATCTGAGGTTTTATTTTCCAAATTTCAAGACCGCCCAAGGACCAGATGATTTTTTTTTTGCCCTGATACAGAAAACCATGCAATTCAATAGGGAACTTTTTCACATGATTGTATGCAGGTTAAATCAACTAAACTCTGCAAGGCTTTGAAACAGTTGCTGCATCCCTATTCACATACTATCCATCTAAATAGTACTTGAAATTAGAATTAGCCTAGCGTGTCCGAAATCGTAATATGTTAAAATGAGTATCCCAAAAAGTATTCTGGTTAGAATCTGAAGTGCAAATCCATGCACGCTCTAAATGCTATTATTATATACAGTGGGGAGAACAAGTATTTGATACACTGCCGATTTTGCAGGTTTACCCACTTACAAAGCATGTAGAAGTCTGTAATTTTTATCATAGGTACTCTCCAACTGTGAGTGACTGAATCTAAAACAAAAATCCAGAAAATCACATTCTATGATTTTTAAATAATTAATTTGCATTTTATTGCATGACATAAGTATTTGATCACCTACCAACCAGTAAGAATTCCGGATCTCACAGACCTGTTAATTGTTCTTTAAGAAGCCCTTCAGTTCTCCACTCATTACCTGTATTAACTGCACCTGTTTGAACTTGTTACCTGTATAAAAGACACCTGTCCACACATTCAATCAAACAGACTCCAACCTCTTCACAATGGCCAAGACCAGAGACCTGTGCAAGGATATCAGGGATTAAATTGTAGACCTACACAAGACTGGGATGGGCTACAGGACAATAGGCAAGTAGCTTGGTGAGAAGGCAACAACTGTTGGCGCAATTATTAGAAAATGGAAGAAGTTCAATCTCCCTCGGTCTGGGGCACCATGCAAGATCTCACCTGGCGGGGCATCAATGATCATGAGGAAGGTGAGGGATCAGCCCAGAACTAGCACATGTCCAGGCCCGTCTGCAGTTTGCCAATGACCATCTGGATGATCCAGAGGAGGAATGGGAGAAGGTCATGTGGTCTGATGAGACAAAAATAAAGTTTTTTGGTTTAAACTCCACTCGCTGTATTTGGAGGAAGAAGGGGGACGAGAACAACCCCAAGAACACCATCCCAACCTTGAAGCATGGAGGTGGAAACATCATTCTTTGGAGATGTTTTTCTGCCAAGGGGACAGGACGACTGTGCCGTATTGAGGGGAGGATGGATGGGGCCATATATCGCGAGATCTTGGCTAACAACCTCCTTCCCTCAGTTAGAGCATTGAGGAAGGGTCGTGGCTGGGTCTTCCAGAATGACCACGACCTGAAACTCACAGCCAGGGCAACTAAGGAGTGGCTCCGTAAGAAGCATCTCAAGGTCCTGGAGTGGCCTAGCCAGTCTCCAGACCTGAACCCAATTTTGGAGGGAGCTGAAAGTCTGTATTGCCCAGCGACAGCCTCAAAACCTTAAGGATCTGGAGAAGATCTGTATGGAGGAGTGGGCCAAAATCCCTGCTGCAGTGTGTGCAAACCTGGTCAAGAACTACAGGAAACATATGATCTCTGTAATTGCTAACAAAGGTTTCTGTACCAAATATTAAGTTCTACTTTTCTGATGTATCAAATACTTATGTCATGCAACTTAATTACTTAAAAATCATACAATGTGATTTTCTGGATTTTTGTTTTAGATTCCGTCACTCAGTTGAAGAGTACCTATGATAAAAATTACAGACTTCTACATGCTTTGTAAGTGGGTAAACCTGCAAAATCGGCAGTTTATCAAATACTTGTATAACCCTCTTTATAACATTTAATTAATCATTTCAGAATGAGTGAGGTTATGGAATACTTACAATATGAGCCATCTTTCACTTTCTCCTTCTTTCTCTCTCACAACATGCAAAAAGAATGTAAAAATTATCAAGCAGAGATTCTTTCAGAATGAAATCTTGACTCTTGCCTACAACAGAGTGTGGTTGAAGATTTATGTGATTCAGACATGAACACAGGGTGGAAAAACACTGCTTCAAAGACTGATGAATTAGCTGAGGTTCTGTCACAATAAATAATAAATCTAGAAGAATTCCCCTTCTATTGTCATGTTGGCACTTTGCTAATGACGGCAGTAGCTTTGAGGCTGGAGGAGAGCTCGTACTGTTGAAAGGCCTTTTCTAACAACATTGCTTTTGAAGAACCATGACCTTGAAGGAATGTACTGCAGATCTCAGACCGAGTTTTCAGAATTAATTTCTCTGCACAAGGGTTTTGTACAGTGCAAAATAAAAAATAAAAAACTATTAGGTGGAAATAGTTATTTACACTACCATTCAAAAGTTTGGGGTGGGTAAGATTTCGTAAAATATTTTTCAAAGGAGTCAAGTAAAGTCTACTCGTTTCCCCTTTTTGTCATCTTTTATTCATATAGTAAAAAAACAATGAAAGAATGACTTTTATCAGTGTCAAAAGAGTGATTTGAATTTCAGCCACCAACTTGAAAACCAAAGCTCAATGTGTTGGAGCACTGTTTTAGTGACGCCAAAATGGCTTCTAAGTATACAAATGCCTTCAAAGGTCCAAAAATGTCCTTATAAAATTGAAGAAGAGCTCAGAGTGAAACCTCGCAAAGCGTGTCTGTCAGATTGAAGGTGGCTTGTCCTTGTGGAGAGCTACATCATTAATCATGGTTGTAACTCTTGGCTTTTATGACACTGCATTCAACAGCTGTGCCCTTTCACCACGGTCTTCAGGCTCTGAAGTGGCTTTCATTTACTCGCCACAGAAGAGCTTATTGTACCGAATGCTTTAACCTCCGTGGCCTGAGTGATGCCCATCATGTGCTCTGTTTAGCTGCGTGAGACCTCGCCAGCTGTTCTGGCTTTCACAGGCCTGCCGTGATTTTTGACGTAGATTGATAGGATTATTCCTAGAGCACTTGAACAGGCTATGACCGCAGTGACTCTGTGAGCCACAAGCATTCACACTGGTGCTAGACTTCTCCTTGTAGAATTTATTTTGGACAGTGGTTGTTGGCTGTGTTTGAGGGCAACTTGTCAGCAGATGATTGGACTTATTTGTCTGGTGTTCACATTCTTAGTTGAGTATGTGAACAAGTGGATGCGTAATCACTACATCCAACCACATCACTCAAAGCAAATGAGGTTGGGAGGCTCTTCAAAGCCTGGCTGTCTTACTTTATTCATAGAGAGTCATTGCTTGGTTACAAATGAAACAATTTTAGCTTTCCATCAAACATAATGGCGAGTGAATGCCATTGACTTATGCCAATGACTGTCATTGAGCATTTGAATAATGTGCTTGGCATTTAAGACAAGCGTGCATTGCATTTGAGCTACATTCGAATTACTTTTTATTCCGTTTGATTTGACTTTTTATTTTTTTAAATTAAACTACTGACAATTCTAAAATGCCATAGTCTCATTTAGAATTTTTATTTCAATTTTTTTACTTTGTTTGCGAGAATATATGCACACATTTGCTTATTTAATTTCCCTCCGTGTAGGATTAAAAAAACAGTCCCAAATTAGATCTTTTTAATATCTCAGTTTCTCTAATACAAGAATGACATTAAATCCCAAAGTATGCTTCTTTTTTTTACGCGTACGCGATCATACACGCACAGCCTTGCAAATTATACTTCTTTTGACTTGTATGCAAACACAGGCATTCGACGCATGCACAGTTTTGAGCAATCTCTCACCATGTAAGCATCTTTGTATTCTTTCATGCTAGATTTGTACAAATGAGGGTCAAATTTATGTAGGTCTCCATTATCGCTGTAGCTTGCGTGCATTCCAGTCTGTTCTGTTTATGCTGTTTTTCATTGACTCCCGAGTGAAAAGATGGCAAAAATCCACTGGTGCACGTACAGTACGCGTGAACTCTGCTTATGATGAAATTTGCACACTGTACGCTGACCTTCGCATATGCATAAAAAGTGAAGTATACTTTGGGCTTCAGTAGAGAACAAATGGAAACTTCTTGCTTAACATTCCTGCTTCCCATTTATTCCCCCTTCAGAGAAAGTTTTATCTCTTTATACTTTTTATCTTGTTAATCTTAAACTGTGATTGATTTGCCATTATAGCAAAGTTTGAAATCAAAAGAGATTTCAAAATGAACTTCTTTTTTTTTAGTTGACTGATTTTCAGTATATATATATATCAGTATACTGTTATTATATGTCAATTGTTTCATTTTTTTCTATTTGGCATCTTAGGAGACGTTTGAGACTTTGATTGTTGAAACTTTGCTGAAAAGTAACTAAGAATTACATTAAATTTCATAAGCTAAAAGCAATAAAATGTGAGCCAATACTAACAACCTCAGCAGCAATATAGATATGTCTACAGCCACAACGTTATTTAATATCAAGATGCCAGACGGTCTGGTTCTCCTAAGCTCTCTGAAACCACCCTTTAATTTCCCCTGACCACGTCTCCCCCATTCCCTGTATGTACGTCCCTCACAGAAGGAAAACCTCTTCTGTAGTCTCTCATTATGATGCTTGGTTTCCTGCCCACTGTGTGGACCGCAATAGCCTCATCTGCATAATCCCTCCCTTGGTAATTTTCAATAATATGGGAGTTAATCAGACCAACAGAGAACCACGGACCCTGGTGTGGTCCGGCTGGAGCCCTGATGATATCCACTGCTGGGCTGCTCTCTCAAAACAGGATCTGCGTTCAGCAGGGCTTTTCTCAGGCTATCATCACTATAAATGTTGCTCTTACTCGGAGGAATTGAACAAACTCACAAATGCCTAATTCCAAATAATAAACCCTGATTTGAGTATTTAAACAAATACCATTTATTTGTTGATAATTTGTGCCTAATTTAAATATAGAGATAAACATTTTTGAACATGAGTTTGCAACACATTCTCACTCCCAACTCTTGGTCAGGACCTCTCACTTTTAAACACACAGGGTACCCCTTTGCATCATTTTCAATCTGCAGGGTACTCCATTGCTTTCAATATGAAAACTTTGGTGTCATGCACAGGCAAGGGAATTCTATCTTCTTATGAGAAGAAATGCCCAGCTGGAGAAAAAAGAAAGAAAGAAAGAAAGAAATTAGAGCAGTTTAGCACCAGATTAGAGCAGTTTGCACCAGTTTGTTAAACTGTAGGATTGTTGGTCTTAACTGGCTTTAGATGGGCACTTTTGCATTATTGCTAATCTGCTAATCTAGCATAGCCAGACTTTCAGATTTACGTCAGAAGATCTTGACTCGTCGTAGCTTTCCCTGGCCGAGGACATATACATATACTGAAAATATACAGTTGATTTCCCTATGATAACAGACTTTATCTTATAAATTTTTAATTCAAGAATGGTGCGCAAACTTCACCTGCTTTTTAAATCCAGCATTTAGTTGATCCTGATAAGTGTTCAATGTCACAGTTGTAAACACGGTCTTCCTCCATGAGGGAGGCGTCACGACGGCTTTGTTTCCAGGTGGACCCTTAAAAAAACGCGACAAATCCTGTACATTTCATCCCATCAGACGACAACTTCGAAACTCTTGAAATGTTTCCTATTTTGTGCGCCTTCAGACGTTTAGACAAAGGTTAATGGGCGTGACGTCTGAGGCTGAGACTAGATTGTTGCTGACACAAGCTGGTTAATATGATTATTGTTGCAGGTATCAAGACATCCTATTAATGTAAGGTTTTCACAGATCATTTAAATGGGTTTCCAACTTGATCTAATGATGGTATTTTCAGAAGAGCGGATGCATTCTGGATCTTGCAATCGTATGTTCTCCGTGTACAGCTTCAACGAGAAAGTGTGCTCTCTTCCTCTTTTCTGCAGACCAGCAGCTGTGTCCTTCCACACAATCTTTCTACATAATCTTTGGTAATTTGCAGTCTGGGTGCACCATTCACATATTTCTTTCTTTCTGCATATATTAATTTGTATCCAGACTAATTCGGTCGTGTGACTTAATTAAACCCCTTTCATAAATCAAGGCCTTTAAGGGGAACCAAAAATGAGAAATTGCTATCAAAACAGAGGTGTTAAAGTGCACTGATTAACATGGTAACTCAAACAGTTACTTTGCCCTCTCCTGCCTTTAAAAATATTTAACGGACTGTTGGCGAATCCAACAAATGGCCTTGATTTTTAAAGCCATTAAGATGAACGAATCCAATTGTTGTTGTGTTTATATTGGTTATCTGGGTCCACTGTTATTGAGCTAGTACATCACCTTCTCCTTAAATCAATAAAGCTAGAAATCGAGAAAGCAGACCGTGTGTCTGAAAATGAGGGGACAGCCGGGGCTTTGAGGTGCATAGGGAACATCCTCCTAATGGGCCCGTGTAGACATGTCAGCTAGCCGCATAAGGTTCGGTTTAATTAGTCATCAGGGGAGGCAGGGCATTTTGGACTGGATTGTGTGGATCAGGGCCATTTGAATCTGAGGGAGCACCAGGTTTTTGCTTGTGTGTCCTCCAGGGCATCTGGGCACACCACCTGTTAAATAGTCGTGAAGTATTCACTCTCTAAGCCCACAATAAAACATATTCTACTGTCAGCTATCAGTACAGTTTTGGAACTAGAATATTCATGCATTGATTCTCTGTGGGGATATACAATATCTGTGCTTTGTACAAATATATCTGAGCTTTCTTTATCTTTTTAGGTCAGTCTTTATGAAGCATGTCTTGAGCTGAGAATTTGTTTGGCTATACAGTGGCCCACATAGAATCTCATAAGCTTTTTCTCATATTTTCTCTCAGTTGTGGGAGAACATTGGAATGGAATAGGTGAAAATATGGTTTAAATTTAGAGACAGAGAATTTATATATATATATATATATATATATATATATATATATATATATATATATATATATATATATATGTATATGTATATATGTGTGTGTGTGTGTGTGTGTGTGTGTATATCAGTTTTCAAATGAATGAAAGAAATTCAGAACAAACTTTGTATATTCAGATCGTACAAAAAATGCATGAGAGAGATGTATAAATATCTATAAAATGGAAGTGAGAGCACATTAGTATTAGTAAATTATCTAAAATATCTGTGTACATGTAATTTTGATCTTTCTGCATAGAAACTTGTGTTGAATTTTGTGAAGGATGGTTGATTGGTTGCACTAATTCTGTGTAGGGTTAGTTATATGTTTATCAAAGATGTACTGTACATTTGGTTTAAAACTGTAAACTATGTGTATATGTCAAACATATGCATATATATGCTTCAAAAAGGACAACGTGGGTTATACTATGGTAAAACTATGGGGAATGCCAATATGGTGTCTATACACAAACATACAGACTCATATGTGTTTGCATGCTTGATGTTAAGTGTTTGTGAACTTGATCTTATGAGCACAGAATCTGTCTTTTAACATTGTTAAAAGTGCAAAAGCTAAGATAGCCAACAGTCTCCTGACGGTCACAACCTTGAGATTCTGCAAACGTACTCAGCAAGGTGTTTGTTTAGAAACTGCCATCTCAGCATTTAGCAGGCTAAAAGTGTCATTTCACTAAATGCATCAACAGAAGTGCTAGAGTGGCCCAAGTCATAAAATAGACATTTAACCTCTCCTGAAACTCATTGAAGCACTCAATTATGACTTTAAAATGTTGAAACAGTAGCACCGAGAGCTCTAGCGACAGGGTGAACGAAAGGACAGACAGTGGTCACACTTCGCAGAGCCCTAAGTGCTCTCCAATGACTTCCTTTTGTTTTGCCTGTCTGATTTTTTTTTTATCCCCGTAAATGATGCCAATCTTCATTCACGGTCCATGACGATCCTGACAGGATGCTTCCCAGTCATCTGGCCCATTCTGACCCCCTTTATATTAAACAGGCCCCTTCACCTCCCCTCATCCCAAATTAACCCCCTGTCAGTGCCCAACAATGGAAGTGGGCATGGCCCCAGTCTGATTTATCCCACACTTCGCCATGATGGGGGGCATCTGCCACACCCCCTGCCCGGTCCTCCCTTTCTAAACCCAGCGTAGAGGAGGGCTGTCAGTCCATCTTCCAGAAAAGCGACATTCGTTGATTGAGGAATTAGTTTAGTCAATGACTGTATAAAGAGCTAAATAGGGTGTGTGTCAGTGACTTTGTGTGTATTTGCAATTGGTTCGTCCTTTTTCTGCCCATGTGCTTCTATAGGACCGTCTGCTGCAAGAGGGCACACATTGTCACTGCCCAGACATACACATAGACGTTCAGGGCTAACTGCACTTCTTTAGGCCTGCGAAGAGAAGGAAAACACCATATTTAGGATTTGCACTCTTGGGATTCTCCAATGGATTAATGGCTAACTACTGATTAACACCTTGGAGCTTCTATATATGGTGTTTTGGGGAAGTTTGCAGTGATTTCTTGATATGATAATGCAGTTTGGAGGTTGCAATTGCAGACAGAGACTTTCTAAAAGTCACTGTCTGCAGAGCCTAGTACTGCTTATCTGTTGGTATCAGGGATACTGGGGCGCTACCATGTTGCCGTCGGCCCAATATTCTTTACTCGAGGACTCAGAGTCTGTGTTACTTCCAACAGACACGGGGACTCAGGAGGGGACTAGCAATAGGGTCACAGAGGCCCCCACTGCAGAACACGATGATGACAACTCTCTGGGCTACACAGGTACTGCTATTTTTTTCATTACCAAAAATTCTGCTTTATATTTTTGCCATAGAAGAACCTTTCTCAAATATCTTTTTTAAATAACATGTTTGCTTTATTGTATGTATCATTTCGCCTCTTCCTTGACTTTTATGCAAGATAAATTAGGGTGAGGGGATAACATGGAAAGTTTTTATGCAGATATGCCCTGTTTCTGATCCAATCATTGCAGGTCCTTCTGTAGAGATTCTTATTCTGCCTGAATTTCCATGGATGGTTTGCATAACCTTCACCTTAAGTCTGTCAGTGCATCTGTATTGAGCGAGGTTTTCCCATTAATAAACAGTTTATATTCTTTACAAATGTTACTTAAGTCAAGCTCTGGAAATTGGACACCCTTTCCATGTTATTTTAGGGAGATAAGCCATGAATGTTCTGACACTTGTGACTTAAAGGAGTAGAGTCAGCCAGAACTTCAATTTCCAGATTAAATGCACTCAGATGAGATGAGTCAATCGGCGAGAGAAGATCCCTGACCCTTTTTGCTTAAGTGGAAATAGAGTTCACCTTCTAGGGGCCTGGGGGGCCAGAGCAGAAAGTCTCATGCCGTGTGTGTGGTGTTATGTTTGGAGAAAGCTTGCTAACATTTTGACCTTCACTGGAGAAACAAGTCGATAACTGAAAAGGCGTCTCTGACTATGTGGGTGATCCAGTGGAAGATGAGAATAGCTGGTATAGAGCATAGAAAATGACACTACAGCCTCAAGAGAGCACTCCCTTTCAGAATGGTACAAGGACAGAGATACAGTACAGATGATACTTATTGCCTGCCTGACTATATTAGAGAAAAATTACAGAGTATTGTTGCAGACATTTTTAACATATTTTTGTTCTTTCATTGACTTGGTCTTTTAAACTCATGATAAAGTTTTATAATCTATAATTTAATGTATTGTAGCATTACACATGATGCATTTGTAGCATTCCAAAAGGTAGTGATAAAGGTAGTTAACTTAATCGTGCTACCTTTTAAGATACCTCCTTTGATACCAATTTTTACGGCAGCTTCAAATATTTCTTTACTGGTAACGGCAATCTCTTAATAGATTCCGACAAGCTCGGTGGAAAAGAACAACAACAAAAACGAGATTTAAAACTTTCCATAATAAATACAATTCTTTCAATACTGGATTGTAGCAGTAATAATTTAAAAGGCTTTAAAGATAATTGTTTTACCCAAAAGAGTTTCTAGAACATTCCACATGAGTCACTTATGATGTTCCATTTCAGTTAGTATGCTGCCATAGAAAGCAGCTGCCTATGAAAGCATGCCTGTAATCTTTATAGACTGTTATTGTGCAGAGAATGGCAGTGTATTTTTGTCTCAAAAGCCCTTAGCCCCATAAAATGAGCGTCAAAGATGCATCACATTGGCTTCATTTTGTAGAACTGTTTCCTTATACAAAGCGAAGGCAAACAAATCTCTTGTGAAGGCACTGACAGGCTATTTATTCCAAGTGTTTGGAAGAGAGACTGCAAGGAAGTAAGGAAATTGAAGGTCAACACAGCAAATGTTTGTCCAGACGTCTGTGGCATTTCAAATGTATGCTATGAAAGTGTTCTGTACCTCTTGCACTTATCGAAGATTAATCTTTAGAATAGAATGAAAAGCTATGCATTGAGTGGTATGATAAAGTTTTTCATCCGTTTGTGGTGTGTAGTCTTCATGCTTCTTGTTGCAACAACACTCCACATATGTCAGGGTAATACATGCTGAGTAAAACTGTCTGAGGTTGTATATGCACCTGGTTGTCTGGGTGTAACAGTCTGAGGCCCTGTTTACACTTAGTATTACGATGCATTTTGTTCGATCAGATTACAAGTGGATGATGTTAAATAGAGGTGTAAATGGAGTGTAAAACATTTGGAGCTTGTCCTTTTTCGACCACTTCCAGAAGTTGACAACGCATTCAACCGGATTGCTTTCGTAGAGTAGATGCGTGGTTGAATGCGTTGAAACAGCCACAAAAGACTTGCCTACTGACTTAATGCGTAAACATTATGGAAGGCACACTAGCTGGACGGGATTTAAACTTTTATCCTCTGAAACCCCAAGTTTGGTTTGAAGACATAAAACATACCCAGCACAATATTGCCTTACCATCTCAGGTTTCTAACATTAGCACTAACTTTGTTCGGCGTGGTCTTGCGGCTGTCAGAGCAGAAAAGAAAGCTGCGGCTGTGTATTTTTCCGTTCTCTCTAGGTCGCATTCACATGTAAATTGCATGAGCTTATTTTGTCCATTAATTTGAAAGATCTGAATTTAGCTTGAAGAAATCAAAACAGAAGTGGTTGCAAGTGGACAAAAGAGGCGGATTAAAACACCAGGTGAAAAAGGGAATGTGTCTCCTCGTTTACATGTGATCCGATCGACCATATCGCATCTTAATACCAGGTGTGAATGGGGCCAAAGACTGAATACTCTATTAGTCCCGACTCCTGTGCATCCTCATTACAGGGTCCTGCTCAGGCTTAAAGACCTGACCTTGAAGGCCCCACAATCATTAATATGACTGCCTTCCTAATGCCCTGTATTATTAGTGGCCGTGGTTTCTGCCTCGGGGATGTGTGAATGCAAATCTCCCACACGTTCAGGGTTAAATTTTTCCACCCCTCAAGGAACACAAGCACTCTTACAATGGAGCTTATCCACAAAGCATATTCCCCACAAAGCGCTTGCTTCTCCCCAGGGTGGAAAACATGGCAAATGCAGGTCCTTCCTTTAGCTCCGATCCCACTTGAGATGTAATTACCTCCACCGCCGTCAACCAGAGGGGGTTTCTCCACAAGAGGAAAGGATGTGGCCACTTCTTATATTCGTTTTTCCCCATCCAATCTCTTTTCATCACAAATCCTGAAGCTTAACTCGCCCCGTGTCCTAGGAAATAGGGCCATCAGGCCAAACTCTCAATGCTGAACCACGCTAATTCTGTCAAGAGTGACTGGAGTGCTGTGGAGAACGAAAGGAAAGGCCTAGTTGGAGATAAGAAGCTAGTGGTTCTGAGGTTCTCATTATTCTGCAACACGTCTGTTTGGCACAGGATAAAGAATTTAAATTTGTTTATTGCCACTGAGATTAGTATGGGTGAAGGAATACAAAATGGTTTCGCCGTTGCCAAGTGCTAGCTAGGCACCATTTGGTACACTAAATTAAATAGCCTTCAAAATTCCAAAGAACTCATTTTTAAGCTTGAGTCATAAGTGGCTTGCACTATCCTGAAGGGAAAAGGCCGGTTGAAAAAGAAAGTTCAACGCCCCCCTTTTATGTGTTGAGCCTGGAGGTCCATATGGTCCCCTCATGACTGTCAAATGAGTTTTTACCTGATTGGCAGATTTGAAAAAACGTGTGCTGGCTACAAACCCAGCATATTCAGAAATGCTGACATGTAGCTTAGAAAAACTCGCATCGGATTCGCATCCGACTGGGCATTCAGTGGCGATGCTATATTTAAAAGTTTCAACAGAAATTACAACCTCCATCAATTTATTTGAATGTGACAGAAATTGGAATAAACCAACAACAGTATTTGAAAACTCTCAAAAACTTTCCAAACAAGGGGGTGGCTGGAGAACTTTCAGCCGTGCCAATTGCCACAGGCAAAGTTATGAAAGTGCATCCAAACAATTGCACATTTTCACATTAACTCTGTGTTTCTCCCACATGCTGTTTTGTCACGGAGGAGTGAATGTGTTCAGCCATCACAGGCCGGACTCTATGCTCGCTGGGGCATGAGAGTATGCGGAGGGTGAAAGTTCTCGCTGAGTGTCATAAATCTGCATGGCACCTGCTCCCCCGCACTCTTTCGGCGCGTGTTGTGAGGTCAGTGGCACTGCATAAGCCGTACATCATATTTATAGTGCTCATCGCTGCAACCTGCGTGTTTTGGCAGCTGACAGCAGCAGGAAGACAGAGAGAACCCTTGCGGTGTTTCTGTCGGAGGAAGGACGTGCTTTTAAAAGCAGAGGACGTGAGAGAGGGAATGTAAGAAGTTTGGGAGGTTGAATGTTGGAGCGTATGGGAAGGAGAATGAGGTGAAAAGTAACTTTTTTTTGGCCATTACTACAGAGATCCATCTTACATGTGAGTTCCAGGTGTTAGACCATGTCAAACATGTTGTAAATCCTCCTATTTTTGGTGAAAATAAATCCACTTGAGAGATCTATATGAATTTACAGATGCAGGCGCAGATGTTTTTGTACTTCGGTGTGATTTGGAAAGTAAATGCATAAGACTATGTCTATTTCTCTCTAATAAGAAAGAAGCACCATTTGCATTCCTAAATAAATCAAATCAAAAGGAAGTGCAGGGTTTCAATTTATTTGTTTCTAAGCAGTCAAAAGCTATTCTAGCTTTACTCTGTTAGAATGAATATTTTAGACTCCATTTGAGACTCAATTTTCTTGTGCTGAATTAAATGCTGCATCTTGGTTTCTTGGGTTTTTGAAAGCCGGAAAACAAATAGAGCCAACTGTCGTGCACAACACATTAGCAAGTGCCAACCAAACTTTAGATGCACACCTCTTGGGCACTGGCATGCAATAACATTCTCCGTTTTGTCCCGGAGATTGGCAGTTGACTGTGTTTGTGTCAAGGGTAATGTGGGAACAATCAGCAAAAGTGCCACTTGTTCTTACCACACGGTCATGTTTTAATCATTACTCAGGATACATAAGCTTTGATTGAGGAATATCCAGTTGCCCTTGCTTCAGTGTAGTATAAACTTCCCCAGGTTTGTTCTCGCTCCTGCTCTGTGGGGCTGTGTTAATAATTCAGCAGGACTGCTGGTGAGGGTCTTGTCCAACAGCTTGCACGGCACCGATTGGTCGAATCCCCCGTTGTGAAGGTGGGTAGGGAAGCCAAAGACAAAGACACTACTTGGCTCAGTTTCTCTTAGACAGCTTCTGCTTTCATTTAAGCCTCTTCAACCAGTAAACCAATTAAGCCAATTAAGCATGAAACCACAATGCATCTTGTTCTTGCCAGTTTGCATTAAAGATACAGGGAAGCAGAGGGACGTGGCTCTTTATGATGAGGCTAGTTAGAGATTGGGACAAGCTGAAAAGTCCCATAGTTTTCCAAAACACCACTGTTTCATTGATAACAGTGTTGGGGGTAATTCATTTCAAGTAACCTGAGTTACATAATCAGATTACTTTTTTCAAGTAACTAGTAAAGTAATGCATTACTTTTTCAATTTACAACAAAATATTTAAGTTAATTTGTTTTCACATTTATTGACTGACCCCTCTCCTGTCCCCATGGTAAGAGAAATAGGGTAAGTACAGAGGTATTATGTGTAAATATGGTTATTATTGTAGTTCTAGATTAAATGTGAACATGCATTTGCTTATCTCAGTTGCACAAAAATGTTCAGTATTCCTCAAAATTAATAAAAACAGTGAAATTCAATCTCAGAATTTTACACAAACCTATAATAAAGTATAATAAATTACAGAAAGATACTTTGTATTTAATCCCTCTTTATTAACCAATGCCTTTGCTGCTGACCTCCAATGATCCAATTCAATCACACTAATAAGCAAAATAATAATAATAATTATTATGTTTGATTTAGAAATAAGAGTGTTGAACCTTCTCTTGTATCTTATTCTTTAATCCAGAATAGCAGAACAGCTGAAATGTTTGTTTGAGCTGCACCCTCTACTATACAGGAGTAAATATGCATTTCCTTCAACCTGAAGCTTATTCATTTCACTTTTGGTGTGCAAGGGCCTGTTGCTCCTTTTGCACCAGTGCATGGCATTGTGCAATTAGATGTCTTAGAGCTAGTCTCTGTGTCAGCATATGTAGATCCACATATCCAGTTTAATCTGGTTATTTTACCAACACACAGGTGAAGACACGAACACATATTGCACTGCGATCTTCACCACTAAATAATTAAATAAATCGATCTCTCCTAATCAGATGCTAGCTTCTGTCTCCTGAACAGATACTGGGTGCTAAAGGGGATTCATCTCTCGCAGGCAAGCGGAAACGCAACAGCCTGTTTACCCGTTCGCCAAGCTTTTGTGTCTTCCAATTGCGATGTAATGCAAAGCTCTCGCGTTCTTTGGCACTTCCCTCATTTCGCCGTCTGTCTTTTTTTTTTTTTTTTTTTTTTGTAATGTCAGTCGTGGCAGGGTTCTGCATGGAGGGGCCCTCTGAATGGCAAAACAGAAACAGATTTGTTCAGCTGAACAGATTTGTTCAGCTCGCCCCCCAGCCCATCCACCCCTAGTTCTGAAAGCACAACACAGGGTTTGCAATGAATGAAGAGAATGTCCTCTTTATGCTGTTTTCATGCAATTCTAGACTTCCATTCTCTGGCCGCTTTCCTGCCGGATGTATTTTTACATTTATATTGTTTGTCTGAGAAATGTGCAGCTCTGTTGTGCCTCACCTTTCCATGGCTTTTTTTGTCCTTTAAAAATTCTCAGCATTGATGTTTTTATGTTGTTAAACTTTTTTGGTTGATGTTGTGCATGTGAATCTGTGGTCGAACTGTATCCTGGTTGCAGCCCAGATGGCCCTCCGCGAGACATTCTTTCCCAGTGACAACACTTGTGCTGAAGATGTCCTGAGAGATCGCGCAAACCTTGGTTGGTTGTTTCTTAGCCAGGCTGACAAGTCACGGAAGTTTTCTGCTTGGAAGAATCTCTGGGAATGACAGGGTAGCACTTAGTGCACCACAGTGTTTCCCAGCCGGTGTGGCCTCGTGTCAGAGGTCTAAGGTCAGAGGCTCAGCAACTCATAGTTGTCCTCACAGGATTCGCTCCTCATCTGAGATCCGAACAGATTTGTCAGTACCTGTATGGAACTCCTATGTATGCATTATTGCGGACAGACAGCTGTGTGATCTACATTCCTTTACTTCACTCCAGAAATGATTTGCTGTCTGTCATCACAGTAACATAGTTAACATGGTGACACTGCAGAGGATTTGTATCTTCCTGGCAACTTTTTTTTTCCGATTATCTCTGAGATGATCTTTTTTCTTTTTTCTTTGTCCTTGTTTTCTGAAAGTAAGAAACATCAATACAAAAATAAATATTTATAAAATAAGACCAAATGTTTTATTTTTTATAAATTATTACATTATATATATATATATATATATATATATATATATATATATTATATTATAATATATATATATTTATTTAATGTATATTTCTGAACATATATGTGCTGTCAAATTGATTAATCGTGATTAATTGCATTTAACATAAGAGCTTGTATGTGATGGTGTATAATTAAATCGAGATTAATCGATTTAACACGCACACACGGTATCTCACAGAAGTGAGTACACCCCTCACATTTTTGTAAATATTTTATTATATCTTTTTTTCTGACAACACTGAAGGTATGACACTTTGCTACAATGTAAATTAGTGAGTGCAAAGCTTGTATAACAGTGTAAATTTGCTGTCCCCTCAAAATAACAGCCATTAATGTCTAAACCGATAGCCGCAATAGTGAGTACACACCTAAGAAAAAATGTCCAAATTGGGCACAATCAGCCATTTTCTCTCCCCCCTGTCATGTGACTCATTAGAGTTACAAGGTCTCAGGTGTGAATGGGGAGAAGGTGTGTTAAATTTGGTGTTATCACTCTCCCTCTCTCATACTGGTCACTGGAAGTTCAACATGGCACCTCATGGCAAAGAACTGATGAGTCTAATGAGACCAAGATAAACTTATTTGGTTCAGATGGTGTCAGGCATGTGTGGCGGCAACCAGGTTAGGAGTACAAAGGCATCTAAAGTGTGTCTTGCCCACAGTCAAGCATGGTGGTGGGAGTGTCATGGTCTGGGGCTGCATGAGTGCTACCGGCACTGCGGAGGAAATCATGAATGCCAACATGTACTGTGACATATTGAAGCAGAGCATGATCCCCTCCCTTCGGAGACTGGGCCGCAGGGCAGTAGTCCAACATGATAACAACCCCAAACACACCTCCAAGATGACAACTGTCTTGCTAAAGAAGCTGAGGGTGAAGGTGATGGACTAGCTAAGACCTATACCCTATTGAGCATCCGTGGGGCATCCTCAAACGGAAGGTGGAGGTGAAACGTAAGGTCTCTAACATCCACCAGCTCCGTGATGTCGTCATGGAGGAGTGGAAGAGGACTCCAGTGGCAACCTGTGAAGCTCTGGAGAACTCCATGCCCAAGAGGGTTAAAGCAGTGCTGGAAAATAATGCCAGTCAAACAAAATATTGACACTTTGGGCCCAATTTGGACATTTTCACTTTTGACTATTATGTGTTCAGTCTATTAATGTTTCTTTACTAAGTCACATCACCAACCACTGGCCTGGCAGCAGAATACAGCAGAATACATTTTCTCAGATCCGTGTGAACAGTGATCGTTTTGACAACGTCATTTGTATGCGAAAAATGCAAAGGAAAAACTTTTCCTTTTTTAGTACATCGTCATGTAAACGTACCCTAAGTCAGAAAGACTAAACTGAGGGCTGACTGTAAGATCTTTTTATGGGATTACCAAAACATTTTCTCTAAAGATGTCAACCACAGTCATCTCACAATGGTATAAATTATGAAATCTTTTAAGTGTAGATAATTATGTTATAATGTGTTATTATAAAAGAGACTCAGTTCCGTTCTTTTGAGCATCTTATCTATTTCCAGCACTTGGAGAGAAAGGGAGGCATCAGCATAGAGTATTGAGTTTTAAAGTTTTAAAACTTTGTCAGGAAATAAACAGGATTTTGAAAGTTGGCAGGAGTGGTAGAGGATAATATTGGAACGGACGTGTAAACGGACAGTGCTTTTTGGTCTAAAAATAGCTGACAGACAATTTACTAGGGCCTTCCTCTCACTACATTAAGATGCCTGCATTGATCTAAATTAAATAAATTAGTAATTTACAAATTTTCACATGGCTATTGGTTATTAATATATGGTAAGACTTTAGTATGGGGAACACATATTCACTATTAACTATGACTTTTCCCTCAATAAACTCCTAATTACTGCTTAGATAGTAAGGTAGTTGTTCAATCCGCAGTCTGTAAGTTTTGCCTATTTGTCGCCATCTCTGTTTGAAACCTGCAGCTGCAGCTATTTGTGGAATTATCATCTTTTCGTTGGTTGTGCATTGGCACAGCTCCTCAGCGCAGATGAATCTAATGTTTGCTGGATAGATTAATATTGCTCGACCGGTGTGGATACTGTACTTTGGAATCACAGATTTTACGTCTTGGAAGTATGATCAAAATAAGAACTTTCACCTGAAAATGTCACCTGAACAACTGAGTAACATGTCTGCCACTTTTGTTCTGACCAACTGGGGAAAAAAAAGAAATTGCAATAAATCGCGCTGCCAAAGGTGATTCAATCCAACAGTCGCTTAGCTCGGATCATGTCAAACTGTGCAAATTATTATTATACTTTGTTCTCAAATTGTTAATGTTAACAACATCAGCATTGCATGACTATGTGTATTTAGTGTGTATCGATGTTACCTTTTTAGGGGCCGTTCACATATCGCACCTTGGAAAGCGTGGCCGCGTCGCTTCTTCCTTCATTTGCAAGTGCTTTTGCAAGCGCTCGGAAACTTCAATGGAATTCCATCACCGAAAAGCCCTTGCAGAAGCTCAAGTATAAGATTTATTTATGGGGAAGAAAAAACACTCCCGCAGTGTTTGGGTGCTCTACGGAGAATTTCACAAACTTATCTAAGAGCTCCGTCTGGACGATGAGAGATTCAAAGTCTATTTCAGAGTTGACAAGGACCAGTTTGATAATCTTTTAAGAAAAACTGGTCCAAGCATCACCAAACAGAGCTTCTACTGTGAAACCCTCTCTCCTGCACAACGACTCTGCGTTTGTCTGAGGTGATTAGACTGCCGTTAGGGTAAGGGAAAGGGTTGATTGGATGGTTCTTGAGCTTGAGACATTCTGGAAAGTTGAGATGTTTTCATCTCGCCACGGCAAAAACGAGCAAGCCGCACCGCATGCGGGTCGCGACCGCGTCCCTTCAATTTCTGTAGCCATTCCGCAGTCTGAAGTCATTCGCTTTTGACTACGGGTGAATCTCCAGTTGTCACTGAGGATTGTCACTTGTACCTTTCTGGATTGCAATCCGCCATCAAAATGATGTTTTATTATTCCAGCTGCTGTGAGAAAAGACACATGCCATATAACCTACTAGCTGGGACTCCTTTATGTAAACAAATGTGACGTAAAGACGCAAAGACGAACGGCTGCATGCTCAAATTTCCCATGGAAACCCACCAGTACCTCCCGAATCATAAAACATTATCACAACCTTGTGAATCGGGCTAAGGTTATGAGATAGTTTTGAACACTGGCTGGTTATGTACTTGCTCAAAAAGTTACAGACTTCAGCTTTAAGTTTAGGTATTGAGTAAGATTAAGAATGTAGAATAAGGGCATGCAGAATAAGACCTAAATATGTGCTTGATAAGTACTAATAAACAGCCAATATTCTAGTAATATGCAACCTAATAAGCAACTAAAAGACCCTAAAATAAAGTGTTACCAAATATACTGCTTAATCTATTATCATCAGTCTAAATAAATCCCATTTAACATTAAACTGCACTGTAAACCAACAAATCTGCAAAACACCCCTCAAATCTCGCTCATGCTTTCCTGAATGAAGTCCCAAGATGCACTGCCCCCACGTTGAGATAAAAATGTGACATTTTTCTCTTTCATGTTTGAATGCTAGCTTTTCTTCTCTCTATGGGGAGTATTGTTCTTGGAGAATGTTTTTGTTTTAGCCTGTGCTGTTTTGTTAGGTGATGCTGCTTGAAAAGGAGGCGTAAAATAGTCTTAGTCAGGGGGAAAGGGTATGTGTTTCTCTCTCGCTCGCTGCTTGTGTCAAACCCTCGCCCCCATACCGACACAGCCCAGGGTGAATGAGGGGGGTCCGTCCACGTTGAAAGAGATGCCCCAGCATGGAGTCCGAAAGGGACCCCTTTTCTCTTACCCACATAGAGACATCACAAGAAAAGAAAGAACATCCACCAAAACTTGCTTTGAATATCAAACAGAGCATTACAGAGCGAACAGCATAAAGGTTATTATGTGTAAGATATTGAAATCCAAAAAAAGGGGAGTGGCCCTCGCTGACCATATTGTCTCTGTTTGCGCCTGGCTCATTAAAAAAGTTCTGTCAAGAACTTTGAGAGACTGATTGTAAGAGCTCAGATAAGAATTAAAGTGTCCACGATGGAGAACGAGGAGGTTTTGATTGTTTTTTGGGAAGTTTGAGATTAAAAACCGGAGTTATGATGATACATTATGGATTTTTTTGGATGATTCTTGGATCGTCTGATGAACGAAAGTTGGTGTGTTAAAAAGATTTTGTGAAAATCATTTAGTGTTCTTGTAGAAGAAAGTGTCCACCGTGGCGCCCATGACAGCGGTTGTTTCAGTTTTGGCCATTTTCGTAATGATGGCCGTCCAACATGGAGGAACTCCAGGAGTCCCTCGCCACGCAAGCCTCAGGAACCCACCAAACCAGTGGTGTAAGCGTCTGCGAGGAAGCTCGCTAGCAGCCTATCACGGCCCAATGCCACCACGCCATCCCAACAGCAAGGCTCATAAATGCTACCAGGTCTTCCAGAGTAAGTTCACGATATCTAAACACATTTGTCCGACACAAGGGTTAGATTAGCACTGAATTATGCCTGGAGTTTTATGTGTTTGTACGCCGTTTCATGCTGCTCAGAAATGTTGGGCTCTTTTGGTGATGGTTTAGTACTGAAATTACCGTTATGCTGAATCAATGAGCTTTTTTTTATTATTTTATTATTAATGAGCTTCTTTTTTTTTTTTTTTTTTTTTTGAGGATTTTGGAAATGTTACTGTGGAGGTTTGATGTAGAGGAACAGGAGGAATGTAGTTTAGCTGTCCTTCTGTGTTATTAGAGGACAGGTGAAGGATGGATATTTGGCTCAGAAGTGGGATGTACTTTCCTGTCTCCTCACCATAAAACTGCCAATTCCACTAGTATATCAGGCTTTTTGACACCGCTCTGCACTGGTGAAGGTCAGGAACTTTGGTGATGGGATCTGAGATTGAATACAGTCACAAATCTCAGAGAAGCTTGCCATGAATGGGCTGTAGTTTTGTAGTTTAGATCTCAGTTTTTTGACTAATGTGGGGGCATTTGGAAGATTAGACACACTTGACTGAATTTGGTTCAGGTTTTCAAATGTGAAAATGTTTGTTTGTGATGTTAAAAACCTTTGATGACTCAGAACAGAGTATTTTAATGGTGAAGAATCTAAAATAAATGAACACTTTTTTGAACACTACATAATTCCCATTACATTTGTGTTCTATCATAGTTTTGGTAAATATTCTAAAATTCTGTGGAAAAAAAAGTCAGATTAAAGTTTACTTTGTTTGAAATTTGTTCTAAGCTGCAATTAAATATCACTGTCATGTCTGCTTTCTATAAATTAAAAAGGCCTTAGCCCTTTTTAAAAATACAATAAAATGGTTCAGAGGAATTTTTTTCCTTGCAGGAGGTTTTACATTTTACTCAAAATGACTTTATATTTGTTTGTCAGTAGAGGGTTATGGTGGCTTATTTGTTTGTATTTTATTTTGTAATCTAACTGGAGCAGAAGTGCATCTGGATGTAAAATGCATCAGTGTCAGCTTTGTGTTGATTTTTTAGAAGGGCAGGGATGGAAAAGGGGGCTGAAGCCTTTCTAAAATAGGGAGTAGGAACGCTTATGCAAATGGAAAATCAAAAATTACTAACAAATCTCAAACATTTAAATTTGAGGTATACACCTGTAAAGTCCCAAAAGTAATCTTATTTCTGTTCCTAAAACGACATAATGCATTTTCTGAAATAACTCTGAAATTGGCGGCAGTGTAACTTAATGGTGACCAGCAGAGGGCGGTGTTGAGTTAAGAATGGCGCCGCCTGTCAGGTGAAGTATATACATTTGCCTACTTCAGAAGATTTGTTAAGTAAAACAGAAAAATAAATAAATAAATAACCAATAATAATAAACCACGACGTTAATAGGGCTATAAGAGTCCAACGAATGGAATTTTGTAGATAAAGGCAGACAAATATGCCCACAAACTAATTTAAATCTACCAAGGAAGCCTTTTCAATGGATATGCAAATAAACAACTCCGTAAATCCACACAACGCGTCGCCTTTTAAAATAATTAAGAGCAAATTATTCTGTTCCACCAATGCGGGGAATGTCTTTTAAAATGTAAATTCATTAAAGTTTGATCAAACAGAATCTTGCCTTGAGGGAACCGTTGGTCTCACAGCCGTTAATCAGCGTTGCCAGATCTCGCGAGAAAACTGCAGCAGAATTATTGATGACAATAATGTAGCATGAAATACACGACCAGTTTATATTACATTAAAATGTACTTTCCTAGAAATAAAGCAGTTTTAATAACCGTGTCCCTTTACAAAAATAATTAAAATACCATATGGAAATATAAGTGGGGGAAAACAATGGTTCATTCTACAAAACGGGTGTCTTTCAGTTTGATACGGTGATTTTAAACATTCTATTAGATGAGCCTAATAGGATTTCCTCAAACAAATACAAGTTAATATTAACTAATTGTTCTCATTTTACACATTGGACCTGTTGTAAACAATTCTTCCTCTTTATTATAGAGATCAGATTTTATGAAAATGAAAACGAGCTCAAAGTCGCGTAAGCGGACATGGCAACACGGAGGTTAATTCTCCCAAGGAACAATCCATTGTTCAGTCTTCGGAGGGGGAGCCTGGGACGTACCATGACATTTACTATTCATGCCGTTTGAATGAAGTACCGTTGTTTCAAATGAATCCCCTCAGCCCGAAGTGACGGGGACCTCAGTGCAGTGATTCAAACATTAAAACCCTGAGAGAAAAACTGAAAGAAGACGAAAAAACTATAGAGGGGGAATATTGGAATTACTCTTGCATTTACAAAGCAATGGAAAAGTGGAAGTGATATAAATCCAATGGACTTCAGTCAGCAAATTCTTCAGCATCAGCTTCTGCTCTTCCAATGGAAACAGAAGTTTCTGAGTTAGAAATGACTTATTCACGCTGTTTCTGAACGATGTGACACTGGTCACTCTTTTAGGCTGAGGACCTTATTACCTTTAAAACTTTGGAAAAGAGTTTGACTTCGTTTTTCTTCACTGGCTTTCTATGGGATCTTTTAGGACACGAAGTGACCGACTCTGCGCTTGCAGAATTATTATTTTGGGGGGTCTTTTCAAAACCTTACACGGTTCCCTTAAACTTTTTTGCAATTCATTTTGAGCCTTTCATTCAGTTTTGGACTCATGGGGTGCGTGTGTAAACACAAATAAACTGGAATACACTCAAATTAACGGGGACTTAAAAAAAAAAAAAGGATTTCTCAAGTATTCTGGAACAGCTAAATATACTGCATTTCGGATATTATGAAGGATGAAAAACGCACAATAATCTGATTTCTTTCTCTTTTAATACGGATTACACAAACAGCTCTCTAAAACGCGAATATTTGAACGATGACGGGGAGAATTATTGGATTCGTGCTTTTTCTCGCAGTTTTACACGTTTGCACAGGTACGTACATTTCATTGAAAGCTGCCGTACAAACACTTGAAAACTCGTGAAATGAGGTGAACGCTTGACATTTGTCTCTCAATACCGCAATGCACGGTGATAACGAAGTTGAGTGGATATTGTCGTGTTTTGTATGCATCTGAACAGTCATTTTCAAATGCTCTTTATCGACTTGGTTAAGTTATTTGTAGGCTACTGTATCGCCCATTTATCATCCAAGCGCTGCTAATGTAACAGTGGTGCTCACGTGAGGGCGTTATCTTGCTTCAGATTTACTTTGCTTTATGATCACAATGCACATTAGAGAGCTTTACTCTAAGTATCCTATAAGTTTTATTTGCCATGGCTCTTCAGGATCTGCTAGCCCATTCCCAACACTGAATAATTAGCCTGTGTTTAGCTTTTGTACAGGAAAGGTGAACACTGAAAACAGTTGACATGCTGACATGATATGATATGCTGCTTAATCAATCATTTTTAGAAACTCCCTTAGTTTTGCCTGGGAATACTTTGTTTAGAAAGTGTGGAAGGTGTATTTCGGCTTTCTTAATGTCTTTTGTGGTTGTGCTAAAACCTGTTTGTCTTGTTCTTGTGAATTAGAAAATCATTTGTTGCTCTGACCAAGTGTTTGGGCAAAGTTCACTTGAAGTTTAGATTATTCTTCTTATTCTTTTTTATTATCGTCATCGTTATTATGACATTCATCATCCTCATAGTCACCCTTTGACTTTCATTAATGATTAATCATCACGCAAGTCATTATTTTTCTGCATTTGTGTGCGCCGAGGGTTGTTTCCGATAGCTTTGCTTAAACCGTTCCGTATCTGTGCCTGGACCATCCCATTCTGAGATCACTGTCCCTCCTTCAGTTTCCAGCCCCTGGCAGGCCTGGGTGGAACTGCTCCGAGCAGAGATTTTGACAGAAACCTTAAGCCGAATGTAATAGACCTGCATAATCCCAGTTGACGTTGCCCCTGATCCTCTTTCTTTGCGAATAACTGGCTAAAGCTCTGCTAAAACAAACTCTCTGCGCTTTTATCTGCAAACCTAGTAACATTGTCTTAGATTTACTTGGATTCCTTTCCCTCTAGGTTTTCAGACCTGTCAGCATTGACCTGGTGTTCACTGCAGTTTTGCTACATCAAGGAATGTGAATTGGGTCTCCTCTAACTGATTCAAACAGACAGTCTGGTTTAGGAGGCTGTTATGACTTAAACTGTTGATTGCTTTATTTTATTGCCCCAGTTTGCTTTGTGATTACAGTTGAGCCTGAAGTAATTGTTCAAGTTAAAACCTGGAAGAATATTACAGCCTTAAACTCAAGTGTGTCATTTTTCTTTTCAAAAAATGCTTTCTCCTTCACTTATGTGCAGAGACAACTATAATTAAACCATTTATAAGCTCATTTCCTTTTTAGATGTGATCATTTAGACAACATTAAACATCGATTTTTAACCAGTAGGCTCAAACAGCAACGGGAGATGGTCTGTTCGCCTGACCAATGGCGGACAAAAAGTATTAGAAAACAATTATCTTGTGTTTGGTGCACAAATGACACACTTCAACTTCAAAATGGCTGTTGTGAAATTCAGTAAAACAGCTAGAAAAGAGAGAGAGAGAATGAGAGTAACTAGATGGATTTACAACTGCGACTGAATAAATAAAACATAAGGCAACAAATTACAGACTTTTCACGTCTACTCGTGATTACGGATGAAGTGATTGCTTGATTAATGTAATCGAGAATGAACAGCTCAAGTCGTGTCTTATCAGCGAGCTGAAACTGAGAGGAGGAATGTCGGATGAAGTCGTATTTCACGATGGAAATTAATTCGGGCAAAAGCATGGATCCCTTTCCCATGTGCCTTGCTTGTATTGAATTCCGATGGAGTCGCTCTGAGAATTAGCTGTGCGATGCACCGCTGCTGAGAGGCATATACGCATTGAGGAAACAGTGTAGCGTTTTAACAAGCGCCCGTAGGGAGAGAGGTCAAGGGTCATGGTTCGAACTTCACGGTAGGGCTCATCTTCTCCCAGAGATGGAGAAGTACACCCTCTTCCTTCTTGTGTTCAGGTACAGAGCTCAGTAATTATGCTAGGCGTTGTAAAGTTATGTTCTATCATTAGAAGACACCCGTGTCAAGGACGGCTTGTGTTTTGGCGTAGTCAGCAGTGACATTACTGGCAACCCTGTTCGTGATTTGAGTCTAAACCACCATGCTTTACAGTCAGCTGGAGCATTTCAAGTGCTGTTGAAGGACGTGGCGACGATCCCAACTGTAGATTCAGCAAGGAACCGGAAGTTTTTGCCCGACGGCGTTGACGTATGAGGAGCTGGTGTTGATTCCTGACTACTGAGCAGTGTTTTCTGCTCGTGACAATGAATGATGGTGTTGTTCTAATGCCTGTCTGTTGTACAGTGAGGCCTGTGAGGACTTGCTGATTAGCTCATGGCTGTTGTGAGGCTAGGAAATGATAGTTAAGACAGAGCACATCCGTCATGTGGCCCTGATTCATGTCTCACCGCAGGAGCCCGTTTTATTACTGTACGTCAAACTGTCCCTATTAGAGGCTCGAATGTCATCTGTCAAGAATTCACCAGCTCTTCCATGACCTCCGAAAATCGTCAGCGCTTAACCCAAAGATGCAATCCGTAATTGATAAAACAGTGGCAATGCGGCGAACAGAGATTTTAAGGTTGTGAACAGATGCTTGTGTTGAGAACTAATTGGAGACTGTAGAAATTTATACCTGATGTATTGGTAGCATATTATCACCAATATTTGACATTTTTATCACAAAAACTATATATATTTGGCCAATATATGTTCATTTTTAATGTTGTCAATATCGGCCTGATAAGAAAATGTGGCGGATATATAAAATCCAATAAATAATGAATTATTTCCTTCAGCTGAGATGTGCACTGTTCGCAGTGATGGTTTTGAATTGCTTGAAATATCATTGAAATCACTTCAAAAAGGAAAATACAGTTCAGTACAACATGCACAGCACAATCCTGTCATGTAGGCTGTACAAAATTATAAAGAGAGCATTATAATTGTGTGCTTGGGGCTTTTAATGGTGAGACTTTTGTTTTTGTAATCAAAAATTTGGATTTAGATTTAGATATCTGCCAATATTTCGGTTATTGGCTTTCAAATATAAATATTTATCAGTTATCATATCGGCCAAAATTTTCATATCATTGCATATGTATACCCAATATGGCAAAATATTTACTTTTATTATATATATATATATATATATATATATATATATATGTACATATATATATATATATATATATATACACAGTATATATTATTTATTTATTATTATTATTTTTTTAAATAATCTTGTATTTAATTGTGCATGCTCATTTCCTATATTTTTACATTTAGAATAGTAATATTACTATTGTTATTATTTTTATTATTATCATTATTATTGTTATTAGTAGTAGTATTATTAGTAGTATTAATAATATAAATATTATAATATAATAATATTAATATTACATCTTATTTTTTTCAGAATTGACTAATTATTTTGTAATAATTAAATCCTAATTTTTTAAATAAGCTTTTTTTCCCCTTCAAGATCACTTTAAATGGTCTTTTGGCGTGACTTTATACTGTCTTTCAGTTTTTATGATCATAAAGCTTTAATGAAAAATAATTTTAAAATAGGTCACCACCCATAAATGAATATGGCCATTTATTGAATATATTCTGAGAGGCTCGGTAAAGCATTTTTTGTTACATCTTTGAAGTCTTATACACACTGTGCATTCACCATCTCTTCAATTGCATTTTATTGTCAGTCAAACAGGTTGAGCCAGGTCGCAGTGACTGTAAACTCAAGTTTGCATGATACAGACTAAATGGGCAGCTCTTAAAAGGAAGCACAGCATGCAGCAAAGTTATATATGCCAGAGTGGGTGTGTCTATATACATGTAAGGCTGCGCAAGAGAGAGTAAGAAACAAAAAGAAAGCACGAAGGAATGTCTCCGGACCACTATCCATCACATTAACCCCTGCGGTGCGGCATGGTGGAGTTTGGGATGGATGGTCTCCTAAGTGCGAATAATAAATTGTCAGTGTCTGACGGGGCACAGCAGGCACCAGAGGCCAATTAATGGCCTCTGTTCTCGCAGGTGAGCGATGTATCTGTCTCCAGCGCTCCTTCTCTCTCCACTCAGGACCTGCGCTCTGGCCTTGACGACTCGCATGTGGCCTAATGAAATGATGTCAAGATGATGAAATCCGTACACGGTTGCGATTGCAATAATAACAGTAATAAGAATATCATCAGCAGCTACAGCATTGCTAATAACGGTATTGGGAAAAAAGCCAATTTCGACAAAAAATCGCAAGAGATTTCCCACCAGGAAGTAGTCTTTGAGAACAGGCCAAGGGATTAGTAACCCTGATCCTCACACACCTGTGAAAAATGACAGCGCCCACTGAGCTGTGTGCGCCGCGTTCACCTAAATCCCAATTAACGTCTGCCTAAGCCTAATTAGGCGGAATTAAATGACATGGTGCTGCAGATTAGGGCAGAATGGTGGGTTTACAAATCTATACAGACTCTTACGGGGTGGGATGCAATTCAAAATTTCATACTGCATGAGTTCATGCCTTGTCATAATTTTTTTCTTTGTCCTTGCTATTTGTATTTAAACTGAACAGACTTATTTGATTCTCATTTATACAGTCTCACTAAATGTTTAATGAGCATGTGAGAGCTGTTTAATTGGATTAATTAGCGGATGAATTCGACATCGATACTTAGTGAAGCAGCGCGCCCTCAGATAAGCGCTTCAGTAGGACGTGATGCTCCGTACGGGCTTTATTCGAAGCCCTTGGGACGTCCTTTCTGCGACCGCTTCACTTGTTTATATCTTCCGGCACTCTTTTGGTATTTTAAACCCTCGAGGAATGCAAGCGTACCCCTCGAGCTGTCACAGGGCCAGCGTGGTGATGAGGGGTAAAGAGCGATGCGGTGATCGCTGGCGTTTAATGCAGATGGCTGCGTCGGACTGTCTGGGAATGAGCTGAGAGATTGTCAGAGACACTGGAATGTCGTTTAAAGGTTGGAAAGGGGGTGTTCTTGATGCCTCTCTGGTTCTGGGAGGATTTTTTAGACCAAGATTATGGGGAAAATGTGTTCGGAATGGTTCTCTGCTTAGATCGCTATCTATCCAAAATGAAAACGAGTTGAGCTGGAACATAAGGTTATGATTAGACTGAAAAATCTGTGTCATCTTGATTCAACATTTGTTTATTTGTAATGCAAATGAAATTTAGAGCTTTGTTGCACACTATTGCTCAATTTTTTAAGCTTTTCTAATGCTTTTCCAGTGCTGTTTTGAATGTCCCCCCCCCATATTTTGACTGTTTTTAAGACTTGCCTTTTTGTCGGTCAGTCCATTGCCTTTGACAGATGAAGCAAGCCGACACGCAGAAAAGCCCAGTGGGGGCTGACACGGGGTTCATGCATTGTGTCGTCTCAACGGGGTAATTGTTAGGCCCAGAGGAAGGGGAGGGGCTTTCCACGAAGGACTCAGGGTCCACAATAGCTTCCCCAGGGAGTAAAAAAGCAGACTTAGCTCTGTCAAAAAACATGAACAGCAAAGAGCTGCTTTTTGCCACTGTTACATCTCACATTCTGCCTACATTCTTTAAAACAAAAGATATTTTTTGGCATGTATGGTTTCATGAGGAACACTTTAAATCCTAACGCTCAAAATACTTAATTGATTTGAGTTGGACAAACTTAAACTAAACAAATTGGCTCAGTTAAATGAACTGTTATGAGTATTTAGAACTTTCTTTTTCTTTTGAGTTCATACCACTGACCTTTCAAGTAAACTGAACTGTTTCATTGTTTTGAGTTGTATGAATTCATTTCTTTTAATTTAGACTAACTTAAGTTTAACCGAAACCGGGCTGGGATTTCTATTTACCAGCATGCTTTGGCCACAGCACTCGAAAAGGAGAGTACATGCTAACATTAAATGTTATACAATGTTTATTTTTGTGCCAGATTAATGATAAGGCAGATTTAGTTGTGATTAATGTTTTGTTATGCGAAGATAGAATAGTTTCTGTTAATGTAGATTTTCGGAGAGTTACCATCATGGTGACAAGTGGTGCATGCTGCTTGGTTTAAGAGCAGGTAAGTTACATGTTTTAAGTTGCTGTCCTCGTTCAGTTAGCGCTCTACCATACTATGGCATTTTCTGAATGAGTTTGTTATAGCTAGCAAAATATTTACTTTGATGTAAGTGTTCATGTGAGTTAGCCCAAATTCCTACTGATTTGAGTTTACAGTGAACCATTAATGTCCATGGAATCTTTCCACTGCAAAAAAAGGCTCTTTAAAGTGGAAAAAGGTCTTCACACTAAAATAAAATAATGGCTCTTTTAAAAACTGTTCTTCGGGAAACCCAAAACAGTTCTTCAATGGCATGACTCTGAAAACCCCTTTTTGGAACCTTTATTTTCAATAGTGCAGCAGGAAAGCTGAGATTTTAGACAGGGGTTTTGCGACGAAAAGTAAATGTTTGAGCATGCATTACTTGGAAATATTGTGATATATGGATTTATCTTGTACAAAGAGACACATCCAGAGTTTGGCATGTTTTGCAGTGCTCAGCAGTACTCGCTTTGGGTTTGAGTTATCTCAAGTCAGCCTTTGTTGGGTTGGATGAGCTGTAGTCTTCTATAGGGTCAATTTACAGCCCAAAACCCAGTGTTTTTGAAATCTGAAAGATGGCATTGAAAGCCATTCCTTCCCAAAACCCCCTCCCTTTTCACCTTATTCTCTTTCCTGACAGGATCAGCTTCCTAGTGACCATTCTATTTGGAAAAGCTTGGATACACTTTTGAAATGCTAACGCTCCCTTTTGGAGGTGTCGGTCTGGTGGGGAGAGCACAATCAAAAGACTTAAGAGAAGCGAATTAAATTAGCAAGGAAAAAGAGGGTCCGCTAATTAGTAGATTTAAAAACATGGACCCTCCTCCCCCTCCCGGTTTGTTCACCTTCGCACATACACAGGCTATCTTTGATCCCCTCAGCCCTGTTGCATTGTGGGTAAGTGATTTTCCTCAATTACGGGGTCTTAGCAGCCCTCCCCCCCTATTTGTAACTCTGCCCAGTCTAATTGGGCTCCTACAGGAAACCGAGTCTGCGGAATACAAAATCTGGCTCATTTGCAAGTGATCCAAATCAGCGTGATACAGTTTGGCAGGCGTTGATATAAATGATATAGATTATTTTAAAGGTTGTCTTAGGCACAGACTTCTTTCTTAATTCAGAGACTTGGTGTTCTTTGATTTTCCCACCTCATGCTGGGATGCTTTACCTGCTGATGAAGAAGCTTTCTGGCCAATTTGAGTGAGGGGCTTGATCAACATCTTAAAGCACTCCTTGCCCCAGGGCTAATCCCAGAGCAGACAGGCCGTAAAGCGGAATAGCGAGCTCCCCAGACTGACAAGTCCTCCAAGAGGCATAATTATCAAAGGTCTGACCTTGAAATTGTAGCTAAGGAGCTGCTATATGGTGTGCGGTCGTCTCTAGAGTATAACAATGGAGAAAAAGTGAAGGAATTTGATAATTTGTTCAACAGTGTGTGTGTGGAACAATACTTGCATTTGATCATATTCAATCTGATATCTCAAAAGTTGTTTTCAGATCATTTGAGGCTTGATGTTTGCATGTTAAACCATAACGTGAATTTTATGTGTTTTATGAGCTTAATACGCATTTAATATGGTGAAAGATTTCACCTACAAAAGATTACAAAATGTAAAAAGTTGGCTATATAAATGCTCATCAGAATTTAGACCCTTATGAAAAAAAACATGAAATACATCAATCACACTTAGAATTGTTTTCAGATGAATTGAAGCTTGATATTTGCTTGTAAAACAATGCTATCACGTGTAAAACATTGGGTTTACATGTCAAATATTATGAAACCAAACAAAAAACTCATGTCTAAATTAATGTGAATTGAACCGAATGTGGATTTAATATCTTTTTAAAATTGTATATATCTGAACTAAATTTACATATGATCATGTTAATCACTTAAAATTAGTTTTCTGGTCAATTGAACTTTGCATGTAAAACCATATCAACACCTGTGAAACATTGGGTGTACATGTCAAATGTTCTGAAACTACACAGATTTTACTTTATATATGCGTTAAGATGAAAAAAAAAATGAAATTCACGTAATCATGGTAATCACATTTGATCTCTCACAATTTGCTTTCAGATCATCTGAACTTTACATGTAAAACCATGTGAACACATATGAAACATTGCGTTTACATGTCTGATTTACCAAAGCCACTGAATGATCGCATTTTTTGTAAGCTGCTGTGAAATTCACGTTGTGAACTTAACGTACTAATTTGCACATGCTAATTTTCAATTTGCAATGTGCTTAAAGAGTTTACATATGCATGAAGTGAGCAGGATGACATGTAGCGAGTTCTAAGTAAAAAAAAGTTTCATAAAAAGAATTGCATAAAAGGTGTCAAAAGCATGTTTATGAGTGGATTTTGATTAAAATAATCTTTAAAATAATCAATAACAGCATTTGCAGGATTATCAGAAACCTAGCTGAACAAATTCTGTGTTCCTGAGGCTTTGTTCACACTGTTCTCAGATATTTAAGGTCTGCACAGCAATAAAATCCCTAATAGTATAATACTAGCGCTGTCTGGCCGCTAGCCAAACAGATCCTGTCATAATCAGTGAACTGCTCTTACACCTATTGTTGTCGCTAACTGAAACAAAGGATTTTGGCTTGGCATTAGAGCCCTCGCTAGAGAAACCGTTCCGCACGCTCAGATTTCAGGTTGGCCTGTGCTTTGCTGATGTAAGACAAGCTTTCTGGCGAAGGTCCCTGGTGTGGGCACTTCTGCTGCTATGCTAAGGATTATTGCAGCTCTGCTTTCTCTGGTTGTATATCACTTTGAAAGCTTGTGGCATCACAGCTAATTTTCAGATTTGATTTTTGTTTTCTTCCCCTACTTTTAGTCTTGATGATAATAATTATTGTCTCAATAATCACTTTCTCATGCTACTCGTCCTTGGTGGAAATACCCGAATGTTAACTTTGCATGGTTGCCATGTTCCTCAACCACAAAAAATGAGTCAACACAGACACTTTTTAAGCTTTCTGGCACCCTACAATTTATTTATAAAAATAAAGCAGCCATCAGGCTTGCATCCCGCTGCATTTAGCGTCGCTTTAGCTGTGTCTCGTTCCAGTGATCTTGACGTGAAACATGTTTGCCTGGCGTGCATGGTACCAACTGCTAATGTGAGGTTTTTAATGCATGCTTGATAGAAAACTTGTCTCATTCTAAGCAATGATTGGCAGCGTTTAGTCTGCCTTGCATGGATCTTTATATGTGGCATAAAAGAGGGATTTTAATTGAGAGGAGAAATGTCAGCCGTGTTGAAGTGGCATCCTCAGGGGATGAATGACATTCACAGGAGCTCCCGAGTAATTACGGTCAGACAGGAAGTTGCGTGCTGTAAATGCGCTCCTGCTTCTTTTATGTGTTTTCAAGCAACTGGAGAGGGAACAGATGGTGTTGTGCTCTCTCTGGCATGGCCGCACGGTTCTGATCTTACCGGGGTGGAGTGTCAGTCTTCAAAGCGTTGGACTTCTGGACTTTAAAAGGAATCCACCACTCACAGTTTTGATCTCACTGAATAATCCACAAAGAATTACGGTCGTAAAGTTATAGCACACAACATGCAGTCATAAAGCTATGAAGATCATTGATTCAGTATCACTGAACCACAGAGTGATGCGCTCATCAGATTAGGTGGAATTCCCCAGTCCTATCAGCTGTTAAACGTCAGGTTTGAGCAATCGTTCGGGCAAAGTCTCTTTTACAGATTTGAAATACTAACTGATTTACACGCCAACCTGTAATCACACTGGTGAGTCCCAGTAGCGAACCCTGAGGCACTCCTCCGGTATCCCATGTCGTTGTCATGCATCGTCTCCTGAAAACCGTTACAGGCCGCAAGCCATCAGATAAACGCTACCAACTTCCTTTTCACTGCAATCTCATCTGCCATCTCCTGAATGATATTTAAAAGGCATTCAACTTTTTTCCCCCCTAGCCTCTTTGCCTGCCATGCTTATGTTTCTGGCATCCTTACTGACGTTGTTGTTTTTTCTGTCTTGGCGTGGAGCCTCGAGTGCCATATTCATATACAGGTTGATAGTGCCAAGGGAAGGCTCGGGTCAAGTTGTCTTCCCTCTGAGAGGTGAGATTGGAACAGAGAAAACTCCGGGAGGAAGCTTGACCTTGGGAAAAACTGATCTGCTGTTGAATTTAATGTATTCTGTTCGTACTATGCAGTATAGTAGGCAAAAATGGAAAGGCCTCTAGCTCAGATAGGCACTGGTACACATACACGCAGATATTGTGAGTAGGATTAGCCTGTCTGATATAGCTAAAGCTATATTTTCAAGTGTTTTGACAGTATTTGATATATGTATTTGCTCTGAAAATATCTGTTATTTTAATGAAACAACCATTTTTGAAAAGTAACTGTTTAAAAAACTTGTCTTGAGTTTTAAATTAATTCATTGATGAGTATTGTTTGATCTTATTCAAATAATTTAACTGAATCGTTGATGTGAATAGGTGTGTTCGACTTGAAGTGGTGTTGCACAGACCGATCGGTGTATGACATCCCGCGAACACGATTCGAAAAGCATATGGAGTTGTCAGCTCTCTAATCGCTCTCACAGTACTTTCATATTGTACACTGATCGGTCTGCACAGCGCCGCTTCAAGTTGAATACATCTAATTAGTCATTGAGTATTGAATCAATTCACTGAAGTGGATAGTTTGAATCATTGAACTGAATCATTGACGCAAACAAATAGACTTTTCTGATGATTCATTAAAGTGGACAGTTTCAACTGATTTGAATCATTAAATGGGATCAGTGAGGAATTAATAATTGAATTTTGAAATTGGTTCATTGAAGTGGACTGTTTGAACCTATTCAAATGATTTAATGAAATCATCAATGTGCAGGAATCATTGAGTTTTAAGTCAATAAATTGAAGCAATGAATCAATTAAATGATTCAAATCAGTTCAAATGGTTTTAACTGATTTGAATCATTTAATTGATTTCTGAACTCATGTGAATCATTTAATTGAATCATTGAGAGAAACAAATCTTGGAGTTTTGGATAGAATTATGGAAACGGACAATTTGAAATGATGGGTGGATCCAACTTTCCAACTCAAACCATTTTTTCTCAAACCATTGTTTAAATCAGATAAGTTGCACAGTGTTGCCACAATTGTCCACAACATTACTGAAAATATAGTAGTACCAGTACTAGTTGAAATTTGCACCCTAAATTTTCTCATGTTATTTTCCATATTTAAAATTTATTACGTTGAAAAGTTGCCAACTTCAACTTAGTTGGATTGGGAGGTGAAAATTTGAGATGCACTTGTTTCGTCCTTCTCAGTTGATGGAAATTTGGCCTGCGTCTCTGGCACGAGTTTGAGAAGTCTATTTAAATGAGTTGCACATCCTCTGTTGGGAAATGAATGTTTCACGTTCTTAATTTATTGTTGTGTGTGGTTCTCCCGCTAGTGGGAGTTGGTCCTGATATACAGTGGAGACATTGGTCAAAGTCACTCGGATTTGCTTCGATGGGGAAAAACAAGAACAAGATGTAATTGGTAGTGCATTTCACTCACACATCTCCCAGTGTGAGTCTAAATCTCTTCACCACACACATACACACACAGTGTAGAGACCATAGTATAGGCATCACAACCGTCTCCTGAGAATGAAAGTGTTTTCACACGCTGAGAAGTCTTGCAAATATACACACGAGGGGCTGATTTAATTGTCAGCGGCAGTGAGGTAGAGTGACAGCGTCTCTGTCTTGTTGCTGTGAAGGGACGACAGGTGAATTATTTATTTGTGAGGAATATGATGCCATTGTACATCTCTTTTTGTGATTTTTTCATTCAGAAGAAACCAGTATTCGTCAGGGATTTTGTATGGCCTGACAATTTCAAAATGCTGTTCATTTTGTACATTTTTAAAATAAATTTTTATAAATAAATAAATTTGTGTGTATATATATATATATATATATATATATATATATATATATATATATATATGTATGTATGTATATATATGTATATATATATATATATATATATATATATATATATTCTTCATCAAATGCAACATCTTACATTTAGACTCCGGCCAATTTTTTTCACTACTCCACCTTCAAATCTTCTCCAGTTCTTATGAAAATGATCTCTGATGATCTTTGGACCGAGCCGCACAGAAATGGCTGAACGTTTTTTTTTTTTTTTTTTTTAATTCAACTTTGTTCAAAAGTTATGTCGCAAATATGACAAAGTCGACCTAAAATTGGTTCAGAGGTTGTATCTCGGCTAAACTTTTAGCAGTCGATACAAAAATGGTCAAATTTGGGAACAGCACCACCTACAGGTCATGAGATCTGAAAAATGGCTATTTTTGTTAATAACCTTTGTCAGAAAATCATGATCAAGTAATTTTTTTTGCCATAATTGAGAGTAAAAAATAAAAATATCTCATATCAAAAAAGAAAAAAAATCAGAATGTTTTATACTAGTTTTGCTTTATATAGTATGTATTGAAATAGAATGCACATTTTTTGAATACACAAACCCCAGATTACATATTATATTTTAGATACCGTATGTAACACAGCACACTGCATACTCCCACAATGCAGTGCACTCAGTTTGACCTTCCATTTTGCAGTGTGTCAGATGTGCTGTTTCAAAACTATTTAGAAAAAGTAGGGAGTATTTAGTGTGTAGTACGCTAGTATTTCATTACATACAGAGCCTTGATCCTCAGGTCTCATACAGCAGCAGCGATCTTCACAATGACTTATGAGTTTAGCACATCACTAACACACTGTCATTTTTGAAGTCCACATCAAGCGTCATCTTCTCTCAGGAAAGAATCAGCCGTTCTCCATCTGTTTCAGGGTGTCTGTTGAGATTGACTGGAGCCAGAGGCAGAGAGACTGTTCTTATTGTCTCAACCCTCCAGACTGGGGGCCCCTGGGCAGGATGGGCCGCAGCCTCCCAGAGGAGCTCTCCCTCGCTCCCCGGGCTGCCCCTGACCCCCACAGCCAGGGGAGACCCCTCGGATCTGTTTCACAGCTGACAGAGGCCTACCTCTCTGGGCTCGCCTTTGTTTCTGAAATCCTCTGCCAGCCCCAGATGGGACTCGCAGGGATGAACGTTTCGGGCTGAGGATGTGATGCAAATTCTGAGTTTGAAATATGAGGCCTGGCGTCTGCGTTCTGAAGAGCTTCAATGGCGTTTTCTCGAATAACATCAAATGACCGAGAGTGGCAGTTTCCTTTTCTGAGCTCTCACGTGAAGCAGCTGCTTTTTTTGCACTTTATGAATGTAAACTGTCAGATTGTACTTTACAAAGCGGTCAGACTGTACGAAATGCATCTTAGGGCTTTGATTGGGGATTTTACTGGTTATTTTTTCAGCGTGTCACGTTCTGAGCTCATTGAAATGCAAAATTATACCTCAATAACTCTAGAAGACTCATGTGGACAATGCTTTGAATGCGAAAGAAAACAAAATAATCTCAAGGTTTGTCGAAGCTGACTCTAATTAATACGATACTTATGTTCCATATCATGTGTAAAACCATGTATTAGGGCTGTACGATTACATTTACATTTAATCATTTAGCAGACGCTTTTATCCAAAGCGACTTACAAGTGAGGAAACAAATAAGCGATTCTTCACGAAGAGGCAAGTACAGGAAGTGCTCACAATGCAAGTTGCATACATTGCTCAGAGTAACATAAGTTAGAGTGGGGAAGGGAAAAAGGAAAGGATAGAATTTTTTTTTTAATGAAGGGTTTAAGTGCTCATAAAAGAGATGAGTTTTCAGCTGCCTCTTGAATATTGCCAGGGATTCTGCGTTCCTGATGAAGGGAGGGAGATCATTCCATCAAGCAGGGAGCAGTGAACGAGATTAATCAAAATTAAATCGAAATTATGAAATGGCTTTGTACGATTAACAAAGTATATAATAACATGTAATATTATTTATAACAACAAAAATAACTATTATTATATTATAGCATGAGTTATGTAATCTGATTACTTTTTTCCAAGTACCAAATAAAGTAACCCATTTCTTGTAAATTTACAACAAAATATCAGTAACTTGTTATTAAATACAGTAACAAGAAACTTTCCTCAACACTGATTATTATTAATGAATGAAATTATTAATCAAAATAAGAAAATACTATTGTTATTGTAAATTATAAAATAAATAATAATTAAAATTATGAAATATTATAGTCATATTGATATATAATCACAAAAGTTTTAGTCAAATTATGCAGCTATACAAACAATCCCAGCAAACCTGGAGCACAAATGTGTTTTAAATCACATTTCCAACCGCAATCACACTTCTTGTGATTGAATTTTCCATTTTTATTAACATTTTTATCTGAATGTCTCTTTCGTGGGCTAAACTTTTTCTGTCAGAAATAAGGATCAGATTCACTGCAAATGTGGTTAATTAACCATTTTTGCCTAAATCAAGTAGGCCTACTGTGTGCATTTGGCTTTAATTAGATGGGACATGACAGACAAGAATTGTTCACAGATCTCTAACATTTCTACAGATCAACCCTCTGGTTTTTACAACTCTGACTAATTTTTACGACCAGTACAGGTGTTGCTAGGCTATCACTGTGAAAAGGCAGAATGCACACTCTGTGCTTATCTGAGCCAATAAATCCCACTAAATGACCTGTTAATCACAGATTAATGGTGTTACAAATACGGGCCCGGCCCGTCGTGGTGCTGCCGTCTTATCTTTACTTAAATACTCATATCGGAGTTCGGCCAGCGGTGATTTAAAGAGGTTCTAAAGAAGCAGAGCAGTCCTGTATGGTGAGTCATGCTCTTCTTTGTTTCAGCTGTGTGCTATAGGGCATGTTTGCAGGAAAGGGGAATTTTTAGTGTCATTAAGGCCTTTGAAAAGTTGCGCATATATATCTGCACACACTTCAGGGTTGTTTGGTTATCTCATGAGTCGTGATAAGGGAAGATAACAAAGATTTTACTGCAGAGTGCACACACAGAGTACAGTATTCAGGTCATTTGTGCATAACAAGTTCATGACAACACATTAACACATCAACTGGAAGTTGATACAAATCAGGATTTGACTGCATTGTGGCTGATTTTGTCTTTTCTTATGTATGTGTATATAAGTATATGTGTGTGTGTGTGTGTGTGTATATATATATATATATATCCATGTATGTGTATAATATGTATGTATGTATATTGCCAGGGTTCTTCATCTCTCTCTTTCTCATACAAAATGTACTAGCCCACGGTATGACCTTGGCGTCCTCAGGCGATCTGAGTCTGGCCGTAACTCTCATTGCCAGGATCTCGTCTCCTCATTGATGAGGACTCACTGAAAAAAGCTCATTTCCATCTGAAGTTAATGCAGCCACTGAAGCTGAACTTATTAAAACTGCCATGTGACACTTCTCTCTCTCTTGCTTTCCCTTCCTCCTCTCTAGAAATAAGTGAAGTGAACTACACTGTAGGTTGTAATATAATTGCACTATGTATGAACATAGCTGAGAGCTGTGTAGGTTAACATGGCTGAGAGGTGTGTGGAGCTTTTTAATTGCAGAGGCAGACTAGAGTAAAAGCACCCCGCTGATATGCTCTCCATTCCTCCCGGGCAACTTAACAAACGTGCACATATCCATACTCATGCTCACACATTCACACGCTTTATTTAAAGAATACCCCCGATATAACAATTATAGATCAATCCAAAATTATTTTCCCCCACCTTCAGGCAGAATTGTGAGCTACAGAATAAGATACGTTTTTTTTTTTTTTTTTTTTTTAAATTACAGTGTCTAGATCAGAGCTTCCCAAACTTAGGAGGGGTAAGGCCCCCCAAAAACATTGCAAAAGCTCTACGACCCCGCCGACATTTACCTACAAATACAGTTATTAAGAAGTTTGTAAGAATTTCATGTGAATTATGATGCAAACATACATTCTTTACAAATATTTAAATCCGACAATTGGAATATTTTAATTATTTTAATATATTGTGTGGACTAGCTACATATAGTGAGAATTGGACCCTAAACTGAAATGTAACCATTTTTTCTATTCTACCAAAATCGCACCGACAAGTGACTCCTAAACCGAGGTACGTACCGATCCCTGACTTATGCGTACTTTACACCCCTAATATATAGCATAGGTTGATCACATCATTACATTATGTTTGGTTCATTGTTTGCTGTAAGCTAGTCCTTGAGCAAGCTATCAGAGTTCGTCTGAACCCATTCACATCCCCCAGCTCCACCTGCCTAGGTCTGCTATGGGATTTATGCATGTCTATGTATGCAGCAGCAGTAGCATATCTTACATGCTCACAGCAGTGTGTCTGTGTATATGTTAGCGGTAGCAAGTCCATACTTGCTCTCGAGAGCTTTGTGAATGTCTTGGTGGAAGAGTGGAGTAACATCTCAAAGCAAGAATGTGCAAATCTGATGCATCCCCTACTGACTGCTGCCTGCACTCCGTAGTGGAGATTACAGGCTCACTTTGACCATTATATTAACACAATGACATCAAGCAGGTTCACTTTGATGATCTTTCACCCTGGTTTAGAAAACACTCCATATAAATTTATATTTGCAGCGGTAGGATTGCCTGACAGCATTCATATGTTTGAAATCAAATCAACCAGAGTAAGGGATTTTCAGGATACTGTTGAATCCCCTGTCCGAGGTTTCCTCTCTCCTTAATTACCTCCAAAGCAAACCTCCAGTGGCTTCACTCATCCCGATGAGGAAAAGTAGAGTGATAGAAGGATAGCGAGACAGATATGGGCTCACATATTGAGCGTACTTCATGTGTATGTATGGAGTATGTTTGTGTGTGTGTGTGTGTGTGTGTGTGTCAGTCTGAGAGGAGGAAAATGATTCTTGCCCCCAGGCAACGATCGATCAGATCTTAGATGCAGAATTCCCAGCGTCCCTCCGCTGAGCCCATGGAGCTGATTAGCTCATCTCATATTCTCAGAAAACAGGAAAGAGCACAGGAGGAAAGAGGATGGAAAGAATGAGAGGGGGAAAAGAAAGGCTACAGGAGACCAAAAGCAGTGGACAAGCAAAAGGAAGAAAGCAGTCAGATGTGGAAATAAACATGAAAAGAGTGTGTGAATGCTGAGAAAGAAATACTAGAAACACAGCCGGTTTTATTTATTAACCATGAAGAGAGACTGGGATATACCGTAGATGTATTTTCTTTTGTTCTTCTCTTTCTTTCTTTCTTTCTTTGGATTTTGTGCTGTTCACACCATGTAAATTTTAAACACTTCACCGTGTAACGTAGCACCGCCCTCAGCAGTACCTCTCATTATTGGACACAAGCAGCATTCCACTGTATATATATATATAAAAAAATAAATAAATAACAGAAGTACGGTTGGTCTGCTGAGAGCGAGAGCAGGGCTTCTGCATTTCAAAGTGCAGTGGGAATATTGCATGTGGTGAGGTCTCTGACTGCGAGTGGACCCGTGAGCACTTCTGAAAGGGGAGGTGGTTGATAAGGGGAACGAGTTTTACCTTCTCTCGGTCTGGATATTTCTCTAATTCTAAGCATATGCATCCAGTATAGATGAAGTCAGACTGCTTAAACAGGATTGAAGAACCAGATTTGAACAGGTTATCATATCTTACTTAATATGCAGACACTCCATCCAAGAGATCACCCTGAGAGGTTTTTTTTTCCCTCATTATTTTTTCTGACTCTATTGGAAATCTCCTCTTCTGCCACCATTCTTTATTGTCAATATTTCTTTTATTTTATCCATGTGATGCATATATATGTATATATATATATATATATATATATATATATATATATATATATATATATATATATATATATATATATATGTGTGTGTGTGTGTGTGTGTGTGTGTGTGTGTGTGTATATATATATATATATATATATATATATGTGTGTGTGTGTGTTACAATTGAAAATATAAATGACGATGCCTATTTCTTAATAACTTTGATCACAATTTCATGTGTTTCGATAGTGTAGTGTAGTCTGTACATTTAGATTTGTAATCAGTGTTGGAGAAAGTTTCTTTTAAAAGTAATGTGTTACTCTGTAAAAAAAGTAACTAATTTCATTATTTAGTTACTTCTTATGGAATGTAATGCACTGTTACTTTTGCGTTACTTTTTCTTACCTAGGTTGGGCTTACTATATATATATATATATATATATATATAACAACAAAAAAGTTCTATTTTTGGTGAATGTAAAGGCCTTTTCACATCAAAAGTGAGTAATGCGTTACTTTACTCGTTACTAGAAAAAAGTAATCTAAGTAATTCACATTACTTGTAATGCTTTACCCCCAACACTACTGATAATCATATTGTATGAACAATATCAGGTCATTTCTGTACATTGCTGCAGAACTATGCAAACAATTACTGTTTTGCCCTCACTCTGTGTCATATGCAGAAATGAGTACTGGTAGTGTATCGTCCTGTCAGCCTGCAGTGTGTTCGTATGCATCAGAAAGCACGGATCATTATCTTCCCATTACATATTTACACATACTGTAAACATGGGAGCCAACAGTTCTGCTCCGCAACATGCAAATCAATCAATGCATCACCTCACACAATCTCTCACTGATGTTAGAGATGATTTAATGCTCATAGATGCTATATCTTGCAGGGCTCTCCCTCTGCAGAAAAACCGGAGGGAGGGATAGTTGGATGTAAGGAAAGGGGGATGGGGATGAAGAGAGAGAAAAGCGAGGGTTGAGCGGGTTGGATGAATATATTTTGACCCTTTACTGCCAATTAATCCTACCTCTTTTTAATTGGGGCTGAATGGACTCCGAAGGGCAGTGTTGAGATGCACACACACACTATATTGTACCCGTTAGGCATTAAAGATGCAAGCCTCATTTGCATATAAACCAGGTCTTACGGGTGCAGTTCACTGGTCTCTGAACACAAGCAAATGACTTAAGCCCAAAAACGCAGATTGGCTGTCTCCAATTTTAGCTACTTTTGTATTTCCCTACGCAGTGACTGTGCTTCCTTTACACTTCCACCCTTCAAACATGAACGCACACTCACAAACCCAGACATCCTCGAAGCTGTGTGATGTGTGTGTCTCCCTATAATGCCTCTTATCTCGCTTTTCCTCCAAACACCCCCTCATCCCTAACTTTACAGCCCTCTCATTTCACGTCTTTGATCAGGGAAGTGGCGCACCACCGAAATGACAGTGGCTTGGTTTTAAGCACAGGTCTGCCGCAGTCCAGAGAACAGAGAGATTTTGGTAATGAAGGGGTTTGTTCCCTCCCTGAGCTTTTGTGTTAGTCAAAACCACACCAATATGTTCGTAGGGAGTTACCAACACCTGCTTAAGGAATTACGTACTGAAAATTTCTTATGTTGTTCCAAACCGTTGAGCTTTTCATTCTTCTTTGAAAGAGATTTTTGTGCTTCTCTTTTCCATACAATGAATGAAATCATTTACTCAACATTAAAGATCATTTGTATGTTTTGAATATGCTCATATATATAAATGTTATTGTCCAAAGTCAAAACTGTAGTATGGCTTCAAAATAGTCCTTTTATGGAAGAAATTCATTATTTTTCCCCAGAGAAAAATCATACAGGTGAGGGTGAACATAAGATAACTGAATATTTCAAGGAATGGATAATTTTGTAATTTATTTATGCTCACGTTGCTCCAAACCATTGTTTTTCCTTTTTCTTTAATATATATATATATATATATATATATATATACTATTTAAAGTATGGCTTCAAAAGAATCTGTTTTTGTTGTTTTTGTTTGTCTCATTTACTTCCATTGTTTGGAAAAGTTTTTTCTCCTCAGAAGAAAGAAAGTTTTATTGGTGAGAGTGAGCATATGATCAATGGAAATTCATTTTGAATTTCTTTAAAATAAACAAGTAAAGAGAAACCAGCATTGTGTGCTGTAAAGCACCCCCATAATATCATGCTCTGAGTTCAGCCAATGTCTCCTGTAGCCAAAAGTCATCACGTTTAGGCATGAAAATACCGGGATACATCCATCTGGATCTAGTCAGTGGGGCACTTTATTTGTATTGAATTTGCATTAGGATACAAAACAGAATCTCATCTGACCTGAAGTTCATTGGAAAATTGATCATTCTTAATATTACTCTAATATTGATTGTGCTCGTACATCAGAACAGGATCATTGAGCTGGCGTATGAAACTTGAGGAAGCAGTCTGTTCATCATGACTCATCCCCTGAAACATGTTTAAATGTATACAACAGTGTTGATGAATTATTTATTCTGATTGGTTAACAGGCATTCCAATGTGTTTATTAATTCGACTATACAATAAAATTCAGTATATATATTGTAATATATAAAAAAACCCTATATATATATATATATATATATATATATATATTATAAAAATTAATTAAATTATATATAGTGCATATATGTAAAATTATAGTTTACATTTATTAATAGATATTTTAATTTATTACATATTTTGTGTATTTATGTGTGTGTATATGTATACTGTATGTATATTGTTTAATATACTTCATATCATTTTATTTCAAAAAGGAAATTAATATATAATTTTTTTGTTTAATACGTTATTGAAGACAATATTTTAATGTTTCTTAGAATAAGATTTTTATTTTAATTATATTATTTATTGCTTAATCAAACCTGTCTCTCTTTGTTTTCAGGATCCCGTCTGCGTCAGGAAGACTCCGCACCCCGCATTGTGGAACACCCCTCCGATCTGATTGTATCCAAAGGTGAGCCCGCCACCCTAAACTGCAAGGCTGAAGGGCGGCCCACCCCCACTGTGGAATGGTACAAGGATGGAGAGCGTGTGGAAACGGACCGGGACAACCCTCGATCCCACCGTATGCTCCTGCCGAGCGGTTCTCTCTTCTTTCTGCGTATCGTACACGGCCGTCGCAGCAAACCTGACGAAGGCTCCTACGTTTGTGTGGCACGCAACTACCTGGGAGAAGCGGTTAGCCACAACGCCTCACTGGAAGTAGCTAGTAAGTGCTCGGCTGGTTTATTATGGCACTGGGTTCTTGCGCTTTATGGGTGTCTACGTATTTGTAATATATGATATTAAGATTTCAGATGCGTTCTTAGCAGTTCCCTTCATGGGAGTCATATCGTCTTGCAGGAGAGGTTTGAAAGCAGGCCAGTCTTAATTTGGCTTTGTGTTTGTGACTTTCCTGGCCTCGGACTGAATATAAGAGAGCCTGTAGCCTCTCCAGCTGAATAGAAAGCGTTTCCAGTTTCCTCCTGGGTCTCCGGGTCTCAATGGACTCAGTGGGTTGGATAATCTCGCTGGAGATGGGCAGGATGTGACTGTGCCACTGGACCTGCATGATGATCCTGATGGAGGAAACGGGCCAGACTGCCTGAAGAGAACAGAATAGGTCGCAGTAGGTGGTCGAGAGCTATAAAAACCATAAATTACCTCACAGTAGTTTATGATATTTACAGTAGAGATCACAAGGTAGCGGTTACCTTTATCTGTAATGCTTTATTGAGCTGTGTTGTATCTCTCCCAATTGGCATTTGTAGTTTTTTCAGTTTCAATGAGTTGTGCATCAACCATGTCAATTTTTATCCTTTTTAAAAAGGATTCACAAAAACGTTTTTGTGTACAGGCTCAAAGCAGTTAGTTTAAATGGCTTATTACTTAAAACTTGTGGTTTTTAGCGATTCTCCTTGGCCTTGGACGTGATATGCATTACATACCGTCTCTCTTTAAGCTTGAAAGGACTGATCTCAGATATCAACCGCTTTTCAAGTATGCCTAGGAGCTGTCACCAAGCCTCTTGTTGTAATCTAATCGAGTCAGCGGTGGAGCTGGAGGGGGTTGAGTCGGTCGTGTAGTGTGTACCAATGGCATGTCTTACTCTTAAGATCTTACCCTTATGGAAATGTACTATATATATATATAAATATATATATATATATATATATATATATATATATATATATATATATATATATATATATATATATATATATATATATATATATATATTTGCACAAGTTTTTTTTGTTTTAGATATCTACTAAATTTAGTGAAAGGTAGGATATACATATTTTTAGGATAAACGTGTTTTTGTATGTATGTGTGTGTGTATATATATATATATATATATATATATATACACATATTATTGTTAATCAGTATGAGTATATTAATATAAAGTTAATAATATTAAAGTTAACTAATATAAAGTTCATATAATTATTTTCACAGAATTTTGTTTTTTTTTATTACATTTTTTATTGTTCTAGACATGTACTAAATTTAGTGAAATTTATGCGTATATATTTTTTTTAAAAAAAGTATTTGTTAGATATTTGGACAGTGTGGTAAGAGAAATAAACAGAAATTCAGTTGTATACTTGGAAAAAAAAATTATATTAAAAATATTTGCTTTTCACGTAAATGTATCTTGTGTTCCGACATGTATGTATGTGTGTGTGTGTGTATAATAGTATTATATATATATATATATATATATATATATATATATATATATATATATGCCTATAGTAAATAATAAATAAATAAATAAATAAACACATAGTAAATAATAAATAGTACATTTTCATATGGGTACCAGTTGGCAAAACTACACTGCTTTTATTAGCTTCTGTAGCCCAATGTCAGTCAAACAGAAACATAAATTTGTGTATTTGTGTGTGCGTAGAAGTTGGTGGGAAAATTATGTGTGCTTGGAGACTAAAAAGTGAGAAAACATCATGCGGTATATCAAACAGAGGGTGATATACTGTATGCTATTTGTTCTAGAGGCCTTCATTTTTTTTGTAAGTACGAAAACAAGAAGCTTGGCGGGCGGGCAGACGACTTGGCCCGACATGAGGAAAAGCTCGGGCTGTTTGGCCGCAGCCTTCAGGCTGCTTATTCTGAATAAGGTTCAAACAGGACCATAATGACACAGTGGCAAAGCTCAAAACCCTCAGTGCCTGTCCGCTCCCTCCTCCCCCCGTCCCGCCGCCATGCATGTAATTACCCCGTTCAGGCAACCACGATGGAAACCTACGACAGGAAGGTAGTAGAATTCCTACCTAAACTCTCTTTTTCCATCCAAAACTAGACAGTCAGTGTCAGAGGCAAAAAGAAATCTATCACTTCTCAGATATCAACACTCACCTACTTATTCAGACTGACACCAGGAATGTCAGTCGTACTATTGCCAAGAAAACCGCCGAAAAGGAAGTTAAGACCTCAAAATGTATTTGTTCTGCCTAGCACGCTCTTACAAGAATCCAGTTTGATCACTATGTACACAATCTTTCCTTTTTCTAAAGTTATTTTAATAATCCCGCTTTTACGATCGCCCGGCACCCGGCGGACCGTAAATCTAATCCAACTTTCAACAAGCCATGTTTGGCCAGGCAATGACGCTTAGCGCAGATCTGTTGTGGGTTTATTATTAACTTCACGTACAGTGGAGGCTCTGTCCGACGCGCCGAGGTAAAATGGGTCAATCCTGGCATTCGCTCTGCTCTGGATGCCTCGTGTACGTCCCTGAAGTTGGATTTTGCCCCTTTTTTCCATGTTTTCCTTTCAATATGAAACTTGGAGGTTTATAATGCTTCATGTGTCACGCTTTGTTAGAGTATAATGACTCGCAGAGGAACAAAGAATGAGGGATGTAAGATGGGATGGCTTTATCCATATAAGAGCTCACTGTTCACCCCGATGGCTCCAGGCCACACGTTGCGTAATGCGTAGTATCAGGCTGCATTTTTAAGGATGACAGACGTGTCTGTTGCAGGATTTCTCGCACTCTAAAAACAGCTGTAAAAGTGCCGATCAAAGAAAAGGGAGTTTTAGGACCCGCATAAATGACAATGAGAGACTGTTAAATGATTGATGGGCGGTAATGTGTCATTTTATTGTTATGACTACTTATAGTATGAAACAGGTTAGTTTGGTTGAGGTTATAGCTCTTTGTACTGCAGAAATCTTCCCTAATCATTTTTTTTACTCCTTTTTTTGTGCTTAAAAACGGACAAATTTACTTGAGAAGCAACACTGTGAATTTTTTCCATTGATTTTATCTTGAATATAAGTGTATTTCTTCTTACCGCACTGGCAGATTTATACTTAAATAAGTAAAAAAAAATAATAATAATCTGATTAATATCTTATGCTGTGTTGCTTCTAAAGGAAGGCCATGTATGCACCAAAGCAGCCAGTTGAAAATGCCAGGTAGTCTTCTGAAAATGCTTTGCTGGTTGAATTTACACGGAAGTGTAACTAGTATCTGTTTTCTCAAATAGTTTGTTTCTGAATTGAAAAATACAGATACAAGTATTTGTCCTCGCTCTTGTTTTCAATGATTTTGTTTCGTTGTTGTGTTTGTTGTTTATTGTCGTTGAATAAGCAGCATGTGGCGGTTGGTCGTATGGTATTTGTCCCGCCCCTCCTCCAGCGTGATTGGACGGCTGGATAGAGTGTCAGTGATGAGCACTACGTTTAACCCGAACATTTTTCAACTCTCGGCGACCAGAAAAATGCCAAGCGTGCATGAAATAACCCCTCAGCGCCTCGTCATGCTGCTGGAGTTTTTAAATACACTGCACTCCCATTGCAAACAACTGACAAAATATGTTGGTCTTAGGAAAAAAAAACGCTTTGGTGGACACATAGACTAAATGTACGCTAACTTTCAGAACGAATTTCATTCTTTTATTCAGCAGGTATGCATTAAATTGACCAAAAATGACAGTAAAGTCATTTAAAATGTTACAATAGAAAAAAAACATGCTTTTCTTTTGAACTTTCTGTTCATCAGAGAATCCTATTTTCCACAAAGATATTTAGCAGCACAATGGTTTTAAGGATTAATAAAAATAAGAAATGTTTCTTGAGCACCAAATTAGCAAAATGGCTGCTAAAAAGTCATCTTTGCCATCACAGGAGTAAATTACATTTATAAAACATATTAAAATACAAAACAGTCATTTTAAGTAGTACTATATCACCATATTACTGTTTTTACAGTATTTTTGGATCATATCATTTATCCTACGTGAGTATAAGAGACTTCTGAATCATTAAAAACCTTACAGATCCCAAACTTTTGAACAGTAATTTATCTTGTAGGCATTTTTTAAGCTATTTGAATTGTAGTGAAATAAGACTAGACATTAATTTATTAAAAAGTCAGTTTTGCGTTGTAAGTGTCAAAAGGGCACAAAATAAAATTCTCCCATACCTCTCACTTTTTACCTGTAGTACTGTTTTGAAAAGTCAGCTTTGTCCTATATTAGCATGCTAAACAACTGCAGCATGTGGAAAGCCTCTAATTATAGTGTACTCTTCCAGTTCTTGGGCTGCGGCGAGAATGTGGATCAGTACGCCAGACCCCGATAACCCTGTCAGGATGTGTGGAACAGTCTAAAGTGCTCTCGAGTCCGAGTCTTAGAGAGAATTAGTCACTTATTAATCCATGAAATATATATATATATATATATATATATATATATATATATATGCTGAAATGGAGGATTTAATAATTGATTTAAAAAATATGTCTGGTTAAACAGTTCCACAAAGCTGTATTTAAAATTCTGATGACTGTCGGTTAGCCGCATATGCTCCAAAACGATGAGCTGCAGCGTTCATGTGATCATTTCGAGTTCAAAAGGCTCCTGGCCATTCCTTTATCCCCATTCCTGCATATTCTTTGCATAATTTACGCTACGTTCTGTAGTATTATTTTCAGTTAACGAGGCAGAAAGTCACAAAAAGTTTTTGGAGCGGTTCATATCTGGCACGAAGGAGAAGACACAAAATGAAGTTGGCGTTTCGTTTGTGAAACTGAGGGGGACCGTTGGCGTTCGTCCCCTCTGAAAGGTTGGGTGACACCTCTCGTTATTCGCTCACAGGATGTTCCCCTCCACTACATCTGTGTGCACTTGCCGCCTTTGATATTCAAACCAACCCGTTTCCATTATAGATCCATCATAGCTGTGCAGAATTCACTTCCTTGTCCTTTCCCCCTCGCAAGCGCCAATGTGCTTTCCACTGTTTGCTCTGGGAATATTTGTGTTTCAATAAGTTTTATAAGAGCAAGCCACGTTGTAGCTGTAGAGGACAAGGGTTTGGGTCCCTGGAGAATCCTCTTTTGGGATTCTTTAGCGCTTTTATAATGTCCCCTGATCCTTTCAGCCCTCTTCATAGCTCTGCTGACATTTCAGAAACTAATTTGTGATTTTTCTTTTTTTTTTTTTTTTCTTTTTAGAGACACGTAGGCGGCAGATTTTGGCTCTCATACTTGGCGGTAAGCTAAGCGGCCTGAAAATAGTAGAACGGCGTTGTGTTTCCTGCAGAAATCGAACCATGTTTGACATGTATTCCCAATCCAAGAGAAGTAGGAAGACAGCATTCCTCACATCTGCTTTTGAGTTGTCAGTACTGGTAATCTTCACAAACCAGCTCTCTTTAATTGGGTAGTGGGTGTGTTTCTCCTTAAGCGTCACGGGGACTATTTGCAGATGCCCAGAAATTACAAGGAAAACTAATCTGCAATGTTTAATTACAGTGCTGAGGGGAGTTACTGACAACCCTTGGGGGATGGACGGAAATAAAAAAGAGACCAGAGAAGATAAGTGCAGGTTCTTCCTGGTTTTTCCCATGTTATCATGCTCTCATCTCTTCGGCGATCCACACTAGCACTTGTTTTGTACTCAACCTGATTAGCATTAATATGGATAATTGCTTCAACTTCAGGCCCCCAAACCATGCGACATCTGCCATACATAATCAGTCATGTGATTCCAACATCTCATTCTAGAGGTATACAAAGGCAGAGATGTGAGGTACTGCAGTTTGGTTGTGATTGTGGGTAGGGATGCACAATATATATTGGTATCGTGTCCATTATCGACTTGTTTTATTATTTATTGGTATCGGTCAATATTGTGTATTTAGATATACAGGCTCATTATTCAAATCTCAGAATTTCAGTTTTTTCATGCTCAACAATTATATTATGATGCTTTTAGTTTTTTTAGTGTAAGCATTTTTGATTATTTTTGACAAAATAGTAAATTAAAATATTAAAAATAATAATGTTTACTATTTTAATATAACGTATAATGGTAAATTAAATTTATATATATATATATATATATATATATATATATATATATATATATATATATATATATATATATATATAATTTAAATGTAAAATTATATTTTAGAATTTTAATTTTGCCCATTTATTGGTTATTGGCCGTAACATGGAACTATTTATTTTAATTTTTAATTTATTAATAAAGTACATGTAAATACATTTTGCTATAATAATAATAATAATAATAATAATAATAATAATTTATCATTTTAATATTGGTCATAACTTGGAAATAATTAACAGTTTATCAGCATTGAACAGAATTGTAATATTGTGCATCCCTAATTCTGGGAGCTGTGCTCCATTTAATAAATAAAAGTAGCATCCCTGTTTGGTACAGAAGATCATTACGCAGTAAGTTTAGAAAATCCTCAGTAATGCCAGGTTCAGACTACAAGATATCAACAGCCGTTATGATGTTTCCTCGAGGGACTGCACGGCAGAGTGAAGAAAGAGAAATGCTGGTGAACCATAGCGGAGGTGCTTCAGCAACCCCTTCACTACTGGAATTAGCATTAAGCTAACACACCACGTCGGTAGCCCGTTTGTTTTCATTCTTGTTTCTGGAAGTTAGTCGCTACTTCATCACTCAGGTCGTTAAAGAAGGCCAGGGATGATTGGTCGGAAAGCAACGTGTAGTCTCACATATTTCTTGTCCACGACATGTTAAGAATTTAGGAGTCAAAATCGCATAATCTGACACAGTGACTATCGTAACGGACAAAAACATTGTTTAGTCTGAACCCGGCATATGGCGGCTGCAATTGTCGAGGAAGCCAGGTGGTTTGAGAAGATAAAGTAATGGTGTGAAGGAGCTTTGTTCTGCTTTTGTCAAAGACAAAGATCTCCCACTGAAAAGCTTATGAACGAAGGGAGATGGACGAATGGAAGTAGGGTCAGAAAGTTCATCTGGATGGATGACAAGTTCAGGATGGATTGCTGTGTGAGGATAACATGTTCAGACAGTCGGGGAGAGAGACTTGATGCCTGCGTCGTTATTTCAGTATGACCTGTCCGTTTTCCAGTATCTGTCCGAGACTATCCTGGATGATGAAATAACACAATGGACTAGTTCTGATAATGATGTGTCTTAATCCTTGTTTTACCTACAGTTGGGAGTTACTATTTGTTTATTCTGCAACCTTGACTTCAGTGGAAATACGTACCTATGCTTTGCATACTGGCTTGTCTGTGTTTATGATTGTTAAAACACTAAAGCTTTGCCTAAAGCTTTTGTGAATCCTTTCTCATTTGCATAGATATGACTGGAACAACAATAAAAATTCCCTTCCAATGGAGAAGCAGAAGTAGTTAGAGCTATAAAAGAGATACAAAAAATGCATAGTTTGAACAGATGTTGGATGTTGTTCTTCTTTGGGCATCTGGGCTTTGTTTAAAATGGAGGATAGGTAGGTAGATGTGCTCGTCGGTGGTAATTAGAGGCCTTCACCATGACCAAGCATTTCAGACTCGCTTTGATCCCAGGAAATGCGCCGCATCCTCAGACAGGTGGAGATAACTTGTGTGAGCTTGGCTGCATTTCTCCTGAGGTCATTTTATGGACGACAGTCCACAAATACAAGGTAAATCCCTCTGGAACCAGGTGGCTTAGCGCAAATCATTCCCTGAAGCACACACCCTAATTTATGAAATTGTTATGGCTAAAAACTGGGATTTAATTCCTGTAAAAGCCTTTTTAGTTGCTCTGAGATGTCTTTATAGGGGCTCATTTAGAGTTCTGTCCTTCAGCGGTTCAGTTTGTACAGCCATGGAGGGATGTGTGTTGTCTCGCTGTCGGCTCCACCTGGGCTCCGTGCGCTCGTCCTGATAAACATAGCGTAGCCGAAACTATTTGGTCCTCCTGTGGCAAAAGCCTGTAGATACGACCCATGTGATTCAGAGTGATTTCCTCTTGGCTGAACTCCATTTGCGATAAACACGGCTGATTGTACAGTCCCTCTCGGTCGGAGGCCCAGATAGGAAGTGTGTCTCAGAGGCTAATCTTCCCCTCTCGAACGGGGGGCAGAAGTATTAGTCCTGCTGCTGTCTCTAATCCCCCACTTTTGATTTGAGAGTCTCCGGTGGCCTTTGGGATTGAGAGGAAAGTGTTTCTCTCTCTCTCTCTCTCTCTCTCTCACTCTCTTTTTTGTGTTTATTTTTTCAAACATCTTTATGATGCTGTCCTGCTCTGCCAAACTTAAGCGTTTATTAAAGCAAGGTTAAGCCATCGCTTGAAGCCTTTCAATCAACCGAGAGAGTCCAGAAAGGATTAACAAGTTTGGAAAATGAGAAATATCAGAGATTTGAGGCAACAATTTCTTCGGTTTTGAAAATCTGGGCTCATGTCTTATAAATGACATGTATTTTTATCGGGAACTCTACTGCTCGTTACTTCCTGCTGGAAAGTTCAGAAATAAGTGATGCAACTCGAGCGTAACTTGATTTTTTCCGCGGACATACTATTTCATGCAACCCGTCTGCCCTCATTTCCACAATTTTTATGATTGTGGTTCTTGGTTGTGCGTTGGTCTAGATGGTTAAAATAGCTAGTTACCACTAGCTATGGCTATTTTGTTTTTGCATACAACACGAATACATTTTAAATACAATGTTTAAAATTTTGTACAGTACTAAATAAAATATATGGAAATGTAATAAAATAAACAATCAAATATGCATATTTTAAAATTATATTTTATTTTATTTTCAGTTTTAATGCCAAAAAATTAAAATAGCAGTTAGACGTTAAATCTATTCATTTATTGTTCCATATAAAGTTCCAATTAAAATAATTGAATGAGAATGGAACTATAAATAAATAAATGAATTTATGTTCCATTTAAAATTATACATTTAATATCACATTGATTTGATTGATAGATAGATAGATAGATAGATAGATACGTAGATAGATGGATGGATGGATAGATACATCGATAAATAGATGGATGGATGGATGGATGGATGGATGGATGGATGGATGGATGGATGGATGGATGGATGGATGGATGGATGGATGGATGGATGGATGGATAGATGGATGGATGGATGGATGGATGGATGGGTAGATACATAGATAAATGAATGGATGGATGTATAGATACATAGATGGATGGATAGATACATAGATACATAGATGGATGGATGGATGAATGGATAGATAGAGAGGATTTGAAACTTTGTATAAATAGAAGATTGATAGATAGATAGATAGATAGATAGATAGATAGATAGATAGATAGATAGATAGATAGATAGATAGATAGATAGATAGATAGATAGATACGTAGATAGATGGATGGATGGATAGATACATCGATAAATAGATGGATGGATGGATGGATGGATGGATGGATGGATGGATGGATGGATGGATGGATGGATGGATGGATGGATGGATGGATGGATGGATGGATGGATAGATGGATGGATGGATGGATGGATGGGTAGATATATAGATAAATGAATGGATGGATGGATGGATGGATGGATGTATAGATACATAGATGGATGGATGGATGAATGGATAGATAGAGAGGATTTGAAACTTTGTATAAATAGAAGATTGATAGGTAAACAGGCAATTGAGTAATATTATTTGGACCGATGAAGAAGAGTATTAAGCTGCAATTTTGTTTAGAAAATGCATAAACTGAACAATTCTGAACAATTTTCACTGTATATCAGATATTTTGTAGTGTCTGTAAGTCCTCCTGCTCTTGACCCCTAGATTGCCGCAGGAAAAGTGAGAGACAAACAGAGAGTAAACAAATGAATGGACAGGGAGAGACACATTCCTGTGACACACGTAGCTATAATAGTTTGAATGGCGAGGTCAGCTTTAACCCCTGCCTCAGATGGAGATCTGGCAGAGGAGCGATGCGTTTGGCTCAGCTTGCCACTCTTTGAGGCACGGCAGCTATGGCGCTAATCCTTCTGGAAAGGACATTACGACATGGCGTGACTCTGACCTTGGAACAGTTTCAGCCACAAATCAGATAAAATTGACTGTGATCAAAACAGATCTACTCTGTTAAATTTCTACAACTAACCGATGAAGCTCTGTAATGAAGCGGCAGTTACTGAAACTAATTCCCAATTACCACTATGTCAGATGTCATTCAACTAGCTAGAGTCACGAGTCACTTTTTGGCTAGAGTTTGACCAGATTAATGGTATTTGCGTAGGTTGATGCATCTCAGAAATGTTGAAATACAAGTTCACCGTTGCACAGACTTCTTATGTTTCCGACTCCGTATTGGCGTGTTGTGAAAAGGTTTCTCGCTGCGGTGTTGCAGGAAAGAGATGAAATTGTCATATTGCTGTCAAAACAGCTGTAGCAGCTAGACGAGCCGTCTGAAAATGTCACAAACACTCACAGCGGCCTCCTTTGTCCGACTGCCGTCGTTCCCTCTGAGCTGGGTGTGGCTGCGAAACTGTAACATTCCTGCGTAACCCCACACCGCGCAACCATAAAGAAAAGACACAAAGAACGTGGATGAAATGATTGAATGGAAGGGGGATAAAGACGAGAGAGATGTCTGAAAGAAACCTTTGAAAAGGGTTTTTGGGGAAGGTTTCTCTGGATCTGCCCGGGGTGACTGGACTGATTTAATTTGAACAGTGAATGTGGATCAGGTGACGGCAGTGATTTGAGGGTCAATGTGTCAGGCTATGAGACAGAGACGCACAAATTAAAGTCCCCCAGTGGTGAATATCAAGTTTTTAATGTTGTTTAAATGTCTGTGTGGTGTTTGTATGACAAATGTTGTAAGACAAACCATGTGCTAATTCATCAGTTAACATTATTTCTCCTTAAAAACATGTAACCAATCCAACCAATCAGGATGCGGATTTTTAGGCAGCTGTCTGACTCTGAGATGGTGAATGTTTTGTGTAACATTAGCAACACATTATTAACTGTTTGATAACATAGTCAAGCCAAAGGCTAATCATATAAAGTATGTTGTGTTGTGGAGAGCGATACACAAAACCCATTGCCATCACTCTAAAAAGTAATTCAGGGAATCTGTTACCACAACTTAAGTAAATGCAAGTTAAACAATTTTATTTATTGTTTTAATTAAACCTTTTACTTTGCAAACATTATTTTTGTTGAGTTCTGTTGACATAATAATGTTTACATCATTACATCAACGTAATATCACTTGTAATTTAAACTCAAATTTCTGCGTAAATAATTGTATTGATAACTTTGGAAATTAGGCAGTGGATTTCTAGTTCCTAACATGCTTTGCATATAGGATTGGATAAGGAGAATACATGTTGAAGTTAAGTGTTAATTAATTTGTTTTTGGTGAAGGGAATGACCTGTTTAATGCCGTTATGTTTGACATTTAAAAGAGTTTCTGTAATGTTGAAGTTTTTGTGTCTACCATTGTGCTGAAGATTATAGATGAAGGAAAACACTAATGCCTCACATGTTCATTTAATATACTTGTTAAATAAGTTATGTTAGCTGTTGATTTGAACTGGTTCCAGGGCTACAACTCTAGTAGTAAGAGTGACTTTAAAAATTTGTTTCTTTATGCTACAAATTGAGTTCCTCTAAGTCAATACAAATTCACTCAAATGAAAAACTCAAAAAAATGGATGCAAATTGTTGTTAATTTGTGTACATAGACAAATCTTCCTTCCGTTAAAAAATTAAATTCCTAATGAACTTATTCAATCCTGGAAATGAAAGCAAACAAATCTGAACATTGAGTCACGGTGCATAAATGATAAAATGCCATTCAATGTTGTCAGTACGACTTAAACAGTAGCACCAGCCTCAGTATTTCTGCCAGATTTTAAAGTTGCAACCACATTTTTAGAGCATACACGGTTATTTGTGTCTTTAAAATATGCCATGGGAACCACAGTTTCTGCTAGAATACCATTAAAGTTATTGTTACTTCTTTAAAATCATAAATTGACATGTGTAACCAAGTTACCACAGTTTTAAAGCACGAACAATAACTGTGTACTTAGTGTTTTGGTGGAAACTATGGTTTTCGGAGCACAGAGTGCAGTGACCTTATGTAAATTGAATGGCAGAAATATGCGCAAACACTGGTGGGAACTGTAATAATATTTGGAGTTCCTCCCCAGTTATCCGCAGTGCAGGTGTCCTCAAGGACGGTCCTTTCTTTCCCAACACAGCTGCGGGTTTTGTTGCAGGTGTGTGCGTTCGTGTCATTGAAATGCACCTTTGCTGTGGCCTGTTCTCCCTCATTAGACCCTTTCCAACAGGATTACCAGAGTGCCGAGTCTGCAGGTACTGTTATAAGTTAATTTCACCTGCTGTTTGGGAGCCATAATAGCTTATTGATTGGCTGACAGAGATGCACTGGGGCAGCGTAGAAGGACGTCCGATGGAGGAGGAGGGGATAAGTTAATCGCAGTTGCACGCGGGTGAAGAGAATTCAATCAGACAACCCCCCAAGGCTTATAAGTACCGTGTAAATTTGTGTCCACCTCAGTGGATTGGACCTGACTGATATCCGAGCACTTGTGAAGTAGCAGTTCTGAACAGGAAAGTGAGAGAACAGGGGAGAAAACCTGTTAGAGCATGTTTAGCATGTTTTATATGCTAGCTTAGAGGCATTACTGTATGTAAACTCCCGTCGTTGATTGTTAAGCTTGCTTGAATAGATTTGTACAGTTGAGAAGTAGTTAACAATATTTCGAAAGTGGATGTAGCCCTTTAAGTTAGCATGCCACAGAAGTTGCGGTAGTGTTTTCTTTACTATTGTGATATGTATATGAAATGACATGGCTTATGAACAAGACAAAATGTAGGCCGGGAATTGATTTTGTGCATTGGGAATTGATTGAATTGTTGAATCATAGACTTTTTCTATAGCTGTGAGCTTATTGAGAACAATTTAACTGGACTTCCGGTGAAAACGACAGACATCTGGTAATGTATACAGGATTTCTCCATCATTTACTCAGCTTAAACCCAGACCCTTCAAGCTAGCACTTATCTGCCACGCCCACATCTCAACATCCAATCAACAACTGATGCATAGAACCAAGTAGGGTTGTCAAAAGTACCTACTTTTGGTATTTTGGAAATGTGTCAGTACCAGCATTTCCATCTAGCATTTTGAGCACTGTTGAGCAGATTCTTAAGCACTTCTGATTGGCCATTGTGTTCATTCGCTCAACAGATGTGTCTTTGATTGTCTACAATGATCAATGCTTCAAAAACATGTTGTAAATAGATATCTTTGATGTTCTACAAATTTATTTAAGCATTAAATAATTAAGACTACTTACTAACAGGTAAAGTAAATATAATGAATATATAAGCTAATATAGTGCATATATTTAGTGAAATACATTTAGAGTTCATATGTATAATGCGTTTAGAGTTCATTTCTTTAGTGAACTAAACAGTAAATGACTTTATCGAGGTAAATGTAATGCTACATCACAGATATTATGTGTGTATATGATGTATTGTGGAAACGTATGCCTATTTTGACCAAGTTCCAGGTTTTCATTTAGCTTAGCGACTCACAGTAACCTGAAATCTGCTGACTCTCATTGGAAACTAGCTTCCGATAAGCTCCACATCCTGCTTTCGCATCGACAGCTGGCCTGAGCATCAGCCTCTGTGCATTTAGATGTATGTTTGTGTTTTCTCAGAGGAGCCGCGGCCCATTAGCTTGACCTGTCACACACACTTTACGCCTCCGTTACCTGGAAACTGCATAGTTCTTTTATTTTTTATTTTTTTTTTATTTGCCCGGCACCGGGTGCCATTCACGGTGCATTTAGCACAGCCGTCTAGCAGGCATCCCTTTTCGCTCAGACCCGCTTGCCCCTTGACCTGTTTCATCGCGTGGATCAACATCATCCTCTGTTTGGACATCATCCTCGGTACGGGGGCGACTCTTCAGTAAACATTATATCCTGCTAAAGACTTGTTTGGAAAACTCCTTCCACCCGCGACGGTACCTTTCATAGGTACGGCTTTCTCATAGGTATTCCGGGACTGTTTGTGTCCCTTCCAGGCTGGCGCTTTCTTTCTGGTCTGGCAAATCTCACCCTGTCCGCACGTAAACGCTCCGTTGACGTGGAGACAAACAGTGGATGATGGCAGAAAGAAAAATGAGGTGAGATAGAGAGGTGAAACACGCAGACCTTGACCCTCCAGCAGACACTGCCCTCGATTGGTCATCGCTTATCTTATTGTGATGTCAGGGCCAATGAGAGACACGACCCCTCCGTCACCCTCCGTGATCCCATAACCACCCCTGCCATTCCCTTTGACCGTTCCGCCCAAACATTTGCATAAAAAAATGTCTAAATCAGCCCACTTTCAGAACAGGTCAGATATTACCCAGAAACAGCTTGGCACACGGTTCAAAGGCAATTGCTATAAAAAAACAAAAAAAACAAATAGGAAGGTAAGAATAGAATAGTTGTGTGATGCAAATAGATGTGTTGTCAATGATTTGGGACAGTAGTTTTCCCAAACATTCCAAAAACATTGCTATAACTTTGGAAACATAGTTTGTGTAGATTTTGGGAACTGAACATTATATTCATTAAGATAGTAGCAACTATACATTCAATTTTCAATTTTTATCTATTATTATTATTATTATTATTATTATTATTATTATTATTATTATTATGTCCAGTAAAGTATTTCAGGATATATACATTTATAAATATATAAATATTTTATATATCTTATATTATACAATTATTTATATATATATATATATATATATATATATATATATATGTGTGTGTGTGTGTGTGTGTGTGTGTGTGTGTGTGTGTGTGTGTGTGTGTGTGTGTGTGTGTGTTAGACTCGCATTTATACATTTTAAACTGAAAACAAAACAATAATAAAAAAAACAAACATTCCCACCACCAAAATGGAATTCTTGGAAAACATTTTTAGAACATTAATTTGTTAGCAGGAGTGAGAGACGGAGTGAGAGAGAAGGAGGGAGCAATAAAGCTGAAAAGCTTGCTGTGCTTGCATGGAGAAGATAAGAAGACAGGTGGTTTGTAGTCTGATGAAAGAGCGTCAGACAGCTGGCAACTCTCAGAACGGGTCGGTCTGTGTGTGTGCGTGTCGAAGAATGCGCATGTTTGCGTGTGTGTTTGTGTGTCTGTCTGTATTTGGTAGTCTCTGTGGGCCTGCCAGCCGAGTCTCATCCTCCAGGTCTCCCTCTCTTCCCTTCTGGCGCACACCCAGCTAATGCCAGCACCCTCAGATGATTTAATGTCTGACACCAGAGCCCCACGAGAAGGAAAAAACCAAGAGATCTCATGCTATGTGCTGATGTGAACATACAGATATGTTAAAGGGATAGTGCACACAAAAATGACAATTCTCTCATCTCACAAACCTGTATGACTTTCTATTGAGAAACATTTTTAAGATGTGCTTATTATCTATACAAAAATGGGGTCAATGGGGTCCAAAGCAACTTCTAATTTTCATTTTCATTGGATGTGCGTACCTACGTTACAAGCTGGCGATTTTGTATGAGTTTGTACAAAACGTATGAATATTAGAAAAAATGTAAGCGTGAAGGTCCACCCCTAAACATAATCTTAAGCAAATTGTACGGAAAACTTATAAACTACATCATATGAATTAGCCACCAATTCTCCAAAATGTAAATGTAAAATACTTATGAATTGCCTTGAGATTTTGTTGGAATGGCACAAAGGGTGAGTGAAGGATTTTCATTTTTGTGCAAAATGTCACTTTAAGGGGCGTTCACAGCGATTGGCAGGGACCAGAAGTTTTTCACTTTCGGTAATATTCAGAGACATTTGGCTAATGTGAATGTAAGAGGTGATTTTAGTTTCAAAGTGACATTTTGTGTCATTATTTCCTCACTTTCTCTGTGTCTGTGCGCTCAGGGCTGTTTGATGGTCACTCCAGTGATCTCCAAACACTGCCATTGTGACGGTGGGGTGCTTTGTTTGCCCAGAGGAGATGGCACAAATGGGGCACACGCTGTTATTTGCTGTTGGCAAATAAGTACAGTCCTGGGCAAGCACAGCATTGTGTAAGTACTCCACACTACTGATCACAGCGTGCTTCACGTACCCTGACTACAAAGCTTGAAAGTGCCAGGTCAGTTTAAGGTTGCAGCCAATATGTGCAAATAATAGATGTGTAGTTTTAACTGTTACATTCATAACTTCTTTTTAATGGTCTTTTGGGCCATATGCTGAGAGACTTTGATGTCCAGATTTGCCCTCTAGCTCTGATGCTTCCTGAAATGGAGTGTGAAAACTCGTCCTCTGGGCCTTGATTTACTACATCAACATCAATGGTTTTGTCTTATTTCTCAGGGTGGTCTTTTGACTGTTGGACTTGGCTCTCTTCAGCCGTTTCCCTCTGTTCAGCAGTTCAAGGGAATAGACGGGGCTTGTTTTTTGACACTGGTGGGGTTTTTTTTTTTTTTTGTGCCTAGGAGGGCTAGCTCACCTGTCCATGAACGACTTCTGATGTTTCCCAGGTGCATTAGCTTTATTCTTTATACATCCATACTGTTGTCTTCCATTTTAAGCTATGTTTCTATTTTTTTGACACATTAATTTATAAATATTTTGTTTAATGTTTATTATTATATATCTTTATTATATAATAATAATAAAAATAAATTATATCTGATTATTTTTAATATTGTATTGTTTTATTATAAATACATTTTTATTACATTTTAGTTAATAATTTTATATCATTTATTAAATGTAGTTGCTTGCATTTTAGATTAGTCAGTCACATGACTTTTTTGATGCTCTAGGAATTTGTTCCGTAAATCTTTTTCCTTTTTTTAGTTTATATGCATATCTTCCTCCAATAAGTGAGTGTGAATCCTCAAATTGTCATATATATATATATATAATAGCATTAGATTTTGGCCAAATGACAGTAAAAACTGGGCGCCTACATAGCTACAATAATGTTTATAACCTGTAAGTTTTTGAAAATGTAATGTGATTGCACTTACTACTGAAAAACGCATACAGGGAGTGCAGAATTATTAGGCAAATGAGTATTTTGACCACATCATCCTCGTTATGCATGTTGTCTTACTCCAAGCTGTATAGGCTGGAAAGCCTACTACCAATTAAGCATATTAGGTGATGTGCATCTCTGTAATGAGAAGGGGTGTGGTCTAATGACATCAACACCCTATATCAGGTGTGCATAATTATTAGGCAACTTCCTTTCCTTTGGCAAAATGGGTCAAAAGAAGGACTTGACAGGCTCAGAAAAGTCAAAAATAGTGAGATATATTGCAGAGGGATACAGAAGTCTTAAAATAGCCAAGCTTCTGAAGCGTGATCATCGAACAATCAAGCGTTTCATTCAAAATAGTCAACAGGGTCGCAAGAAGCGTGTGGAAAAACCAAGGCGCAAAATAACTGCCCGTGAACTGAGAAAAGTCAAGCGTGCAGCTGCCAAGATGCCACTTGCCACCAGTTTGGCCATATTTCAGAGCTGCAACATCACTGGAGTGCCCAAAAGCACAAGGTGTGCAATACTCAGAGACATGGCCAAGGTAAGAAAGGCAGAAGGTCGACCACCACTGAAGAAGACACACAAGCTGAAACGTCAAGACTGGGCCAAGAAATATCTCAAGACTGATTTTTCTAAGGTTTTATGGACTGATGAAATGAGAGTGAGTCTTGATGGGCCAGATGGATGGGCCCGTGGCTGGATTGGTAAAGGGCAGAGAGCTCCAGTCCGACTCAGACGCCAGCAAGGTGGAGGTGGAGTACTGGTTTGGGCTGGTATCATCAAAGATGAGCTTGTGGGGTCTTTTCGGGTTGAGGATGGAGTCAACCTCAACTCCCAGTCCTACTGCCAGTTTCTGGAAGACAACTTCTTCAAGCAGTGGTACAGGAAGAAGTCTACATCCTTCAAGAAAAACATGATTTTCATGCAGGACAATGCTCCATCACACGCGTCCAAGTACTCCACAGCGTGGCTGGCAAGAAAGGGTATAAAAGAAGAAAATCTAATGATATGGCCTCCTTGTTCACCTGATCTGAACCCCATTGAGAACCTGTGGTCCATCATCAAATGTGCGATTTACAAGGAGGGAAAACAGTACACCTCTCTGAACAGTGTCTGGGAGGCTGTGGTTGCTGCTGCACGCAATGTTGATGGTGAACAGATCAAAACACTGACAGAATCCATGGATGGCAGGCTTTTGAGTGTCCTTGCAAAGAAAGGTGGCTATATTGGTCACTGATTTGTTTTTGTTTGGTTTTTGAATGTCAGAAATGTATATTTGTGAATGTTGAGATGTTATATTGGTTTCACTGGTAAAAATAAATAATTGAAATGGGTATAAATTTGTTTTTTGTTAAGGTGCCTAATTATTATGCACAGTAATAGTCACCTGCACACACAGATATCCCCCTAAAATAGCTAAAACTAAAAACTAAAACTTCCAAAAATATTCAGCTTTGATATTAATGAGTTTTTTGTGTTCATTGAGAACATGGTTGTTGTTCAATAATAAAATTAATCCTCAAAAATAAAACTTGCCTAATAATTCTGCACTCTCTGTATATATATTTCAAATTCTCTGAAATTTGCTGTTCAAAAACTTCATAGCTCCATTTAAGCTTGATTTAATATAATGACATACAAGTGTCTGACCATAAAGCCACAATACCAACTTCGAGAAAAGCTTTTATTTAAAGTTCTTTTAAAAATCCAGTGTTTTTTCAGTTTTCTTAAAAGTTGCATTTTGGCGATACGACGTTTCCGCCCGACAGCAATAATATATTCATCCCTTGTACTCAAATCTGTGTAGCCCTGTAAGCAACCATGAGTGTCCTTGTCCATAATAAATGCTTTGATGAAGGTAATTGCTTGGTCAGACAGTGATCACTGGATGGTGAAAATGAGTCCCGCAGAGTTCATCTCGAGGGAGTACATTACCATTCACCATCTTTAAGACCACCATTACACTCTTTCACAAGCCAGCGCACATTTTATGGCATCTTATCTCTCGCAGACAGATATTTGCGTAAGGATCCTGCTTTATTAATTTATTTCATTAGATGATAAGTTTTGATAAGCCGCCAGAATTAACCTCCCTCACATAAATCAATGAGTCCTCACCGCTTGAGAAAAGTGGGTTTCAGTTCACTCTAGCGTACTAATGAATTGCATATCAGTGTGAAAACAAGAGGATTTGACTGGCGATTAGAGAGGAAGATTGGTTTCGCTGTTCCAGCGCTCTGCACTCACAGTCGGCATATTGGTCTTTATCGGATAGCTGCTCTCTGCTAGGATATTTATTATTGCGTTTCACAGAAACTCCCCAAACACTTACGCCACTGTCAGAGAATCTATGCATTTCATTTCATAAGGGGGTCAGATAAGCCCATGGGTATAACCCTTTCTGTATTGCCTTTTTTTTCCCCCTGACAAGATACATACAACACAACAGCTGATAAATGCAAACTGTTTATTGAAAAAGATTGCTGTAATTCAGCTAATCCTTTATTAGCATAAATCACGCGCAGTATGGAGCTGTGTGCTCCATATCACAGCACATTGTCTGTCAAGTGTTGCGTTGTAGATTAAATATTAGAAGCGTATTATACGTAACTTGATGTGTTTGTGGTTTAAATTCACTTTTGGTTGTTTCAAAGTCTTAAAATGTGTTGGCAAGCACTTGACATTTTCTGTGGGTCTCGATCTGCTTCCAAACAAACTCTGGTGTCGGAGGAATTCCTGCCACTGCTTTGACTCCTTTACACATTTTATATAGCCCAGCACACAGCATTGTTTTAGATGTTTGGTGCGTTTCGGCACAAAATATGTTATAAAAGTTACTGTAGGTTTTGTATCTTTAGGTTCAATGTTAAAAATGACAGTGTGAATACAAAGCGAAGCACAGCTAAATGTATCATCTTCTTCCGAGTCCAAACCAAGAGAACCAAACTACTAGTGTGAACACACCCTTAGGCCCTGTTTACACCTGGTATTAAGATGCATTTTGGTCGATCGGTTCAAATACAGGTGTATCGGTAAATACGTTTTGAGCTTGTCCACTTTCAACCGCTTCCAGAGGTTGTCGAAAACACATTAAACTGGATTGATTTCGCCGTGTAAACGCTCATTTGGGCAAATGTGTTTGAACAGCAACAAAAGTCCGCCTACTGACTTAATGCATAAATATTATGGGATGTGCGCTAGACAGAGGGATTTAAACTTTGTCTGCTGAAGACCCAAGTTTGGTTCGAAGACGAAAAACATACCAAGCCCAATGTTCTCTCCCCATTCCTGATTTCTAACACACACACAAAAAAAACACACTAAAGCTTCTGCTCTCCGTATGTTTTCCCATTTCCAATCATATGTAAATTGCGTGAGTTTTATTTCATCGATTAGACTGAAAAGATCTAGAAAAGACCCACCCATAGACCCAGATGAAATCTGGACAGAAGTGGTTGAAAGTGGACAAAGGAGACACCAGGTGTAAACATGGCCTTAGTCTCATTGATTGTTTTTTTTCTGTTTCTTTTTAGCCCTTAAACTCCCACTTTTGTCTCTTTTGAACCTTCTAAGGCATGAAGACTCATAACAGACGGCTCATAACAGAGGGCCAAATGTGTGCAGGATAGCGGAGTAGAAGAACTGAGCCCTTCTGTCCAGAGAAAGCATAACAGTACTTTGGTAGAATAGCTCAACATACACAAAAGAGCTACTGTTAGGGATTCATGTATGGCCCTTTTGCTCTGTTTTTATTCAACTGCAGTCGGAGATGACACTGTTATGAAATATTAAGGGCCTTTATCCAGCAGTTTCGATTTCCCAGCCCTTGGGGAATTGAGTACTTAAAGCCAACTTTGTTCTGGGAAGAGGTATTTCAGCCCTCAGACTCAAGTTGTTTCAGCTGTCTGCTTGTTTTAGCAGATCATCTCTTGGTCATCTTGTCTTCATGCTGTGGAGAGCAGATGTCAGTGGGAGCTTCCTATTGGAGGATGCAAAGCAGATTAATATCTATTTAGATTGAGTTGTATTGAGAGATGTATTGACATACAAGTCTGTTACCAAAGTTTCCTGTCAAAGTTAAACTAAGTGAAGTATCATATGTTATGCACTTCCTTTTGCATATTTTTTCACGTTTTTTGAAAGTAGGGCTGTCACGATTAATTATTCGCCCGATCCCTGTTATTTCATATAATCTTTGAAATAACTGTGATCACTGTTTACTTTAAATTCTAGGAATTTAAATGAATATTAAGCAAATAACAACACAATATATAATTTACATGTACACATTTTATTTATGTGAAATGTTTGTATATTATGTTTTTAAATCATGTTGAAATATTCAAAAATTGAAATAAATCACTTTAAAATATACTAGAGATAATCGTTAGCAAAATTTCGACAGGCAAAAAGGTCCAAGCAGCTTTCTTTTTGTCAGTGTGACGAATCCACATTCTTGAACCAGTTGCGAAAATAGAGAAATCTTTCACCCTCGCTTGAAAATTAGTATAGAAACGACTGGATTTTGAGCGTGAAATATTGCAGAACAAAGTAAATGGGACTGCACCTTTAAACTGTAACAGACAATCTGTAAAAATCATGTTTTAAAAGAAATTCTATGACAATTAACTGTGAGTGTCAAATGCCAAAAATGTGCTAATCATGACAACCTTAATTACAGAGAATCTGATATTAAAAACCAGGGGCCTATTGTACTCCCAGCCCAACGTGTGAGGCATTTCCACCATAAAACTCACAGAATCCTGCTTCTCTTCCAGGCCAAGTCTACAGCCGTAATCCTCAGCCTGTTAATACCTTGAAGCGGCAAGACTTGAGCCAGGAGGCGGCAAATGGGCATTTTTTAAACACAAACAGGCTTTTGTTTAAGAGTCGCTCGTTTGTCTCACGGTGCCGTTTGTTCCAACAGCTCTGCTATCTGCGCTGACCGTTCCCTCGGTGTGGATCTGTTGAAGCAGCGGTTTGTGTTAGCACCTGATTTATCAGTGTGAGGCGAGATAAGAGCGCGCCATCACTCTGCTGCTTAATCCCTTCCAGTGGCAATGGATGAGGAATTAGCACGGACCCGCAGAGGTGTCGTCTAATCGCTGCTGTGGGAGCGCTGGCCTGACAACTGCTGCCTGCTCGGGAAACAAGGAACCATTGTGGCTCCTGTCTATTCCACCAGTTGTGCCCATTGTGACAGACAGTCAGAGTCGGAAGGACTTAACTGGAAGAAGATACGGGGATTGAACCGCAACAGATCAGGAACAGAGGGTCCGTTCTGTAACGAAGCACCTCGACACATGACCCAATGAGTTGTAATGTGCTTAGCCATAAAAATGCAGCGAGAAATGAAATACAATCACTGTTTTCACCTAAAAAAGTCTGACTTTGTTTCCCTGTTGTACATCGAATTTAAGGCCAACTCACAGCGGTGTAATCTACTCTCTTTTTATTGCAAGCGGGTCTGTCATGATTGTTAAATATTCCGCTATTTACTATTATTTAATACACTGTATAATATTTGATATATCCATAGTTGTTGCGCACTTTAAATTCTAGTCCCATTTTGCCATCCAAATAAGGAATTTCAATGAATACAATAATGGAATCAATGCATTTATATGTGATTTTATTTATATAAAATGTTCTATCATATTGTAGTATTTTAATGTACAATATTTAAGATAATCACAATTATTAGCATCCACTTTTTAAAGTCACATTTTTCTAACAAAAATTGATTTTATTTTAAAAAAAATTATATCGTATTGTAGTATGTCAGATATTATAATGAATAATTTTAATGTACAATTATTATGCACTTTTTAAAGTCACATTTTACCATCAAAATGAGCATTTAGTATCCTAAATGTTTTAATCTTGGTTACTAGTTATTAATCTGATCATTTCTACATATATACTTCAAGTTGTATAAATTAATGTTTGCAATATGAACAATATAAATGAACAATAGTATTAAACAATATTGCGCAATCGAGAATTCTGTTGCTCTGAATATATAAACGAATCTGTGTTTTTGTACAAATCATTTGAGTGAATGATTCACTGACTCACTTATAAACAGTCAGTTAAATTCATTAACGAATCAGTGTTTTTGAACAAATCATCGCTTTATATGTTTATGAATTAATTTGAGTGAATGATTCACTGACTCACTTATAAACAGTCAGTTTAATTCATTAACGAATCAGTGTTTTTGAACAAATCATCGCTTTATATGTTTATGAATTCATTTGAGTGAATGATTCTCTGACTCACTTATAAACAGTCAGTTAAATTCATTAACGAATCAGTGTTTTTGAACAAATCATCGCTTTATATGTTTATGAATTAATTTGAGTGAATGATTCACTGACTCACTTATAAACAGTCAGTTAAATTCATTAACGAATCAGTGTTTTTGAACAAATCGTCACTTTATATGTTAATGAATTAATTTGAGTGAATGATTCACTGACTCACTTATAAACAGTCAGTTAAATTCATTAACGAATCAGTGTTTTTGAACAAATCGTCACTTTATATGTTTATGAATTAATTTGAGTGAATGATTCACTGACTCACTTATAAACAGTCAGTTAAATTCATTAACGAATCAGTGTTTTTGAACAAATCGTCACTTTATATGTTTATGAATTAATTTGAGTGAATGATTCACTGACTCACTTATAAACAGTCAGTTAAATTCATTAACGAATCAGTGTTTTTGAACAAATCGTCACTTGATATGTTAATGAATTCATTTGAGTGAATGATTCACTGACTCACTTATAAACAGTCAGTTAAATTCATTAACGAATCAGTGTTTTTGAACAAATCATCGCTTTATATGTTTATGAATTCATTTGAGTGAATGATTCTCTGACTCACTTATAAACAGTCAGTTAAATTCATTAACGAATCAGTGTTTTTGAACAAATCATCGCTTTATATGTTTATGAATTAATTTGAGTGAATGAATCACTGACTTGTCCATAAAGAGAGAGCCACTTGATTCACTGACAAATAAGTGTTTTAAGCGAAACCGTAACAATACATTGAAATATATGTAAATAATACTATATTTATAGGCACAATTCAATGTTGCGTGAGAGAAGAGTGCTGTGTCATTCTTGGTCGGCATTAAGCTAAACAGACTCTTCTGCTAGGTCTTCCTCTCTCAAGCTATGCAAACTGTCTGGAGACGTGTTTGTGGACCAAAGTGAGATGGATTATATCCGCAGGGAAATCTTTCAGCTGAAACTGTGTGTGTTAACGTTGACGTGAACGTAGCTCCCTAAACCGTGGCCGGTTTCCAGAGCCTGACTCGAACCCCTCTGGGAGTGAAGTATCCATCATGCAATGCTACAATCTCTCCACACTGCTGACGGCACCTCTCTGTGATTGGCCCACAAACATTGTTATGTTTCCTCTGTGTATATGGCAAAGTCAAATATCAACTGCAAGCTAGCTTATTCATTGTTAGCGCTGACACATGCTGATGGAAACTCCTAACTCAGTTACAGTACCAGATACTCGGTTAAAATTCAACAATGAATCTTTTCAGTGGGTTAGAATGTTTCCCCTCACTGGGTTTTGTCACTTTACGACAATATTAAATTTGTTAATACTGGTTAACGCATTTGGTGTCATTTTGCCAACAAAAATATTTGTTATATTACAATTAATAATAAAATTAGTCTGATCCTCATATAAATAAATTCCTCAAATATATATTCAAGTCAAGAATCCTTCTCCAGTCCTAATCAATTCATTAAATTGCATACATCCTCTCTAACTGCACCTCAACCATCATTTGGAAATCCAAAGAGTGCTATGAATTAACAACAGGTAAACACCTTTTTTTAAACTAGCTTGAGAAACCTTGAGGCACACTACGGCACATTTAGCTCATAATTACGCTCCTAAGATAAAGGCATCTGCCTGCTGTCTGGAACATTAGATGATGTGCTGCAATTTTGATTAATTTAAGAGCTCACGGTGCTTTCAGACCTCTGTGATTACTGACACATTTGAGATAAATGTAACTCTGACGGAGTAACCTTCACCTCTAATTTCATTGTGTTTGTCTCTGGTCCTTTCTTAAGAGCACTCCGAGTCTGTGTTCAGATTCCATTTGCGAACTGAGGCATGTTCTGACAGTCTGTTTGTCTGAGGATCACCTAGCAACTCTAGCGTGTCAGTGTTCATTTGATGACCATAAACACAGCTCACAAAAACCAGTTGCCTTCATTATGTTGTATTGTGTTATATTTCAAATTACAGTTTGAAATACAATGTGAATTGTTGATTAAAATTCAAAACTGATGATTAGGCACAGTATTATGAACTAGCAATGAACACCTGCTTTTTTTACAACATTTATTAATCTAGGTTAAAGGTAATTGTATTTTATATACAGTACATTCAAATATATTTGTTTATATTGCATTTATAATTAGCCTATACTAAAAAGTTATTTCCCTCAATTTTTTTGGGCTAAGTGGCTCTCTTTGTGAATGAATCATTGAAAAATCCAGTAATCGATCCATTCAAAACATAGACAAACTTATTAATTAATCAACTAAGGATGTCACTAATGATTATTTTGGTATTCGGTTGATAGTTTTGACGATTAATAGAGTAATCTTATGTTTTTTTGTGGTAATAAAAAAAAAGCTAAGCAAACAATAGCCTTTAAAATACATATATAATAACAATGAGGCAATAATTTTTGGTTCAAATAAAGTATTCAACTAAAGCCAAATGGTACATTTTAAAATTTAGTACTCAAATTCAATCGAGGAATCGTGACAGCCCTAGAAACAAGTCATTCTCTTAATGAGTAAGTCATTGAATCATTCACTCTAATTAATTCAATAAGAAATCACGATTTGTTCAAAAACACTGATTCATTCATGAGTGAAACAAGTGACTGAGTTCATAATTGAGTCAGTGAATCATCCACTCAAATGATTTGTTCAAAAACACTGATACAACAAGCGAGAACAGAGGAGAGTCCACTTGCAAAAAAGAGAATGTAACAGAGCTCGTAATAAAGCAAGAACCGACACTGGCTTGGATTTTCGGAGATGCTGAAAACGGAGGTGAAAGCGATGCAGAGATGGTGTTTTTAATACTCAACAGGTGAGTTAGGTATTTTATTAATAGGTACATTTCCATATGTAGCTTTCTAACGGAGCTCATTGTAAAGCATGATCTATTGTGAAGGAATTTCATTATGGATGTTGTAGCGCTGGGTTAGGAAGTACCGCGTCTATTAATGGGTAAAGCTTAAGTAACATCTTGAGCTAGTCAGTCCTGGTTAAATCTCTTAAACCTAGTAGTTAATGTTTTACGAGCAGTAGAATAACCATATTAATCCACACAGTCACACAGAGCCGAAGCACTACCAGAACAATGCTCCTCTACAAAATACATGCATTTCACACATTTTTGTTTGATGAAGACCGAATTAATATCACAAAGTATGTCAATAAAAGAATAATTTACATGACTATTCTTCTCCGAATAGGGCTTATGTTGAGCTCTTTCTTCACACAATAACTACATTGTGTGTTTTAATTTGATTTAAATCGGGCATTGCAATGCTTCGAGATTTTAACTCTCGGTTTTTGTGTGGTCCCGCAGCTTTCAGTGAGCCACTTCCCAACCCAAGTGTTATCCATCAGCTAGAGAGTTTGCGTCTCTCAATCTTCTCGTTTCTTACTCCCTGACCTCTCACCTCAACACCTTTGACCCCTCCCATCTCTGTTTATAAACTATATACAATCTGACAAGCCTAAAAGGGGGTGTGCACCTCACTTTTATACTGTTTGCAGCACTTTGACAAGGGAGTGTGAGAGACACTGAAGGATTTAGGGTAATTGCCCCCCCCCATCCACATGGGACTCCCTAATTTAGTCTTGGGCGACCTTTGACTCAGCAGCTAAGTCTGTTTTCTGTCCTTTGGCTTGACTGAAAGAGGCTAAGGAGGGTATGGAGTTCATATTTATTTATGTAGCGTGTCCGCAGGTTCGTGTGTGTCCCAGACATGGATTATCGATCGGGAGGATCGGTTCGCCTGGAATTCTTTGCATGGGAGGGTGTAGAAGAATGTGTCACGGGGTGATGTTATTTAGGGGTGTTAAGTCATGCTTGTGTGGGAGATGTCCAGCCCTATTAGCGTTCACTTATCCTGCTGGTTTTTGTATATGTTGGAGGAATGTGTTTTTTGTCTGCATACAAATTCCCAGGCCATGACTTGTTTGTTGCATAGTGCTCGATGGTCTTAATGACCATGCAAGGTAATTAACTTTTGAGCCGATGGCCCCAATCAAGAGTTTGTACGTTCTAACCATCTCAAGGAATGGTGGATAGATCGAGCATCGCAGCAATTTCAGTTTCTCGTTTTCCCAGGCAGCATTTGGGTTCAATACAGGTCAAAGGCCAGATGGATTAATCTGAAAGCCATGGCATTGTTAACCAAATTCTAATTAATCTCCCTTTTCTATTGCTGAGTAGAGGAAAAACAAAACAAAAAGAAAAACATCCAGACCACAAAGCATCATGGGATATATCTACCTTTCAATGATGAATTTGATATTCGAGTTCTGGGTGGATGATGTGGCTCTTCTATATTGTTCTCAAAGATGCAAATATGAATGTAATTTGTTTTATTTAAATCTGATGATTAAAATAATCCATCTTAAATTCATTAAAATATTTTAAGATATATTTAAAATATAAAATAAGTAAATATAAATCATTTTCAAATATATTTCTTAAATGGATTATTATTTTTTATTCCTTAACTTTAAACTACTTTTAATAGAAGAGATGATTCTGTTTTTTTTTAATTAAATGATTATGAAAGATAGTTGATATATTCATCATTATTTATACCTTTTGCTATATGTATGTATATATGTATAAATATATTTGTATGTGTGTGTATATATATATATATATATATATATATATATATATATATATATATATATATATATATATGTGTATACACACACACACACACACTACAGCAAAAGGTATCATACCTGGCTTAAAACATTTTTATTGTGAAAATATAGTAAATTTGCCTACGACTTTAGTACAGTGCTGGACGGATGGATGGATGGATAGATATGCGGATAGATGTTAATTTATTAAGTATAATCAGTGTGAGATGGTGCAAATAAACAATCTAAATGTGCTTGTTTTCTATGCATGTCTGTCTATGTTTTGATGTTCAGACTGGAGAAAAAAATTTTAAAAACTAATTTAAACCAGAATTTATTCAGTATTTTTATAATGAGGTGGTTTTTGGACCATGACCGTTTTAATCACAAGAGTCACTGTACAAAACCCATGTCTCTCTGATTGTGCCAGACATGTTTCAATCTCAGCTGTCTTTGTGGTCTCCAGCGATAGTTTGTCATTTTCTTTGCCTAATAATGACCGTGGTCATACAATTTGGTGTGTGTGTGTTTGATTCTCTACAATGCTTGACAATTTAGGTGAGGCGTAAAACACCTAACCCTCCTGAAAACACATACATATACTGACAGGGAGGGTTTTCAGAAGTAATTTTCAGCAGAACTAGGATGAGGAGCCCTGCTGATGAGGCCTGTTGGTATTGTTCTCCAGCAGCCATTCGTTTCTAATCATCCACATGCAGTTGTGTCTTATCTCGCTTTGTTTCCGTGTCCTGTTGCTTTAAGCACCTTGTTTCACGCTGTTTTGATTCAGACTCTTTTATTGTGACGTTTGCCTCTACAATGGCTTTGGGAAAGCAAGACAAAACGAAGAAAAGATGTAAGTGTGTGTGTGTGTGTGTGTGTGTGTGTGTGTGTGTGCGTGCGCGCATTATGATGAATACAAAAATTGCAAAGATGCTTTTAGAGCAAACTGTGCCCAGGCTGCTTTTAATTGATTGCAAGCGTTGCTTTAGTCTGAGTTGAAACTAGGATGTTTGCTTAAAGTTATTTTTGCCCCGTTTGTCCCTTCTATCATTGCACAGCTGAAACTAATACCACTAGCCCACACACAGTTCTCAAAACAGTTCTGTGGCATCCTTCATTAACGTAAACAGTGAGTAGACAGTTGACATTTCCAGCAAATGGCCGCCCATCCTGCCATCCTGCTCCATCTCACACTCTTACTTTGCTGCCAGCCCCCTTCTATCTCTTCCTGTCTGTTTTCCCCTGCCAGGTTTTACACATCTGTCCCTGAGATGAGGGACTGTTGACTCGCTCAAGTAACAGATTTATGTCGTGTTTAAGTTTGGCAGAGTTGACACCGCTCGTTTTGACAGGAGCCAGCAGTGAGCTGTGAAAGCAGTTTACACATTTTACTCCGCTTACTGACTGCTCTTCAAATAAAGCCGTTTCTGCCCAATATCATGTAAAACTCCATTGGGGAATTTTATTTTATTTAAAACATTATTTTTTATTTTATTTTATTTTATTTTATTTTATTTTATTTTATTTTATTTTATTATTTTTTTATTTTATTTTATTTTATTTTATTTTATTTTGTTTTGTTTTGTTTTGTTTTGTTTTGTTTTGTTTTGTTTTGTTTTATTTTATTTTGTTTTGTTTTGTGTTGTGTTGTGTTTTGCCAGGCGAAATATGACCACTGGCCACTAACCTGCATGGCTAATTTAATATTTCTTTTTATATATTTGAAATTTATTGAAATTTTATAGTAACTATATGTATTTATTTATTCATTTATTATTTTACATAATGTTGATGCTTTTTCCCTCCAGCACTTTATTCATTACTTTTTTATAGAGTGCAAAAGTCAGTTTCCGGAAGTAAAAACTCTATTCGATTTAGTTTTTTTATGTCCCCTTTGTTTTTTAATTCGACATTGCTGTTCACAATGCTTCATGGAATTGTAGTTCTTTCCCTGACTAAAGTCTTGTATCTTGATTTTCTAAAACTTTTTTGCTTCAAATCAAAGTTTGTTGTGCCATAGCTAATTGGCTTGGTTCATGGCTTTTAACCTTTTTTGTTTGTTTGTTTGTTTGTTTGTTTGTTTGTTTTTAAATCCCTATGGGAGAAATGAATAGAAAAAATACTTTCGGAACCAGCACCGCTGAAAAAGTAGGTGGGCACTGTTGCACTGTTGCCAAACAGTAGTGTCCTATTGGCATGATTCTTAGACTAAAATTTGCCCATCCCCATTCAGTGTCTCCTCCAAATCCCATCTCTCCTTCATGCTTGCGTTAGCATCCACACCTGCCAAATGCTTCTCGTGGTCCAGATGCATCTCCTTCATCATGCCAAGATTTAGAAGACTTCACATGGCATTAGACTAGACCTCTAATGGTTTAACGAGAGGTCTATTAATAAAAACCTGTTTACAAATGGCTCACGAAGAGACTGAACTCAATAGGGACAGTTATATGGGACACTGGAAATCTCTTATAGAAATCCATGCTGAAAGGTAGGCGTGGTGATGGATTGCATCGGTTGATATTTGGTGCGCGGACCTCTTGGCCCCCGATTTACCTATTCAGAAAATAACCTCCTTTTAAGAGTGACCCTGTCACCACATGTGCCCACAAGAGCTCCTTTCAAAGCCGTTTAACAGTGACTGATGTCCTCAGCCAAATCCATGCAGTGCACATGTACATTTTTCTGATATGTTAAGCCTTTGATTTAGCAGTCTGTCATCCCAAGTGACATTTATGCTTGTAAAGCATGCTGATTTCTTCTCTGCCGTTACAGATTTCCGGATACTTATTTCCCAACTCAACATGGGAAATCAAACAACCTACCTGAGCCAATCCGGAGGAAGACACGAGGAATAATTCAAAGGATGAAATGAGAATTCCGGTGACAGTAATTTACTGCTACTGCTATTCTCATCTCATTTCATTAGTCCCAGAGTTTCTATAAACAAATCCTCCACGTCTACACGTATCAATTGTTTTATTTAGTTGTTGTTGGGCATGTGACCTAGTTGGACCAGTTACGGCTGATAATTTCAGCCCGTTTGTTGCCTGGGGATCCAGTAGCCTCCTCTGGGGTTCAGCAGACATGGAGTCATGGCCCAGATCCTGGTCTTTAAGGCCAGCAAGAGAAATATGGCATCTGTCATTAGTGTTTCTAGCTAAGGACACAAAACAGCCGCTGAGGAGCTCTGACAGACACAGAACAGCTGTGAATGTCATCACAACAGTGCTTGTGTCTGTCCGTGTGTGTGTGTTTTGAATCTGTTTTCAGTATTGGCTATGCTGGTACACTGGGGCCCCCTTGTCTTGTTAGAGGGCTGTTGAAGGGTGTTATGTCAAATAAAGACAGTACATACAAGTGGCCACAGTGCTGGCTAGCTGATCTACACCAGGAAGAGACAACCTGGTCGTGTGGAACTGTAAAAGTGTCATTTAAAGGTCTGATCGTTTGAAAACATGGTATTCAACAGTGAAACTGTGATAATATATTAGTCACTACTGAATCAACAAAAGCAATATAACGGAGATCTGTAAGAGGAAGCTGTGGTAATGTGGTCAACTTTTTATGGGTAAGAATTCTGTGTGCATGCTTTTGTTGGATATTAGATCAGGATACCGAGGATTTATTGCAGATGTGATATAGAAGTTATTTATAACCATCGTTCAAAAGTTTTTTGTAAGAAGTCTGCATAAGAAGGTTTCATTTGTTTGATTAAAATACAATAAAAACAGTGATATTGTTTTGACATTAAAATGATTTTTAAATGTGAATATATTTTTAAAATGCAATTTATTGTTGTGATGGTAAAGCTGAAGTTTCAGCATCATTACTCCAGTCTTCAGTGTCACATGATCCTTCAGAGATCATTCTAATATGCTGATTTGCTGCTTAAGAAACATTTCTTCTTATTATTATCAATGTTGAAAACAGTTGTGCTGCTTCATATTTTTGTGGAAACCATGAAACTTTTTTTCTGGATGCTTTGATGAATAGAAAGTTTGAAAGAACTGTATTTATTTGAAATATAAATGACTTTTTTTTTCCTAAATGCTACACTTTGATGATGCAAAAAATTGATGATAAAATATATCAACTTGATTAACTTGTTTCCGAGTAAAAACATCTAAAATCCTTAAAAAGAAATTGAATTTATTTGCATAAGATATTAATACTTGTTTTCATATTTCACTTCTTGTCTCATTGCACTGCTCAGATTTATTTTCACTTTTTTACTTTGACAGTTTTTGTCTTTTATACTTAGAACAAGCAAGAAAAAAGCCAGCCAATGCAGTAAGACAAAACACACTCATATTAAAGATTATTGTGAGTTTTAATATCTTGTGTGTTGTTGCTGCGAATGTTTATCAAATAAGACCCTTATATTTTGTAGTGTAGGATGTGTGGCAGTTTACTTTTAAGCGTCCTAGGCTGAAGATCTTCCAGAAGTCAAGTCAGAAAACACGAAATGTTGTCATGTTGCCCTTCCTCTTGGGAAATGTTTCAGGATAGAGTGCCAGGATTTGATTTTTTGCCTTTCTGTTTTTGACACGGAGCCACAGGCATTTAGCAGTCCAAATCAGGCCGAATCCCCATGTGACATTTGGCATCTCTTCTGTTAAAGAACTCTAAAGAAAAACAAGCAGAAATTTACAGGGCAGCGACAACTGTGAAATCACGGGAGATGCAGCCGAACTGGTGGATCGGCAGTCGTCTGCGTCAGGGCTTTGCTCTTAGAAATCCCTTGTACGTTTGTTTCCCATCCGTTCCTTGAGCTTGCATAAGACCTGAGTCGTGTCATCCTCCCTTCCCGGTCTCTAAATCACAGCTCCCACAATGCCGTTCTCTCCTCTTGCCTTTATTGAATGCTGTTCCTACTCTTTTTTTTTTTTTTTTTTCTCCCATCCTCCCCTTAAAATTCCTAAGCCCTTGACTTCCAGCAGGCCCCTTTGGCTCCAGCTGTGTTTTGCTGATTTCTAATTGATGACTATGGGCCTCTTGTTTTGTGCTGTCATCGGCCGGAGCTCTTTCAGAAGAAGTCCTCTCAGCGCTGAAGTGTTTTTGCTCCGGGTCCCTCCGCCTTCTGTTCCCGGACCACAATGCCCCTGCCATTACCCCTTCGCCACGCATGTCACCCCTCTGCTAGCTTTATTTAAGATCCGCTGCCCTCCTCTAAGTCCCTGAACCAGCGGAGGACAAGTGTATAAAGAGCAGAGAGAGTATTCATCCCATCTCTCAAGAAGATGAACGAGAAAAAGTGGGGAGAAGAAAAGTGGGCTTTGGTAAGACAATCACTCTCAGGCTGGCTGACATTTCTGACTTTTTTAGCCCGGGTGAGACGTATAAACTGCTGCTAGTTCATCAGGGCTTTGTGTATGCGCTTGTACGGCCGGTGGAACGGTGCCAGTCAGAACACAACAAGGTTCCCTCTGTTCGTCAGTGTCCTCCGCCGCTGGACGACTGCCCCGGACACATAAACAAACAGCCAAATACAGCTGGATAATGCTCTTCCAATGTCCCCAATGATAAAAAGTGCCCTGGTTTCAGCTCGATTCTTGCCAGGTCTTTACACTACTTGGCCCTAGAGCTGCCATTACTTCACAGGTGCTGTTGAGGACTGAATGATTAGCTCTGGAAATTGAGGGCCACTTCAGTGTTTTGGCCCTTGGAGATCTGAACACACTGTTCCTCTGTGATAAGTCCAAGTCTGAGGCGTTCTGGAGTGTTGTTGTTAGCCATAAGTACATAAATGACATAAAAACTTACATAAATGGCCATGTTTATCACATTTTCCAATTATTTTTTAATATACGAGTCTTACAGAGAAGGTTCATTGATTTAAAAAAAAAAAAAAAATCAAAAGATTTTTTTCTTTTTATTGGCATTTACCAAAGTAAGCATCACTATAATTTATTGCTGAACAAACCCTCAGTATTAAACTTTGGCATATAACTCTAAGCCTTTTGTACTACGGATATGAATAATATCTCAAATCATGTGGCTTGTTGGGAAGAGGTGTGCGGTTTCTATTTTGAGTGATCTGACTCATGATTTTCGTTGGCAGACAATGTGACATGCATAAATATCCTACAGACTTACATTGATGGAAGATTCTGAGACATATCTAGAGACCAGAATATTGTAAACAGTGTAAAATAAATGTTCTGGTAAACTTTTTTATTTGTTTAAACACAGTGGGTTTTATTAAAAACTGTGTATGATTTCCAAATGGTTTTTAATTTGGATTAAGTGAAGGAGTTTGTGCCTCAGTTGAATTGAGAATTCATTTTGAAATCCCTACTCTGTTGCTCAGTTTGAGTCGAATATATACACCAATATATCGGCCATTGTCGTTAGTATCGGCCAATAAAAGCAATTGTTGTCACTATTGGCCATTGGTTGATTGTTTAAAAACAGCCAGGGATCAGGGACAATTATATCCTGTAAATTAAAAGGGGGAGGAAAAATATGTCAGAAGAAATGCCTTGTGTTGAATTAGGGCTGTCAAAGTTAACACAACAATAACGCATGAACAGTTAAAAGTAGTGACATAATGCAGGCTCTATGTGACCCTATGAATCAGCCGAAGTTTGAGCCAGGGTTGCCGGGTCTGTGGTTTTTCCCTAAACCAAACTGTTCATAGTGAGCCTCCCATCCAATAATCGCAAAGAGCTTTGTTACTCCTGAAGAGAAACAAAGTCTCCATTTTATCATGAAATTCATAGAAGAAATGGCGTTTTGTTGCTCTTAACTGTGACATGACAGCAAGTGCAGCTCCTATCTCTTTGAATAGGGAAACTTCAAATTCTCCAAGCTTTCGATTAAATTTCATATTTGAAATCACCAATGAAATCTGACAACAGCGGTTACTGTTAATTGTGTATGTATGTTATGAAGACAATTATAAAAACTACCTTATGTGCAACTGATTTGCATACAAACATTTCAGTTTTTATTTGAGTGGAATTATTATATTTGAAAATAAACAGCAGTTGAATTTCAGTTTCCCTGTATAGTTTACATCATTAGTTGGGAGAGATTCCCCCCCCCCCCTGTTAAAAGAAAATTATCGGTATCGGCAGATATCATTCTGAATATATCGGTGGAGAAAAGTGCATAGCTGGTTCTAATTTTTTTTGCCAACATTTTTTGTGAATTCATGTATTTATGTGTGTAAGCAAAGTTAGTGAATCAGTGAATCAGACCATGTGTGTGAACATGAATAGAAATACTCCCAATAAATCACTTTAAAAAAAAAAAACATCTCATCTGGTAGGTCTTGGAAACTTCAACCACAGCTGAAAAAAACGTGTCTTCGGAACTCTCTAATGACTATAATCATTCCCTCATTGGAAGATATTCATAGTTCTATTAACATGGCATTCGTTGACCGTCGAGCTCACATGCCACAAGCCAGTGGCTTTCTCTTTATTAGAGCAGCGGCTGACGCTTTCATTTATCTTCCTCAGGAGTGTGGCCCCTCTGTTTACATGCCCTGTGTTCTTTTAATCTATTCTGTCCTTTGTTTGTGTCAGACCGGAGGAGGCAGCGAGTGAGATATGGCGGGAGCGGCTGGTTCTCTTGCCGTCCCCGCTGTTCCACTGTCCTGCGTCTGGAGCTTAGAACTGGCAGAGCTCATTATAGACTGATTCAAGGTCTGCCAACACAAACCCCGGGGGGCTGAAACAGCACCGTGTGCAGCGCATACCCGGCAATCTCCATTGCGCACACACATATGCGGGGATCTAACACCTGCAGAACCTCTGTTGTGTACATGCACACAAAAGCCAGGGCCAGAAAAATGGCCGCAGTTAAGCGTGGCTCATCAGAGGCTCTCGCTGGGCGCCCGGTTTGCCGGCTCTACCGTCCCGCTGTAATGTTTTCCATATAAAAGCGAGCAGGAGGAGGAGGGCGATATATGCCGGTGCTGAGGGTCCCCCAGCATCGCATGTGGTCTAATCCCCTCATTAAGGACAGTCGGTGAACAGGCCCAGATGGTGGGCTGGCAGAGTGACAGCAAACACGGATGTATAGGCACGGACATATACATGCACACGCCTCCAACATCCGTCACGGATGCAGTTTACTGGTATCTCCTGCATGTTGTCATGCTGGACGTTTCTGGATAATAACATCCATGCACAGAACGATGCGGGTGATGCACGACTATCCCATTTCGGGATGCTATCCCTCAAGCAGGTGCTGTCAAATGAAGAAATGTCATTTTGAAAAATAGACGCCTCCCCCAATCCCTGAAATTCGCTGACAAGGTTTTCGATGCATTTAATTCCACTTTCGCCATCCGTCTTTTGTTTCTTGCTGCCTATCATTCATTAACACACTGAGACCTTTTACAAGACACTGATGGACAATATTAGTAGCTCGCTCCTCTAGCTTATAGGATTATAAAGACAGGAAAGTGCTCTTGTAAAAGTGATTCATTGACTACATCGAAAGAAAGATAATCATGTAGTGGAGCATCAGAGCTTTTAACATTGCAGTTATCGCTTCCTTTTCCTTCTACAGAAAAGCAAATGTCGTATCTGCATTTCCGCTGCATTTGATGTTGTTTAGCTGTGTATCGTGTGCCTGTTTGGCATTTGTAGCTTTGTGTTTCAAGTGGTTTTTGTTTCAAGATTTTGGCCTCCATATTTGACCAGATATTTTATAAAATTATTATTATTATTAATAATAATAAATGGGTTTTTATTTCTAATATTTTTATTATTATTCTTTTTTATTATGAAACAAATTTTTACTTGTTTTTGTTACTTTTGGCTTTAATTTTTGTTATTGTGTCAGAAATTATTGCAATTATTATTATTATTATTATTGTTATTATATTAAAATAATAATTAATAGCAGCAACAACAACAACAATAATAATGATAATGATAGTTATTATTATTATTACTATTATTATTATTATTAATAATAATAATATTATGTATACAGTAAAACATTATTTAATAATAATTGGGCCATTGTTGTTATAATTATTATTATTACTATTATTATTATTATTATTATTATTTATTTTTAATTTAACTTTAAAATATTTTATTTATTATTTTATTTTATTTATTTTTTTTATTTTTATTTATTTTATTCTGGGCCAAAAATGATGTTCATAATAAAGAAATAAAAAATTATATCATAAAAGTTAAACAAAAATGTTATGTATCAGTGAATAGATCATTTATCACCCTTTTTCCTCTGCAGCGCAGCGACTGTTTAGTCGCAAATTCATTAATAGGCATAATGTAGCGTCTCATCTGCATTTCCGTTCTATTTGATGTCGTTTAGCCCCATATCATTTGCCTGTTTGGCAGTTGTAGCTTTGTGTATGCTGCGACCGGCAGATGGTTTTGGCTTTGAGTTTTGCAGCCCTGTTTTTGGCCTCCACATCTGACCAGACTGAGCAACCCGGGCCACTTTGTGGGAGTTTTTTTGCGGACAGCTGCGTTCTGTATTTGGATTTAATGGCAGGCAGATGCTAAGTGATTCTTTGCTGGTTATTGGCTGGTGGGTGAGGCACGTATGTCTGTTTAGAAGCATCCTGAGAATAATTAAGGCTCAAAACATGTGCAATGCGGAGGTATTTCAAGGGAAAGGAACATGGCGATATTCGGGCGTATGTGTGGGCGGTTGGTTTGCGGATGCGGACTTGTCTTTGTAGCTTGATTGCGCCCTCTTTACATGCAAAACACGTCATGCTTTTTTCCTGAAAGTTCGCTGACGTGTGGAGATTTCCCCCCTTCCCCTCCCCTCCCCGTTTGCTTTTTAGAGCCCGTCTTCGCTTAGTATATCTCGTCACTTGGCATTTTGATCTAAACACACGAGCAAATCAAGGCGAGAGAAACCAGGCGTCAAATTGAGTGAACGAATTCAACTGCGGTCTGCCAAGCTGATCCAGTGTTATTAGTTGTCTGTCTCAGAGACGGGTAATGGGGGCTGACACTCTTTGAACGCAAAAGGCATGCCGGGGACCCCCGGGAACCGAAGGGGAGCTCGGCGGATCTCATCAGGGCTAGAAAATGGTGTGGGGCTTTGTTAAAGATAGACTGGGAGTCTGTTTCTACTCCTCTATTAAATTGAAGGTTTCAGCGAGCCGGGCGAAAGAGAGAGAGGAGTCGATAACCTCTCGCTTCTGCCGTTTGATGGACAGCATAAGAGTGAACGAGTGGGGGGTGAGAAAGAGGCATGCTATGAATCCCAATTTCATTACACAGAGATAAAAAGAATATTAGATGAGAGATAGAAAAGATAAGATAGGGAGCAAAAGATCGAATCAAATGAGAGCGAGGCACGTTAGTACGCAGAGCTGTAGTTCTCTATATAAGAGGCTGGAGTACCCAGTGCGTTGTGTCTCTCAAGGGCCTTGCTGAGTGAGTTATGGGTCCGTTCTGTGTGTGTTGGCAAAGGGAGACGGGGGCCTGAATCCAAACAGAACACACAACCTTGACCAGAGCTAAACCGAGAACCTTCAGGGGCGTGAGCCAAAACGTGGCAGTGGTAAAAATATCCAGCCCACAAACAAGCATTGTGTTCAAAGATAATAAGAAGTGTCCACAGTATGGAATAAGAGAGCACAGCATGCGGGACAAATTTGTAGGAAAGTTGGGAATATGGCAAACATTCTTATGGTTCTGAATAAAATCAGCATGTTGGATATTAACACAACTTTGCTTCGTTATAGCTCGCTTATATAAAGTAAGCTTGAGATCTTAATTAGACAAATTAATTTTATTTGTTCAAAATTCAGTTTTGTGCTTAATTATTTATATATTTTTTTTAAATGGAGGGGGGGGGGGGTGAATATATTAATCGATTGGAATCGGGAAAACAAAATCGTTAGTTCCATTCCTAATATGTATTTAAATTCAACACAAATTCAAATTCAGTGTTCTTTAATATTTTTTTTACTCACAGTGTAAAAAATTTAATCTTTAATCTTTATTATTTTTATCCACAATATAACCAAATCTCTATTCAAAATGCGCATGATTTTCAGGCTTGCTATATGAATTTTATTTATTATTAGTCATTTTAGTTTAACAGATATTCACATTTTTGTAATCAGTTCTTAAATCCGGGGAAATAATAATAATTCTAACGATGTTTAAAGTTCAAGGAAGAAAGGCGCAGGAAACAACGAACATCCAACATAATTTTAATAATAAAGTATTAGTAAAGAGGTAGCCCTCACGAACGACTTATAAAACAACAACATAAAGTCCAGGTCTGGTCCACTCTCGTCTTACATTGTCATCACTCCTCCTTTTATCGTTCCGGAGCTCCTCCATGGGACTCGAGACCGGTGTGGAGCGCAGGTTACGCTCATTAGCACTCGCGCCACTGGCCTCGCTCCATTCCCACAGCTCTCGGCCTTGCATGCTTGCCACAATAACCATCATCGTCATCTTTATTCTAAATTTAACAGATTGGCCTGCCTGTTTTTTTTTCATCATCACCCCTCTCCTCCAACCTTCATTCTAGTATGATATGACCACTTTTCATGATCCAATTTAATTCCAAATGAATAAAATCAAGTCCTGTCACAGCTGTTTTCCCATTTCCCGTCCTGTTTCGCTCAATTACGTCACTTAAAATGGCATTTGCAAATGGCAGTGTCGACTTTAATTACATCACCGACTTGTGTGACAGTTTTATTTTAATTTCAAGGTGTTTAGGGATTTTCAGTGTGTGAAACACATTTATTATTGCCAGTGTTTTTTGGCAGCCAGGCATAAGACATTCCTGCTCAATACACTTACAGATGAAAACTCTTTTTACAGGGCATACTTCCATTTGAAAATGAAGACACAACATGTTTCTTGTGGATTTGCACAGCACAATTACCATTCTCTCCCCGCAGCTCACATCCGGAGGTTTTGTTCGTTTGTGAGCAAATGTCAGCTACTGCAGCAAATCAGATGACTGAAACTGCACACCAGATTATTTGTTTTCTTTCTGCTGAGATCCGCCTGATATATCAACTCCGTTATTTGTTTTGAATCTGCAAATATTTAGATTCGAGGCAAGATCGAAGCTGAAAGCATCCGGCTTCTCATATCTTTGGTAACCAATAATAATTTGCCATTAATTGCCTGTTTAGTTTGTCATTATTGTGACATTTGCAGTATATGGGACTACGGCAGACTTGCCACTGCTATTTATCCAATATGAAGTGGATTTATTAAGCAATTTCTCATCTATATTTATGATGAATTGTCATGTTGCTGCAGTCCATTATTTATGATTTCAGCAATCATAGTTTGTCATGAAATATACTTAATCTCATTTATAATTTAGGATATTCACCTTTGTTCTTTTCCTTGCTGTCATCAGCTCTTTTGCAGTAAGTCGAATAAAGCTGAATGTCAACAGATTGGGAAAGACTTCTGTGTAAAGATGAACTCATTCTGCTCGTCATATGGCCTTAGGGCTTCAGTCTGACCTAATGGAGTTTAGTCCATTATCTTTACAGATAAGCACATTCATTTTGAATATGTTTTCAACATGTTTAGCACCACCAGAGTATTTTGCAGTTTGAGTTGAATATGATGAGCTAAAACATGCATTTGTATTGGATATTTGCCAGTCGCGTGCAAAAGCAAACATGCTGCGCCACCACTATTGTCTGGTTCATGCTCAAATGACTCTTATGAACAGGTTCTTTCAAATGATTCGTTTCCGCCAACACTGACCGCCACTCACCCTTATGATATCCCCCCATCCCTTCATTAAAGGGGTGAAAGCGAGGTCATAGCATGGAGAGCAAAACGCTCCATGTTTGTGAAGCATTCCGTTCAAGCAAGTTCTGTTTACCTTGATTATTGTGACTTTAATCATTCAGTCTGACGAAATCCTGCAACTGCTCTCAGGTCAGCGATTCAGGCCAGAACATTTGTTTTGAGTCTTTGGCTTAAAGAGGAATCGATAAGGTTCTTCGGACTAAAGGTTAAGCGTGCTAACAGTGGGCTGATGAATGGTACTCTTTACTAATAGCTGAGGAAATACCCTTTCAGCACGTGTCAGGGCATGAGTGATTAGCCTACATCTAAGCTAGCGCAAAGATAAACCCGTTCGAACGGTCTCGCCCTCAACTTGACACTCTGACTGAATAAGAGGCTTTGGGATCGCGATATTGCGCCCCGGCCCCCACTCTCCTCTTCTGTTCGCTCTCATTTTAGCCGTATCTCATTTCTTTAGCGTCTGGGTGCCTCTGTCAGAAGATGCTATCAGTGCGCTTGGCCTCTCCGGGGAGTCCGTCTCTCCTAGCATGTTCTGATAATGAGTGGCTTTAAATTTCGCACGGGGTTTCAGAGCTGGTCGTACATGCATGCAAAGTCCTTTCCGTTACATGTCCTTTTAGCAATATACTAAGCTTTTCCCATTACTTTTCTGTCTTTTCAAGAAGTTTTTTCCTGGAGTTTTGAAGCATACCTTGTCTTTTTTTTTTTTTTTTAACGATTTGAGTTGTTGTGTGCAGGAAGTGCATGACAACTGTGCCACTTTTATTTGTAATGTCCATGTATTTAGTGCACAGTATAAATCATGTCATTAGAGATTTGGCTTTATTTTGCTTTACTTTTTTAATGCAAAAAGAAATGTGGAAATATGGTATAATGCGGAAATACATATACTTCATAAAATACTTTAATATTTATTGTTTTTAAATAGGGCTGTAACCTGAAGTGAAGTTGCGATTTGCTTATCATTTTTTATTTATGTATTAGCATATATTTTACTACAGCTTTAAATGTAGGACATTTTATAATATAGTGATAATATAGCTTTATATAGTTTTATAGTACAGTTGTTTACAGTCTGTTATAAAGTATATAAATTGTGTGTGTGTATATATATATGATTATTCTTTTTGTACTATTGTTATTTATAATTCATACTTGGTATATTTTTATAAAACATTAATATAGTTGTATGACAATGCGATAATATTTAGATAATAATTTGATTTAATTAAATATTACTAGACAATATTTTATGATTTTTTTTATACCCCACCTCTTCTACCTAACTGAAAGCCTTGCACCAGTGCACTTGATTGAGGACTGACGGATAAACCGGACCAGTCTGAGGAGATTTGGTGTAGATTCATGTAAGGAATTTGCTGTTATTTTATCCCTGACTGCCTACAAGTCGTTTTCTCGAGCTGGTCTGAGCTCAAACAATGACACTGGTGTGAATCAATGTGTGTTCAGAGTGCAGAGGAGATGAAGAGGAGAACGAGAGGGAGGCTCTGGCTCAAGTCAGCGCTCTCTGATTTTCTGCTGGTTTATTGATTTTCAGGCCTCTCTCGTTCTCGATCTCCCTCTCTCTCTTTTCTCGGCCGCGCTCTCTCTCCTGCACTCCCAGTCAGATTCAGATGAGTCTCGTCCCAGCGGAGCGGCTCCGAGGATCGACGCGGCTTATTTTCCTCCCTCGTCTCCTCATTCCTCAGCTATGCTCTGTATTCAAAATGCTGAGATTTCTCCTGGGGGCTTCGAACAAGGAATATACTGTTACAGGCGAGGAGAAGGAAGAAAAAGAGCGAACCGGTGTTACTAGATACCAGTGAAATCAAATCTATTTGACTTGCCCCAGAGCAACATTCATTTTCCAAGTAGACTGGACTGACTACGTGGAATGTAGCGGGTCTTAAATGTAACATTCTCTGCTCCTGATTGACCCGGTTTTTGTGCACTAGACACAACAGCAGGTCTGAGATAAGAGCTTCTGTTTGCTCCTCTAGCATCTTTGAAGAGTTAATCAGTAATCTTGCTCTCCTCCGTACAAGCAAAACATGGTGACAAGGAGCATTCCCAGAGGAGCATTTCATTTCTCAGCTCTTGCTCTTTCATAGCTTATTGAGATCTGATTTGTGTCTCATCAGTTCACACATTGTTTTTTTGTTCCAGTTTTTTTTATTGGTATCTATGGTTCCATGAAGAACCTTTAACATCCATAGAACTTTGTTTCCAAAAGATTCTTTATAATGGAAAAGGGTCCTTTAGATTTTTATAATGTTCTTCACACTAAGAAAAAAACATGGTTTCTTTAAAGGGTTAGTTCACCCAAAAATGAAAATTCTTTCATTAATTACTCACCCTCATTTCGTTCTACACCCGTAAGACCTTTGTTCATCTTCAGACAAATTAAGATATTTTTGATGAAATCCGATGGCTCAGTGAGTCCTCTATTGCCAGTAAGGTAATATACAGTTTCTAGATGCTCAGAAAGGTACTAAAACATATTTTTTAACAGTTCATGTGAGTACCTTAATATTATAAAGCAACGAAAATACTTTTTGGGTGACAAACCTCCCCCAAAATAATGACTTTTCAAAAATATCTAGTGATGGCCGATTTCAAAACACCGCTTTGAAGCTTTATAAATCTTCTGTTTCTTTGTCGAACCAATAATGGTTCTTCTATGGCATCACGTTTTCAAGTTCTTTCAAGAAGTATATGAAAAAGTTTCATTTTGAAATTACTTTTGACTGCACAGATCTGAACACAGTTTGAGATGTTGAGAAACTCAACATTATTGTTCATGTCTTAAAGGGATAGTTCACCCAAAAATGAAAATGCTGTCATAATTTTCAATTTAATTGCTGCCTAGAACAAACAATTCTGGTATTAATGCGGTTTCCTTTGTGATTTTTGTGTCCTATTGCACTTTTTTCACTGTGTAAAATAAATAGTGAAAATTTGTCTTTATGATCTTATTGGTGTGGTTTTATTTCAGTCAGGAGCAAATATAACTGAAAACTCAGTACTTCCTCATTAACCTCCTGATCATAGATGTAAGTTAACATCTAAATCAGCACATCAAAGAGTCCTTAGTGTGTGTGTGTGTTAACAAGCAACAAATAGGGTCAGTAAAACAAGGGCTGTCTCAGGTAAATAAAAAAAGAGAGTGGACACAGAGAGAGAAAGAGAAGATCATAAATGTGCTTTTGTTTACTCTGGTATTGTGGCAGAAGAAAAGCTTTTCAACTGTTGGTTTGTGACAAACACATTCACAGAGTTTGCCAACATTGTGCTGACCAAATGCTCCCACAGGGATAGTAAAACCTGAAAGCACCTGCATCGCAGAACAGACCAACAGTTCCCTTGATGAAAATGCCTGAATAAACATATACTAATAAATAATGTCTTAATGAAATATGCTTAACGGTTTGTTTGAAATATCCTTAACTCAGTATAAAAACTAGGGAAAGTCCCCATTATGATTGTGTATGTGTGTCTATTAACTTAGCTGTAGTTTAGTAACAAATTCTTCCTAAATGAGATATATAATGTTTTTGTTTTTGGTCACACTTTATAATATGGTTTTATACATTAACTTTAGTTAAGGTTAAACATTTAAGATAGTCTGCATTTAGTTTAGCTTGGCCAAACTATGTATGTGAAAAGAAAGGCGCTACATTCCAGTAAAGGGATCATCCTGTCATGTGCTGCTCACCTGCCACACACACACACATACACACACACAAACACACGGCAGGATAGAGGTCTTTCTTAATTAGAGTGTGCCAGAGCAATTAAAGTCTCTGTGCTTGACTAGTCCGGTCTGACACATTCTCTCATTTCACCACACAACGACAGTCCACAGAGAGAACAAGCTAACATCCCACAATTCTCTGTTTCTCCAGAAATAATGAACCCACTCTATCTTCTATCACTTTAACTATCAGTCCTGCTAAAGTCCTTTCATGAGAGCACCGTGTGTGTGTGTGTGTGTGTGTGTGTGTGTGTGTTCAGAGGATAGACTGTCAGTCCTGTAATCTTTCTCTCTCTGTAATCAGCAGTTTTCTGGGCACTGCCGCCTTCTCCTACTTTTTAGGCTCTAATGTCACATCTGTTCCTTCTTTTAACCACTATTACGTAGATTTTGATGGTGGATGAGCCAAACTTGTATACCTCATTCTTAGTGCTTTTCTATGAGCAGAACAAGTGGTATTTTATATATATCTCTCATTTATTTAGCATATATTTTATATAAATCATTTTTTAAATATTATTATAATATATATTAAATTTTATTTATTTAGTAAGATTTATTTTATGGATATCATGTGCACCAAAGTAGTTGGAAGTGTTGGAAGTAATGCATTAGAATAAATCTGAGTTATGTAATCAGATTACTTTTTTCAAGAAACTAAAGTATCGCATTGCTTTTAAATTTTACAACAAAATATCTGAGATACTTTTTCGAATAAGTAACTTGTTACTTTATTTTCCCATGTATTGACTGACAGCTCTCCTGTCCCCATGATGAGACAAATAAAGTGCAGAGGCGTTGTGTGGGAACATGATTATTGTAGTTCTAGACTAAATGTCAGCCGGCATTTACTTATCTCACATACACAAAAATAGATTCAGTATTCCCAAAATATGAATAAAAACAGTGAAATGCAAACTCAGAATATTGCACAAACCTGTAGTAATTAAATTTATGAAATTACACAGATATACTTTGTATTTAATCTCATTTTATTGACCAATGTCTGTGCTGTTGAGATTTAATTCAACCATACAACCATACATAGTTGTAAACAACTAAGACTTTAGATAAACATCACATTTGTGTTTAGCCTGAAGCTTATTCATTTGACTTTTGGTGTGAAAGGGCCTTTATATTTGCCAAAAATACAACTTTTTCCATGCTATTAAAAAACAAACAAGCAAGCCCAGCCCAGATGAGAAAAAGTAACTCAAAAGTAATATGCAGAACATTACTTTCTATAAAAAGTAACTTAGTAATGCAAAATTGTAATGCATTACTTTTAAAAGTAATTTCCCCCAACACTGCTGTTTGATACAGAGATTATTTTTCCTAATGATAATCCCATAATGGAAGTTTTTTAATGGTAAATGCCATCTTAAATCTGACATTTTTCGTTTTCACAAATGATTTTTTGTGGAACTTCTTATTAATTCACTATAAGGTTATTGTAGAGATGTATTTTCAGTGTTTTGTAAACTGAATAGTGGTATTTATTCTGAATATAGTGAAACGCTGCCTAATTTTTCACTAATTGTTATATCATTAATAGACACAGTTCATTCAAAATGACCCCAAAGCTAATAATAGAAACACTATGTTCATTCCCTCGTTCGATCTGTGGAGCACATGGGATCTAAGAAGCTTTTCATAAAGAGCGCATGGGGGAGGAAACTTATAAAATGCAATATGGAGACTAATTAGAAGCTCTTTGTGAAGACAAGCCCATTTATCTATCTGCCGAGAGGGACTTCTGTGTCTGTGGGGGAAACGGGAAGTCACATGGGAGGGGAAAAGGCCAGAATACACTTGGTATTTGCGTATGTGTGAAGTAGGGAGCTCCGTTTGCATCCACCTGGAATAAAACCAATTCATCTTCTATTTTTATGAGAAGAGTCCGCCCTACGCAGACTCCCATGATTAAAGAAAAACAAAGAGAGATTCCCCTGTTACCCACAGTTCCTCCAGCCATCTGACAGAAACAATTAATGTTTGACCTGAATTCCCATTTGACGGATAGATAAAAAAAAATATATGCAGGATTCTGAGCTGAGATCACAGGCCCCTCTTATTAGCACTGATGGACCTCGATACGGAATTCCGCCACTGGAATATGGAATGAGGGGACGGCGTCTGCCTGTATGAACACGGAATTCTGGAAGTGAATATTCTAGACTTATGATTTTCTCTTTTGCTCTCTTTTCTTCTCCTCCTGTCTGAACCTGGAATTCTGAAGTGGTTTGAGGAATGGGAAATGTGGGAATGGGAAAAGAGGAATGAATGGGATTGTTTAGATATTGGTATATACTAAAATAACAGTGTATCAGAGTGGTGTTGGAAATTGTGTATGTCCACATGTGAAAGTGTGTATGTGTGTCACATGTGATTTCTTAGATATGGTTGAGCGGTAATGACCTGCCAGGTCTCTCACACACACACACACACACACACTTGTCAGTCCATCCACATGACATCCCTAGGTATGTTCAGAGAAAAGTTGTCGAAGCATCCTGGCTTAATGATGTTGAGTCCATGTGTTTGTGTGTCATGCAGGAACAGGTCAGATCGAGATGTTTTTGGTGTCTTAGGGTAAATTGCTCCATTGATTGACGGCTCTCTCCCCCACCCAGGGGTCATTCCAGGTCCCCATCCACTTAGCGGTAGACTCTGCTGCCCTGTTCCCCTACAAGCAAAACAGCGTTGAAGTCTTCGGCCCCTCGGAATTCAGATCACACTTGCTGTTATTGATGTGAGGGGTCTGTGTGCGCACATGTGTGTGTTTTGGGGTCAGGGGTGACAGCTGTAGGCCGCTGTGCTTCAGGTGTCACATTTGGACCCTGGAGGTCACGGTGTCATGCCCGAAATGGTGGCCGAAGTTATTGGACACACATGAGTCGAGGGTCATGATGAGGTAGAGGGATATTTGTGGAGTTCAGCATCACCTTTAAGTGAACTGCTGTGCAAGTGTGTGTGTGTGTGTGTCTGCACAAGTTCAAATATGTTTAGTGTCAAATGATTAGTGTTTCCTTTAGCCAGAAGTCTGAACGGGAGTGTGCATGATTGATCCAGCTAATATGCATTCGCCAGTGGATTTGTCATAGTGTTTGACTGTCTTTCTTTATAGTGAACGAACTCCTATTAAAAACACAGGTGTCATTAATTATTCTCTTTTCCATCTCTTCATCCCTTGATCTTCTCTTTGCTCTTTTTTATTTCTTATTCATGTTTACAGATATGTCTGTCAGAGTGAGCTCTATCTATCTATCTATCTATCTATCTATCTATCTATCTATCTATCTATCTATCTATCTATCTATCTATCTATCTATCTATCTGTCTATCTGTCTGTCTGTCTGTCTGTCTGTCTGTCTGTCTGTCTGTCTGTCTGTCTGTCTGTCTGTCTGTCTGTCTGTCTGTCTGTCTGTCTGCCTGCCTGAATGTCTGCCTGTCTGTCCGCGTTTATTTAAATGCAACACATGTTCTTTCTATTTATTTTTTAAGTATTAGATTTAGTTAAGTGGTTTATTGTGCGGAGTTCAGCACAGCAAGTTCTTTTCGTCCAGAAACAGGAATGTGGTAATGGATTTTAACAGTGCTCCTCTGTTAGCGCTGACTTCACCTTGACAGATTTGAGCTATGAGCTTCAAACATTGGACAAGGGGCCAGAGACCTGTATGTGTATGTGTGTGTGTGTATGTGTGTGCCCATTAACCTGCTGTGTGATGGATGGGACAGGCCTGGGTGAGGGTGGGGGCACAACGTGTGTTTGCTGTGTGTTTGGGTGGAGATTTGAGCTGAGACAGAGACCTGCTGCTCTCGAACCCGCTGCTAATAAGGTCCGCGCTGCGGGGCTTATTCCGTCACACTGCAGGAGATCTCTCTCGCGCTCTCGTTTTACTCTCTTTTTAATTAATACGATTCCATATTCCTTGCTGTATATATCCGTTTGTTTTTTCAATGCTGTGAGTTATGGACAGCTCAATCTATCACATGGGTGCAGACCATTGCTGTCTCCATCAGAGGAAACAGTTACAGGTGACTTATGCCTTTCCTGTGGCGAAAACGCACCATGCAGAGATGAAGCCAAAAATCATGGCGTAACCTTTTAACCTCTCACACAGTATCGCTTAGCTGTCAAAATCATTTTGAGTTGATAAATTGTCATAAGACTGGTTCAGTAGGGTCACCAGAATTAGCAGCCCACAGTCAAATAATGGGTAATCTGGTGTGTGACACCATTTCATTATTATGATTTGCTTCCATTAAAACAAATTTAGTATAGAATTCTAACCATCACAATATATCTTTTTTGTAATGAACATTTTTTTATAATATAGTATATTTCATTATAATATTGTTTGAATATTTTAGTGCTTTTAAGGTTGCCATATTGATGCTGGCTAGTAGTACTTCGGTATTCTTGTTGGTTAATCTACATTAAGAAGCTTAGTGTGGACAACCAGCACCAGGTCTGGTGTTAAAACTTATCAACTAGTCACCTTTGTTAGGTATCGAGGCATGTCTAGACCACAGTCAAAAAGATGTTGAATAATCCTTTAAGATGTTTTGCTAAACTCTGCATTGAGTCTGTAGAGGAGACGGATGGCAAACACACCCACCAGAGATTTACAACAGCCTCCTGCGGTGTCAGATTTGGGAAAACCTTAAAAACCGTTCGTAAGAAAGAAAGAACTCCACAGTAATGGAAATGTGACAAGACTCAGAGATGCGACTTGGCAAAATATGCGCGCATCAAAGTGTGCCCTTCTCTGTTCTCTCCTCCCTTTGTCTTTCGTCTGTTCCCTCTTTCCAGCAAGTGCCGCTGCAAATCTTTGTAGCAGATATGGATGATAATTAGACGTGCAAACTTTAGGGGAACTCGAGACGAATGTTTTGCTTTTAATAATTTGCTTTGTCGACACACGAGTGGTTGTTTCACACCGAATCAAATGCCATCGATGGTTGACAGCACAATGGAGGATTCATAATCTTATTTCCTTTGAAAGTCTCACAGCAAAATGACTCAACTGTGCTGTCAACACCTGTGCGCCAGAATGATGATTATCCTTCTTAATTTCCGTGTTGTTTGATAGTGTGTTCATCAGTGTCACGTCAACAAGTTTTTTTCTTATTCACAGCAGGCAGCTCCAGGGTTCCTGGAGGGATTCGGTTTACGAGAACAGCAGGGAGCGAGACCATTTTTATTTTATTTTTTTAAAGAAAAAGGCCTTGATGGGAGATGGATCGTTCTGATTGCGTTCACGTCCACATAACGGTTTTTACATCATTCTGAAAGTCTGGAACTGTTGCGTTACGCATCCAGAGCTTTCAAATATTATTTTTATTCGTCTTCCTTAGCGCTTTTGTATTTGAATCAATAATCGAGTGCTCTCTGCTTGACCTTTTCTTCTCTTTCACTCACAAAGCTCACGTAATTGAAGTAAACCGAAACACAGAAATGACTGGAGAGTGACTTATTTGTGTTTTTTAAAATTCAGTGCACGTCGGACTGTTGAAGGAAAATTGCATCTCATTTCTTCTGTCAGAGGCGTGAACAACGGTATTGACAAATATATCTGTTAGAGACACAACAGTGACCGTGTAGATGGTTTAATTAGTGTCTGTTCCTATTTTGGCTGTTAAAACAACTTACATTTTAGACACTTAAGTTTAGATACTGAGGTTTTCAAAACATTTGATTTAGTTTTTGAAGCTTTTTCAAAAAGATAATACAGCATTTCACATAAAAAAAAAAAATATTGATTACAGGTTAAGCTGAGGTTTCTGAAATCATTCTGGGTAACACTATTTGACAGTGTTCTTGTTACACGTTACATGTAGTTTTACTAAATGTTATCCTTGTCCTATATTAAGTACATGTAGTTAATTATTAATACTCAGCAGTTCTTGGAGTAAGGTACTTTTAAAAGTAATGCATTACAATATTGTACCCCCCCCCCCCCCCCCCCCTCAAAAAAGGTAACTACACTACTTAGTTGCTTTTTATGGAAAGTAATGCATTACATCACTTTTGCGTTACTTTTTCTCAACTGGGCTGAGCAGTTAGTTTCTTTTTTTATAATGTTCTATTTTAAATAATTAATTAATAAATTATACATTTACATAACAAATTAAATATTTTTTTTAAATGTAGAAGAAATGCTTTACTAGTTGCTTGAAAAAGTAATCTAATGATGTAACTGCTATTACTTGTAATGCATTACCCCCAGCGCTGTTAGTTAAATGTACAATACATTTAGACACATAAAGACACCTTCAAATAAAGTGTAACATGTAAGTGTGAAATGTATGTATATATATATATATATATATATATATATAACACACATATATGTGTGTGTGTGTGTGTGTGTGTTACCAAACGTTTGTTTGTATTGTTAAAGTCAGCAGACTAAAGTACCTGAGAGCCACCAAAACATATGTTTTGTGTAGCCTTTGAAACATCATTTTAAATACTGTCAAGCATTGTGTTGTTGTCATAAGATAGGATTGAGTTGGCATGTCTGAGATGTCTAACATTACTTTAGCATTTACAGATTTAACAGACTGAGGTACCTGAAGGTTTTTAGGCTACCAAAACATTTACAATACCTATTTATAGCTTAACCGTTTACAACAATAGACAATACATTATCTGACTGCCTTAAAGAGCGATTACCGGGTTAAGCCAGGGTTTCTGTGGTGATTCATGCATTGCTTGCCAATATATAACAATAAGACCCCTCCTGGCAGCCCTTGGTAAACTGTGGATGCTATATCTCATGCTGGTAATGAAACATTGATTAGACAAAGATCACTGCATTGATTCTGGCTCACAGAGACTCACCACAGCAGGAGCACATGTATCTATGGCAGATGCCTTCAGCCAGACCGACAGATAGAGAAAGAAACTTGATGAAATGTCTTTTTCTCTCATTTCAGTCCAAAAATGTCTCATTTTGGCTGCATTTGTGTTGTTTCTACAGCTTGAATACAGGAGATACTACATCTTGAATCTTTCTCGTCTCAGTTGCTCAGTTCCAAAACCTAGTGAGCTGCCTACTTACTTTCAACAGGAAGTGTGTTTCAAAAGCTAGGCAGTTTGATTAGGTTAGTTTTGGTCAACATAAAGAATCCAATCCCAGACTGCATTCTCATTTCAGTGACTGCGTCCGAAAGCTTACACAGCTGACTTGTTGCCTCGCTGCCTTGTCAGGCAATGACTTTGTAGGCGGCGTTTGCATACGAAGGTGTCTTACAAAACTGATTTCAGGCAGACTTCTAAGGCAGCGTAATGGTTTAATGATCTACAGCTAGAGAGAGAGCTTTGGTGAGAACTAAGTGAACATTTAATTACTACAATAATAATTTCTCGCTCATCAAAAGTGGGAAAAGTAGGTCAAACATGTACATTTACACAACTGACCATCAACCTCATTTTCAGACACCATCTATATTTTTAGCTCAGCTGTCATGGAATGGAGAGCACAGGATGGCATATCTAAGGCAGTGAAGGATACATTCTGCCTTTTAAAATCCATCAGATGAAGGTATGTCAGGAGACAGGATGTGACATGATCATTAGATTCGGATGTTCCCTTGTTGCCTTCCTAGTTCCTTTTAGACACAGCCAGTGAAAAAAAAAATGGTGGAGAAAGCAGGAGAAATATTATTCATATTTGCATTTATACATTTGGCAAATGCTGTATATTGTATATATAATGTATATTCATGCTCTTTGAATTATCGCATTGAGTTGCCCTTACTGTAGTCAGTTAAGCCTATGTAGAGTGATACAAATCACTCACTTATAAGGTCTCATTCTAATTAGGATGCTGCCTGTGTAGGGATGATGTATTAAGGTAACTTACTAGAATTTGGAGCAGATCTTCTCTCTTTCCTCTTTTCTCTGTCTTAGTTTTTGATTTACTTCTCTAAACAGACGTGATAGAAATACAGTATAGCTTGAATTATGGCAGGGTGTTTTTTTTTTTTTTTTTTTTTTGGGAATGTTTCATTTCATGACAAACAGCCCTTGGAAGTGTTCATTTTACAGTGCAGACAGAATCGTTTCTCAGGTCTACGCCAGGTTGATTTATAATTCCGTTCCTTACAATCGCTGTCTGATGGTTGTTTCTGATACGTACGGATGTCCCGGATTGTTTCATCTATCAGCAAATTATATTAAAAATACACATTTCCAGAGTGCTGCCTCATGCAGAAGTTCCCTCTTGCTTTCTTTCAGCATTTCAATTTACCCCTGCTCTGTCAGCCTAAAAGGCCTCGTCTTGGCTCTAACTGGTATTTTTTTCCTCTTTGAAAACAGAGGAAGACATTAGGCCATTATATGGTCTGCAAGTGCAGCTTTGAGACTCGAGCAGGCAGACGTGGTTTGTTGAGTGCTACCAGAGATCGCAACGAGCCAAGAAAGAGGGCAGGGTGGAGGGGTTGAGTAAGGAATGGATGGGGTAGAAGAGGAAAAAAGGACGACAGGAAGAAATAGAGCAGCACAGATGCATTATGTGTGCTTGCTGACACACTAAAGATGTGGTCTTCACAGCTGGTGCAGCCGCGCGTCACAGGAATGTTCCCTGAAGCCACTGCACACACTTCAGCAAATAAGGAAGAGTGGGGTAAGATGTGCCGCCTTTACTTAAGCTGTTATCTAAGGAAGGAGAAATGAGGTAAAACTAATGTTCAGGATGTGTGCCATTAACTGACTAACTAACATTGACTGACAACACACAGCAATAAAAACAAGCACACAGATACACACACATACATATATATGTATATATATGTATGTGTGTGTGTGTATATGTTTATGTATATGTATATAAGCAATGTTAGATACATTTTTTGTCTTTGTCTTGTCTTGCCAACACTCATGCTCTTTGACATGAAACATCGGTTTTCCGCCATCTGTTTAGTATGTTGTGGTGGTTTTTGATTGGTTGACCTGGAGCCATTAAAATAAGAGGGCAGTGCTGATTGGCTTGGCCTTTCCTCATCGACTTTTAATTCCCCACATTGACATTCTGAAAATTGCTTCTCCTTGCATTTCGCCGAAGACCCCTCGTCCAATCGCGCGACTCTTCCTTGACTGACTGACTGTCAATAATGACCCGCTGCTGATCAAGCACCCAGAATCCTCCCAGGTCAGGGCGAGCGACCTTGTGACCTCATTCGGCTTACCTACAAATAATGATACATTAAAGCACAAAGGAGCCTAATAAAGGGACATGCGTTGAACATCTGATCTGGCCATTCACAGAAGGGCAGACAAGGACACGCCCAGCCCACAGATTCTTCACAAGAAGGGCTATTAAACAAAGGTCGGAGGTTGCGGTGAGCGTGCGGAGGGGTGCTGGTGTTAATTGCATGGCATGGAAGGGCTCTCTGTGGTGCAGGGCAGCTGTTGGGTATAAACTTTAAACTTTGGCCTTCGGAGCAGGAGGCATGACTGTACATGACAGGTGCTGCTCAGTCCTCGACTGTCGGACCCTTCTCGGGTTTTGTTTTGATAAGCTATTTTGAATGTTCTGATGAGTTTTTTGGAATCTATCTATCTATCTATCTATCTGTCTATCTATCTATCTATCTATCTATCTATCTATCTATCTATCTATCTATCTATCTATCTATCTATCTATCTATCTATCTATCTATCTATCTATCTATCTATCTATCTATCTATCTATCTATCATTATTAAATTATTTAATAATTTTTTTATTTTAATTAAAACAAATAAATATAAATATTTGCATAAACAACAACAATAATAATCATTTTCATCATCAGTATTATTAGTACTATATATGACATGTAATCATTATTTATTGTATCAAATTTTTATTATATCTTATTGATTACAAACAGACCGAATAAATTAAATTTATAAATAAATGTATTTTTTATTTGTTTATAAAATATAAATAGAAAATAAATAGAAATAAAATAAAACTTTTTTGACCTGAATAAATTTGCTTAAATTTGGTATGCAAAAAACAAACAAACAAACAAAACTGCATGTACCAACAGCTTTACTGTCACAATAATCTTATCATTATAATATAAGATATAATCATTATTTCTAGAGCAGTACTGTATTTGATCTCTATTCCACTCTTCTTATGTCGGCTTTGTTTCTTTGACAAAATCAAAACAATGTCCAGCCAAATGGCACAGAAAACAGTCACAGCTGATTCCGTGCATTCCTAGATGTCAGCTCGGGATGGATGTCACTATAATTTCCCATAATATTGTTGTTTCTGAGGATTTCCTTTGTTTTCTATGGAAGTTTTGGTTGGCTTTCGGTAGGATTAAGGTATGATCTTGTCTTTGGCTATTTTCTGGCCTAGAATGATTCCGAAGCCAACGTTTTTTTTGTTTTTTTCTTGTCTCCTGAGAAGGGAAAGAGAAAGCAGTTTGCTTATAAACTCAGTCTGCATAGAACACATAGTCTCCATTTCTGCGGTGGTGGAAATCACAGGCTCTGGCTGCAGGCAATGAATTGAGCTCTTCCTCTGTTTGAAAACGTTACATGATACTGTTTGGAAGCAAAAGGCTTCAATTAGTCTCAATGTGAACACAATGTTTAGAATTCAATAGGCAATCTGTGAGTAATGACTCTTTATAAAGAGCAAAAAATGTCCTGGAAGTGTAGATCTAGTGACGTGGCATGTGTTAGGGAGTTTGAAGAAGTGCATTTCCTGGAAGGTTTGTTTTGTGTGTGTATGAGTGTGTGAGTCACTTGAATTAAATGCACTTTGTAGGTCACAGACTTTTACGTAACTATTTGTCAAACAATTATCTCACAAAGACTCTTTATACATAAGGGCAAGTCAAGACTCCTTGAATTCAGTTAAGAGAGACTGTGCTTTTAAATACTTTCCACCTGAGCTTTTTAAAAACACAGTCTCAGCCAACCAATATACGGCAACAATTGATACACCTAATTAGATTATTGATTAATACAGCACATTAGCCATATTTACAATTAGATGAGCTGGAATGTTTTAGAATAAGAAGTGAGTATCCTATGATTAGAGGAAAAAACTCCATTAGCTGCAACCTTGTATGGCGCTTTGGAAGGGGTCATTTTCTTCACTTTCACAGCTTTTTATTCTTTTTTTTTTCACTGAAATCTTTTTATAGTATTAGTCAAGGTTTCTTGCCCAACAACAGCTGTAATTTAGTTTTACATGATGATTTTCCACCCTTCCTGAGTTAAAGTAAAACCTTAAAGACTGTACCTTTAAAAACTTCTAAATGTCAATTACTTCTGCTATGATTGGCAAAGCGCCTTTTCCTGTGAAATGATCACATATTGTGAATGTACCAGCTGTCAAATATGCCATATTGTACTGTTTTGGATTTTACTGTTTATCATTTTAATCCCCTGAAGTCGACTGTTAGTCAAGGTTTTTTTGTACTGAAACAGTTGAAATTTAGAAAATGGTCTTTTGAAATGGTTATCTCTTTCGACCTTTTTTGCTACTGTACCTTTAAGATCTATATATATATATACATATAATATATTTACATTTTTCTTGGCTTGGCTTTACAAAGTGACAGTACAAATCAGAATTATTTTGCTGAATTAATGCTATCGAGAAGGTTTAATTTGTATTCAACACTAAATATTTCTTTAAGGAATAGAAGAGTGTGTTTCTAAATATGTTCCTTCAAATATCTTGTCATACTTGTCATTTTCATGTTTGGGAATATGTTTAATGTGTGGATGACAGATGAAAAGCTGAATAAAATGCATTCATATATTCCACAGAGGAGATGTTGTTAGATAGTTTTCACCTTTGTACTGGTTCGTTGCTCTAAATTACACTCCTCCAGCTGGAGCATTTGTTTGTTTGGGTTGACCTGCGAGATGTCTCTCCCTCCACCACCAAGTGCCATGCAATTAAAACCAGCAAATTTAGCATGGATTTTCATCTCTTCCCACAATACTGGTTGGCAAACGACCGGCAGAACGAATCGAGGAATGCAGAACACATATTATTCATTTTGATTTGCTTTTTAGGCATTTCATAGTTTGTTTGCATCCTCCGTTTCAGACAAAGAAAGACGAAACTACACCCGTCCCCTGAGGGCAAAACATGCAGTTATTTCAGGAGCGGTCCGGATGGGAATTATTCATTTTTCCAGAGGAGAATCAGCATATTTTGTCCATTCATCTTCTGCACTAAAAAGCGAACAGGCCTCATCCGTCACATTAGACGGATTTTGTGCAGTAAATGAGCATGAGGAAGGACCAGAGCCTCAATAAGAGAAAGAGAGAGAGAGAGATGTTTCTGTGTCTGTTAAGGGTCAGTTCTTGTGTGGAATCTTCTAGTTTTGACACTGTTGACCTCTGTGTTTGGTGTGGGCAGCCGCAGACTAACGTCAGAATGTCATGTTCCGCTGTAGAACAGCTCTATTGCGAACACGCTGCATGCCTGGTTGCATGTGATTACGAGAAATGCAAAACAAACAAAAACAAACTGGAGGATAGAGATGCTTTTTCAACCTACGTGAAACATCCCTTCCCCCAACAAACACTCACACCTGAAATGCATATGAATATATATGTGCTCTTTTCTAGTGAGCAGTCTACACAACACAAGCAGCTGCTTTCTAAGAGTCTGATGTAGGATTTTTGCTAAGCTTAAAATAATAATAAACTACATATGTAAGATAGAAATATAATATTCTTAATATGTGTGTGTATATTTATGTATGTGTGTGTGTATGTGTATATATATATATATATATATATATATATATATATATATAACAATTTATTAATATAAATGTACAAAATATGTAATTAAATTACTGATTCAAATTATTTTTGTGTATTTAGAATATATTATATGTACTATATACTGTATAATATATGAAGTACAATGTGGATGGATGGATGGATGGATGGATGGATGGATGGATGGATGGATGGATGGATGGATGATGGACGAAGGATGGATGGATGGATGGATGGATGGATGGATGGATGGATAGATAGAAGGATAGATGGAGAGGGCGGATGGTTAGATGGACAGATGGAAGGATAGATGTACAGGGCGGATGGATAGATAGATTGATGGAGGAATAGATAGATGGATGGATGATGGATTGACAGATTGATGGATAGATAGATGGAGGAATGGATGATGGATGGATGGACAGATAAATAGATGGATAGGTAGAAGGATAGATAATAGACAGACTGACTGTCACACAGATGGATGAATGACGGACGGACGGACGGACGGATGGATAGATAGATAGATAGATAGATTCAGTTCAACATAAATATGACTTTATTTTGTATCAGAGTTCTAGTTTGTCTCTTCTCTTTCTATCTATACACACATTCAGTCATCTCTTATGCCCAGCCTTACGTTACTGCTCTACACACTGCTGTGCAAGCCTCTGATAACTGTTTGGGTTCCTGTATGATTTGTTATAGTTTACTTTAGCTTTCATTTCACCGAGCGGCAGCAGGCAGACACACCTGCCCCATTGTGTTTGGGTGACAAGGGTCTGTTTGTGGTAGTGAGTCAATTAACTCCTGTTTGCAGAGCTAGTGAAGTGAGTTTGAAGATGTCTCCCACTCCGATAAGGAGGAGACCCGAGGACAAGCCTCGAAATGAAAGGCAAATAAGCAGGAGTCATCTCACGAGTCCAGTCATCCAAACCAGATGTGTGTAACGTGGCCTTGTCCGGCCTATCATTGTTTTAGACAATCACTGGTGTCAAGGTGCTCCCACGAGATAGCAGTAGCCGAGGAGAAGGAGGGAGTGTGAGCAAGCAAACTATAAAAGACTCCTGTGAATCACCAGGGATACGAATTATTTAGCTTGTTAACTGTACCGCCCAGGTAGCCGACTTGGTTTTAATTAAAGTCAGTGCATTTACAGGCCGTTTCAGAAATCATTTCAATGTGTTTATGCACCACAAATATGAACCGTATCCTGGTTTTTCATACACTCTTTGCATATCTCGTCCACATAATCAGCGTGTGCAGTCTAAACACACCACTTCAGTGTCGCAAGGGACTCGTTGACTAGCCAAGACCAAAAGGAGAGTCAGTCAAGTCCTGTCATCGTCTCATTCGCACTTGGAGCAAATGAGGTCATGGTCCCAGGAAGACTGTTGTCCTCCGGGAGATTAGACGGACCAGCCCCGTCCCGTTCTGCACCACATGCTGGAATACCTCAGCAACAAGATTAAATCTCATGACGTTCTCCAAGAAAAGTGAGCGGTCTCCTTTTAGAAGAAAGAACGCAGGCGTGACCTCAGTGCTTGTAGCTTTCAGAGCAGCGATACGGCCACTGCTCGGCTCTTCTGCTGCGGTTCACTGAGAGGGACACACGCGCTACCTAATGACTCATTAAAGCAAACAAACAAATCACAACAACATCAGTCAAACTCTTGTTCTCACTAGCCAAGTTGGTAACTTGGTCAGAATGTCATTTAACTCTTTCCTCGCCATTGACAGAAATTTCCGTCATTTATGAGACAACGCTTCCCCTGCAATTGATGGAATTTTCTGTAATTTATGAGACAACGCTTCCCTGCCATTGAGGGATTTTTCCAGCAAACCATGTTCTCACTGTTATGTTAGGGGCTATTTGTCTTCTGAAAGAGTACAGAATCTCCGGATCAAAACAGGTGAAGAAGCAGCAGAAACAAGTGATAGAAGCATTACTTACACACATGTAAGCTAACAGGATCATCAAACATTTAACACCATAAAATGTTTCAAATGTTTTCCATCTATGATTTAATCATCGTTCTGATTTCGAAATTACTAAAACGTGAATTTCTCACCCTTTTTTTTTTTTTTTAAATGAAACTTACATTCAAGTGTTGGTAAAAAGGAAACATGAAGCTAGAATAAACAGACTATAGATCTTCCATAGATCAATACGAGCTCAAATTGAGTACATTGCCACAAACAACAAGTCTCATTTCAAATAATGTGAGCAAATATAATTTGGTAAAGAGATCATTTAATATCATTGATCATCAACATTTTTGCAACAAATTGTTAGAAGCAAAATGTATTAAAATAAAACACAATAAATTAATCAAATAAAAGAAATCATTATTTTATTTAATGTATTTATTATTTTTTATTTATTATTTTATATTTATTAATTGTATTTTTTATTTTTTTTGCCTTTAACACCATTCAGTTTTTTTTTGTTTTTTTTTCCGTATTCCACCTGCAGATATATTTCTCCCCCAGTCAAGTGGAGCAGAGATCTGTGGGTCATGTGAAGCTGCAGCCACATACATACACATCAGACACTAATTGAGAGGAAATGCAATATCCTCTGTATCTGAAATGCCAGCTGCAATTATGAAACACCGGCTTTCCATTGACTGCCATGCAAAGCCCTGTTCCATTTACAGTGAACGGGGTTAAAAGGTGTCTGAAATCTCTCGATTTCTCTTTGTTTCATTACTCTCTCCATCTGCTTTAGCGCTTTCTCTCACCCGCTAAATAAAATGTCAGAAAAGCCCTTTAACCTTGAGCACCTAATGGATGGAGAGAATGGAAGGGGAGGTGTAATGAAGAGAGGAACGAGGAAATAAAAGAGTGAGGGTTGTTAATCAAGCCCAAATGGTGGATGGGGGAAGGGAGCAGTATAGGAATGGCGTGGGGGTGTAGAATGATGGGTTTGGCCTACAAACTCATGTGCACTGTTGGGGAAACTACCTTGAAACAAGCTTCCCATTTGCATTCAGAACAGGATTTATCAGGAACTTTTGGAGTTCCGTACTTACGGTAATACACTGATTGGAAACGTAGTCTACAGCAGCAGGAAGCAGGAGGGGGGAATGTGGCAGAAACATTAAACATTGCAGCGCTGAATTCATTCCAGACAGTTTTGCATGTTTGCATGACAATAAAGTGAGCTTTGATAATGAAAAAGCACATAATTAGAGCGTTTATGATGGTTTTCAGCTGGTACGGACACACAAACACAGCTGTTTAGATGAACACACCCACAGCAGGGTGGAATAAAAACAAATGTGTGCTGTCGTGTGATTCAAGGACATCATTGGTATTTTCCCCTCATTTCATCAGGCTGGGGGTGAATTGAATTACATTCTGAGCCAATGATCAGATTTATCAAAATCTGACATCTGAAGCAAATTCCCTCATGCTGTTACAGGGACACTGAGGAAGAAATGTTGGTGTGCTCATTTACGCTTTCTTTCATTTACGTTTTTTTTTTTTTTTTTTTTTTTTTTAGTATCTTCCACTTTGGAATTTTACTTTCTTTTTGGAGGTCATTCTTGGGTTTGTTGTTGGTTGTCTGGACAGGTGTTTTGTGAAGTTTTCCCAATTATTTTCAATTGAAAATGGCTAAAACTCTGCTCAAAAAGGTGACATCATGTGCCATTGTGTTTCATTTACAAAAGTCAACATTTTGCATCTGTTTCTCTCCTAATTTGTGATTGCATACTACAATATATTTTAAGATAATACAGAGCCAAATGTCCAATAATTCTCATTTACATATTTTCTGTCAGAAAGCAGAGCTAGTGTCATATAGTGATGTTGGCCACCAGCAGTCCAAAAAGTAACTTGATTTGTCGTTAAATCTAACGACAAAGTCACTAAGTTGTATTTCTAAGTAGCGTTCTGGGTGCTAGTCGAAGTCCAACTCCCAGTCATTCATACATACATACAAAAAAAAAAAAAAAAATGGTGTAGAATTTACTTTGAAACAATTTTCACTCAGATTTGCTAGTAAATTTCACAATTAAATTCAGAAATGGCAAGTGACACATTCAATTAAATGTGAAAGTGTAAAAAATAAAAAGTATTATTTTCTAGTAAACCGTACTTGAGTAATCTTTGTTTGATTTACTGCTTTGAAAAATGTTTTTTTTTGATAGTATATGTAAAAATCTTATGTAAAAAACCTTTGTAAAACTGTAAATCCTAATAACACGAAGGAAGTAGTTTCTCTGGACTACTCCCATGACAGATGCACGCTCGAAAACACATGACCCGACCCAATTAAAGTCCCTCTGATCAGCATAAACGCACACACGCTTGTGCATGTACACAAGTGTCATTTCTCTTGGCTTAATAGATCCAATTACTGCGTGAAACACACACAAAGCGTTATGTAGAGCTCATTGAAATGGTAATTCTGTTGTTTTTAATGGCTATGTTTCATAATGAAGTAGGAGTGAATTAATTCTACACAAATTACATGCAGTGTGTTGGATTATGCTAATACGAGAGCTCGGATGAGGACAGAGATGGAGACAGAAGTGGTAGGCATTTCTCAAACTATTCTTACTATTTTATTAACCATATTTTATTATTTTATTAACCATTTGACTGCTGATTTGCTAGTGTTTGCGACATTTTGAAAGAACCAAAACCCTAACCTTTGGTTCAGATAAATAGCCCTTTCTAACAAAAAAGTTCCAAATAGTAATTCTGTTACCTTGTTTTTTGAATATTAGACCTTAGTAGTACAATTAATTCCAAGCACCATATTATACAGCCATATATATATATATATATATATATATATATATATATATAGAGAGAGAGAGAGAGAGTTAAATATTAATACAACAATGAGCCATTTTAAGGACATACAGACAGGATGGATGGATGGATGGACAGATGAATGAATGGACAAATGGATGCATGGATGGATGGACAGAGGGATGATAATTTAAAAAATATTAATTTAAAATGGTTTCACAGTTGTAAACTTTAGTACCTTCTGTATTTTGGCAGAAACGAGTAAGTCTTGAAAGGGTAGTTGGATTTTTAGCTGTTCCAAGCATATGTGAGCAGTCTAAATATATGACCTTAATATTCTGTGAGTGTAACCCTGGCACTTGATCTAAAGCTTACTGTGCTGTAGACTTGTTTGACGTGACTAATTAGTCCTCGGCGGTCCTCCCTTCCTCTACACTTCACCCTGACAGTGACCAGAACACCTCGTGATTGACACCGTCCAGGTCTGTTCACAGAGATGGATAGAGTTTCTTTATCAAGGGCTCAGAGAGACTGAAGTTCTCCACATGGCTTGGAGACCAGCGATGATGCTGGAGAGCTGAAAAAGTCAAAAAGAAAGCATTCCTGAGTGGAGGAGAGGACGGATCAGATGACTCGGCGAGAGGAGCGGGTCTCGTGGTGACACCCGCAGTCATGGGGTGTCGGGTTCCAAGCCTGGGAAACAATGACTCTGGCATCTGTCTGGCGTGGGGGGGGATTCACAACACCGATGGATTGTGTTCCCGAGCCGGTGCTGAGGATGACCACGGCTGCATCGGAATGTCTTTAATGTAATCTGGTATATCCACCTCTCACCCTCCACTGCTCATGTGATACCTCAGAGCCTCTTTTATTGGAGAGTTTACACAAAACAAGCCCTCACGCTGCTTCAGTTTAAGAAGAGGGTTCTTAGGTACTGAGAGGATGCTGGGAATGGTTTGGGATGAGGTAAAAACCACAAGGCATGCTGCTGATTTAGCCACGTCCATAGAATTGATGTAGTTCTCTTTTAAAACGGTAGTTCTGTATTAATCACATTTTAACCCTCTGGTGCTTCTTCAATTTATTTATTTATTTTTTTATTGAAAAAAATGTTCAATATTTTAGTTTGATATTGTTTTTATTTAATATTTTGTATTTTTTGGGATTTCATGGTATTAAATTATATTTATGCAGTAGTTATTTATCCAGCTTAAACTGTCTTGGGCTTGCTTTGGAGAACAAAATTAAATTGGGTACCAAACGTGTCCTCTAGATGAAATTTGTTTCCCATTCATTTCCAATGTGGTCATTTTTGACCCTGAGGAGTACAAGTGTTTAACCTTTTTGAATCCTGTCCATGATTTTTTTTTTTTTTATTGTTTTTTTGTATGTATGTTCACATAGCAAGTGCCAAAACCTTTCCAATGAAGTAAAAAAAAAAAAACCTTAACGTTAAACTTTTTGGCCTAAAACCAATGACCGAAACATAGACTTTTCACAATCCAAGCAATTCCTCATTCCACCCACATTTTCCTAGAATATCTTGTTTCATTTGGAAATATGTCACATCGCTGGAGTAAAATGGGTTATGAATGACATTTCATGTTAAAGCATCACAGTTGTCTGCAAACATTTGATAAACATTTAATCTTAAAACTCTAAAGAGATAAACATTGCAAAAACATTAGTGAGCATTTACTAAATGAGAAAGGTCTTCCATACTTTGTATTGACATCATAGTAACCTACTTTTCATATCTGGGACGCTTTTGAATGAACATTTGAATAACATCACTAAACACTGAATTTATATTAGTGTCTATCACAATTAGCCTACTTGTCAACATGCATTTGTAACATCTGACCTTGAAGATCCTCAGACTTTGACGTGACACGCGGCATTATCCGTCCACTGACAAACCGCTCGATCACCGTTAGATCCTCTCAGCTGGCAATTGCTGGTGGTTCCCTCGGTTGCTTCCATGAGAATATTCTCCTCCAATCCATTTACACTGATGCAGGAAGTGAGTAAATTAGAGGGCAATTGCTTTAATTTAAGGCCAATTAGATGTCTTCCCCTCCCAGAGCTGCATCTATGCAGATGTTATCTGCAGAGGAGCACTTGGGAATTCTCCTCAAGACAACAGCAAGACTATTGAGTGTGGAAGTCCTCAAATTGAGGGAACAGACCAACATAAACATGTAAAATGGACAATGAAAGGAATGGATAAACAAACACTGGATTGTTTCCTGAGTAAATGTCATATAAAGGAAACAAAAGGAACTTTGTTCTGAAGTCAAATGGAGTTACAGTTACTAAAGGCCATTCGTTTCAGTCATTTGATGATCTCTGTCACTGAAACAGAATACTTTTTTTCTCGTTTTGTGCACGTAAATCTGAATATGTGATGTTTTAAGGTTTTCTGAATCTCAATGAGAGGGACAGTCTCTTTGGAAATTGGCTTGTCATCAGAGAAGTTGGATCTTGAGTTAGCTTCGTCTTAGAGTCTTTGTGGTTGTCTTAGAAACATGGTTCAGGCCACAGTCACATCCCTGGTGTGGGTCACTGTTCTGTCTCAGCCGTCGGGCTGCGGGCCAAAGGCTCAGGGGTCAATCACCGGAACTACACTGGTCCATCTGGCTTTCATTGAACTTGAGAACAAGAGCATGAAGAAGCTAATAAGCCCATGCTAGAGCTGCACTTGAACTGAGTGCTTCACTTTTAGAAATAAAGGTTCCAAAAGAGGAACCTTTCAGTGAACAGTTCTTACAAGAACCATTATCTTCTTTGTGTGAAGAATGCTTGAATAATACAAAGATATGGTTTCCAAAAAGAGTCTCTTGTGAATTGTCAAGAAGGTTCTATGAGTGTAAAATATTCTTCATGGAAGCATTAATGCCAATTAAGTAAATGTGAAATCCAGGCCGTCGGTGGCCGTTCAGTGCTCGTATGCCCGCCGAGAACAGCTTCATCTCAGCCATTGCTTCGGGAATTTTTATCAGCTCTTATAGTGGTTAAACATGAGATATAATTAATTTTGGGTATATAAAACGGGCAGTTATTAATTTTGGTCCTATTGTTCCTGAACAAATCGAATTGAGCTATATATAATTTAATAATTTAATATTAAGACTATATTTAACTTCCTCCCTATAGAGCACTGCTTTTGTAAATTTGACTTATTGTACAGTTGTGTTTATTTAATGTTGTCGTTTATAATGGTTATTTTAAATATTGCTGTTCAATAAATATTAGTTTATATAAATAATATGCTGTATTCAGTTTTTTAACTGAATACAGCATATTAGAATAATATGATTAGAATAATATTATTTGAATAAGCCTGAATGGCTTAGAAAAGTAATAGCACAGGTTTGTAAGACAGGTTTAGACAAAAATCCTGTGAATTAAACTTCTTGTATGAGCTTTAGTAGAAATGCGGTTCGGTTGTCCAAGTGCCGCTAATAATGTGCACACAAATGTACAGTATTGCCAAACATCAAAAGTGATACAACATTCAGCTTATAGATCTGTTATATTCAAGTCACATTTCATTTAAAGCTTTTCTCCTGCACTGAAAATGTGAATATGTATGTTCTCCTGAACTCATTCTCCTAAATTCTGCAGGTTAGCTCGGCAGAGGTGCATCATATCTGTACTTCTAGTCTCTACATATTAAGCTGGGATAGGAGACAGTATTATAACATGGGAATAAAGACACACTTCACCTTTAAGTGAAATATTACAGCGTGTCTCTGGTGATCGACTGTAAATGGGGGCATTATCACGGCTCTCTTGACACAGAAACGCACACGAGAAGGATGTTCAGGAGGTGAAGTGGCACATTTAGCAGCACTGCCGGCGAATGAGCCTCATGCCTGAGTGTGTGTGTCTCTACCTACATGCACATGTTTTTGAATGAATGTCATGCTCCATCCATCTTCCTGAGTTATTTCATTTTCTCTCCATTACTGTAGTTATTGCATTGAAAAAGAAAAACACCTCAGGTCAGGAAATTAGCTTCTCATGTTTTTATCCTACCAGCCTCTCTTGTCTTCTTTTTTTCCGCCGCTGTCTCTTTCTCTCCGTCAGACCAATCAACAAAGTTCAATGATGGAGTAGCTTGAATTTTTGACCTCATCACCCCAAAAGGAAACAGATCTCAAGACTATGATGAATCCCAGACCGCCTCGGTCTCGCCCACTGTGAGGATCGTGAGATATGATGGAAGTGTGAATGAGCGGCACTGACGGGTTATGTGCGGACTTCCACAGGGCAGGCAGACGAATAGTGTTTGTGTTTGCTTAAGAGCTGGTCAGAATTGAAAGGCTGTGATTTTGTGGAGACAGAGACATGGTGGTCCGACTGAGAGCCGTTCAGAACAAAGTGAAGCTGCCAGCCGGTAACCAGCAGAGAGATGACATGTGCTAATAACTGTCAACAGACTTTAGAAATCGAGTTACGCATACAAAACTCCAAAACTTCTCTGCAGTCTCCCGAGATTTAACATTGGTGTGTTTTGCACTGTTTGTTTTTTGGCATGTTTGTGCCTTTTTACAAAAATATCCTGTAAATTTAGTCAACTTTTTGTCATGTCATATTCATTATTCAGTTTTGCTCTGACTACGAAGTAATTTTAATCAATAATTATAATATATATATATATATATATATATAATGCAACAGTTCTTTCTGGTTCTCGAATCTGATTGGCTGAGAGGTCTTCTCACAGCGAGTGTAATGGCGGACGAGCAAGTCCGCAAAGACTTTTATATTGAAATAACCTGAAACAAGGAAGTTGTCTTTACTTTAAACAACTTTCTACGAGACGCAAACGACAAATCCATTGTCTAGCTCTGTCATGGGAGTATTTTAAATGTTAAAAGGACGAAAGAGCTTTCCTCAGCTGATGTTCATGATTATGGAAACAAGATTGACCTGAAGAATATCAGCTAAATGCAGGCAATACACTCGTTCAGGCGGTTTCTCTCTCATAATATACTCTAGCGTCACATGTTACAATGAGTTTCAATGAAGCGACTCGACGTTCCTTCATTACTAGTTATAAAGTGACGTTTTAGAATTAGTAACAGAGGCTTGAGCTAAACTGTTAAACTCTCAACTTGACATTTGACTTTAATTGTATTTATTTATGCACTCGTGTCGTCGAACTGTTGTATAAACACAGTTGTACAGTGCGATATAGCTGTATATCAGGCCGTAGGTAATCACAGCACGCTGATATACAGCTAATATTTAATATATGAAATTATTTATTAAATTATTTTAATAATATTACAATGTATTTAATATTGATTGATAAGTAATATATATATATATATATATATATATATATATTACTTATCAATCAATATTAAATACATTGTAATATTATTAAAATAATTTAATAAATAATTTCATATATTAAATTAATATATGAATCATTACATAAGTCTTGATATTTTCTTTCTTAGTTTTTTCTCAAAGTGCAAAATTAAACTAAATATTCAAACTTTGTAGATATTAATTTAAACATATACAATGTATATATTATTTAAAGACATTGACAATGGTTATATTGTTGTTGTTTTTTTTATATTTTGTTACTCAAAAGTGTTTTGTTAATATCTACTGTTTTTCTCCTCTTGTCATTTTTGTCAACAGTATGTTTCATTCAAAAGTTTTTAAAAATGTCCATCATGATGCACATCTTTATTATTGAAGAAACAAAAAAAAAAAAGAACTTTGCTTATCAAACGTTTTTGAATGAAAGTCTGTTGACAAGTTAACACCTGTTGTTGCAATGTGGCACAAAAAGTGTAAAAAGCGTTGACAAAAAAGGGCTTTTTGTCCATTTTTTCAGCTTTTTGAAGAGACAAAGAAGTGCCGAGGTCATAGAGCATGACACGGTAATAACTTAATCCCAGATGAAAGACTTGTGTGCACTTATTTAGGCTTTTCTTAATCTTTATATGAACAGATATCTATCATCAGACCCACTGGCTTTATTTTCAAGGTCTTCAGGTTGTCATCTCCTGCCCTCCTCTCCACAACCCGCTTAGAAGTAGAAATCAGAGACGCCATTTTTTATTCAACATCCTTGATGCCGAGAATTCTGGGTGGTCAGACCAACATAGGAACGATGTTAGGAAGAGTCCACTATTTGGGCTGAATAATGCACGGGTTATGTATAATCAAAAACCGTAACTCTTTATTATGCGATTTTTCATGGCTGGGCAACATTTAGGAGCGGGAGGGGGGAACCTACGAGAGTAAATCCATCTCGTGTAGAGCGTTGGAGATCCCGACTGCCTTGTGCATGCCAGTACAAACAGAAGTGAAGTCATCTTCACTTTGCGTCCCGCTAAGAGCAGCACAGTAGTCAGCCAACACAAACAAAACTGCCGGTGACCTCCGGCGCCTGTGAGTTTTTGCCAGTTCCACTTTTATAGCCCACGTTAATCAGCCTCAAAATCAGTTAAAAGCGTTTTACGTGGCCTTGGTGAGTAAGATATTCTGTCGCGTATGAAGTCTGAAAAGAATTGGTTTGGGTTTAGACCGTGCCAGAATGTACTCAGAATAGTTTCCCAAAAGTTCTGAACCAGACGTACCATGACTGAAACAAAAGTTCCTACTGTGGAAGTGCCGTGACATTGATAGGTCTCATTTGAAGAGCAGGTCTCTAAACTTAAACAATGCTTTAAAGAGGGTGCGATCAAATGTTCGCCATCTCACGTGGTCTGCGGTCGGCTCAGGCTCTCCCGTGACCTCAAAAACGTCCCCTCGCCGAGTCTCAAAGCATTCCGCGCTCAAAGGCAGAGATGAAACCGCACGATTGTGGCTGAAGGATGGTGGAGAGGTTCTGAGGGCCTATTCGTTCAGCTATTCACACATCAAAGGTGAATGTCAATGGGCTGCTTCGTATTGTCGTTCCCTTTTGTGCCGTGCAGGTGTGCTGCTCTTCTCCGGCAGATGTAGAGCTCCCAATTCCGGGCTTGACAAGAGGAACATCTTCCCCCTTGGGGCATTCATAGGCAACAGGAGAGGTTCAGGTGTTCAGGGCCTGAAATATAACGTGTGGACTGACGTTTTGGGCTTAGTGTTAAATATTTAACAACAGATTTTGCCTGTGGCTGGAGATTTGGCTTTATCTTGCTTTGGGAACGTGGAGCAGCTGGGATCTGGGAGGTTTGTTGAGCCGGGAACGTTGCCCCCATGGAACGTTTTTTGCCCGCATTTGCCTGTCTACAGTGTGGGCTTTTTTTTTTCTTCTGCTTTTGGAGATAGCGAAGGTTGAATCTGCCCTGCTCGAGCGTGTCCTGTCACATCCTCCAGCTGAAAGACGAGGTTCACAGCGGAATACAATGTAGCATTTTAGCTCACTGATGCACTATCAGTTATTTGTTGTCATATTTTGGTGCATCTTTTGAGTTTATACATGAAACGGTGGGGCGCTTGAACTGACTGTTTTGGTCTTGGATGAAATCGCGGTCTTATCTTTGCAGCGTGTGGAACGCAGCAGCCTTTATCTTTTCCTCCCATCATACATTGTTTGTTCTACCTGATCTGAGTAGCCTTTTGGTGAAACTGTTTGGGTGGTTCTTCATGGACTGTTAAATTAGTCATAAAAATTATAATATATGGATAAAAAATCATGCTTTTACTTCCTGTCTAGCTGACCAACTTTAATTGGATTGTGCCATCTCAAGCTATATTCATACTTTTTGATTATTAAAATGGTTTGACAGATAGATTGATTGATTGCTCAAATTGGAATAATCAAATTAATAAATGGTGTAGAGGGTTAATGTTAAAAAAGACGGCTGAAAACTCATCTCTTTTGCGAGCACTTAGCTCCATTATAAAAAAAAAAAAATCTATCCTTTCTTATGCCTCCCTATTCTAGCTTATGTTACTCTGAGCAATGTCTGAAACTTCTTCATGAAGAATCGCTTGTTTGTTTTCCTCACTTGTAAGTCGCTTTGGATAAAAGCATCTGCCAAATGTAAATGTAACAAATGAAACCTTGCTGTAAAGTATTATCAGTGTGTTATCAATAGTTTAGTATTTTAATTTGACAAACTTTTTGTAGTAAAGCTGTACATTCTTTTACTGCTGATATTTCTACAAAAATCCTCTTTCCAATGATCAGTCAATTGTTTGAGTTGACATTTTAAAATCATCCCCTACTCAAAAACGTTAAGTGATCAAAATGGGTGAACTTTAACTAAGTTAACTTGTTTGATAATGTCATTATTACCAGTGTTGGAGAAAGTTACTTTTAAAAGTAATGCTTTACAATATTGCATTGCTACCTAAAAAGTAACTAATTGCAATACTTTTTAATGGAAAGTAATGCGTTACATTACTTTTGCTTTACTTATTTCTCACCTGGGCTGGACTTGGTTGTTTGTTTGTTTTTTAATAACAAAAACAGTTCTATTTTTGGCAAAGGTAAAGGCCATTTCACACCAAAAGTTAAATTAATAAGCATCAGGCTGAAATAAATGCAAATTCACACTGGGTGCAGTTAAAAAAAACAAAACAAAAAACTTTTTAGCTGTTCAGCCATTCTGGATTGTTGAAGAATAGCATGCAGGAGAACAAAGTTGAAGTGTGACATTTATATGAAGTCATTTTCCCTTCGTATGTTTGAAGTGGATCATCACCAAAGACATTGTTTAATAAAGTGAGATTAAGTACATAAAGTATGTGTAATTTAATATATTATTGCAGGTTTGCGTAATATTCACAGTTTTTATTCATTTTTTTTCTTTTTTTTTTCTTTTTTGCAAGTGAGATGAGTAAATGCAGCTCACATTAATTCAAAATCTACAATAACCCTCATGTCACACACTCTGCTTCTGTAATCTGATGACATAACGCGTTACTTGTCCAACACTGATTATGACTTTTTTTTTAATGAAATGTTTAATTACTTCAAAAGGGAACATTTGATGCGAACTGGGTTGCCGCATAACCTGGGGAAACATTTTTAATAAACACAATGTCGACCAAAATATACAATTATATAGTTGGAGAGAGAAAGAAAAAATGCTATCTTTTTTTTTTTTTTTTCTTCTTCAACGTGCATATTTACTAATACAGCGTGGAGATGTTAGGTTGGGAACAGGCAAAAAAAAAAAAAAAGCATATTGAAAGATGAAAGAGAACGAATATAAAGTTACTAGTTCTTGTCACTGTTTTGAGAAATATGTAAGCGTATATTTATATTACAATATAGTTCAAGGTTGTCATCAGCACTTCATTGTTAAACTCACACAAATGGTTCCGTTTTGTAGAATGACCCACATATTTTCTCCAGAATATCAGACTAAATATCAGACTAATGTTTGGACGAAAGCACATGTTTTATGCTAATGCTTTCTCTGGTTCTCTCTTCCTGTCTTACTTTGTTCCGTTCGCTTGATAAAAGGCACCAGTGCTCGAGACTGTCTGCTGACACCAGGCTTAAACAGGCCGCTGGAACAAATAGACAGCTACTTTACTTTGGCAAAGGATTTTCTAACATCTGTCGCTCTCGTTCTCTCTCCATTCATCTTACACTCGTTTAATTTCCTCCTCCTTTCTTTTGCTTTCCAGATGTCATCCCCTAACCAGTCGCTGTACACTGCATATTAGCAGAAAACTCTGGTCTTACAGTGGCATTTGTGTTTTATCTCGGGTTTTTTTTTCTCCCACTGGAAATGAACGGGTGATGAAGAGGTCTTCCGCTTTAAACCACCTGCACAATGAAGATCTGGCAGGCCAAGACATCTGCAATCACCCATGCTGATTGGGAATAGGCTGTAGAGGAAAAATACAAAATCGAATTAGTTGTAAATATTGAATTATTTAATCAGCATACACAGTATGTTGGTTAATTTTAAAATAATTTTGCATTTTTAGTCAATTGGCATGTTTAAGTGCAAACAAAGCAATGAAAATGACAGTCTAAGTGTGAGTTGTTGTGTTTAAGCTTGTTACAAGCAGTAAATCTGTTGCCTTCAGCAACATTCAGTTTCTAGTCTGACTTGTGCCTCAATAATGCAAAAGAGCGATCGATGGGGAGATGTATTTAAATATGCTTGTGCTTCAGTAATCTCCCACGTGCTTCCTTTGTTTCGATGGAGAAAACAAAGAACCATATCAAGGGAAAACCCTGGTTCAGCACCATACATTTTTAGGAATATTCTGGATTTTAGTAGTCCTTCATTTTGGCAGGGTTCTGTTTTGCTTGAGGGAAAAAGGAATCGTAGATCATACAGCAGAATATCTTTACGATGAACGGTAGCAGAGGCCGCCGTAAAAACGAGAGCAGGAGAAATCTATGGCTTTCCTCAGTGGCAGATACTGAGATGACCTCCGACCCAGTTTTCCACAGTCTTCTGACACTGTTTGGCTTTGTTTTGGTGCTCTGGGAATATTGTAACGGATTTTGTAATATTAAAGCAACATCCTTGTTTACTTTAGATGCAGAATTGCATAAGATAAGCCTGAATATCTTCTTAATATTTTTTTCTTCTCAAGTTTTACATTGGAAAACAAGACAGAAGTACTGATCACAAAATTATTATTATGGTTTAGTTCCTTTTTGTGTTGTTTTATTTTACTATTTTATTTTATTTTTTTACTCTACTCAAACACATAATTCATTAGTTATCTGTCATTCCCAAATTCTTCAAAAGCAGTTTTTTTTTTTTTTGTCCTTTTCTCAAGAATGGTTGCAACGCCACCAGCACTGCAATTTCTATCTTTGCACTCTTTCCACATTGCTTTGTCTCTTTCCCTCTTATTCCGTAGCCATCCTCTTAGATTCTTTTTAAAGATAGGGGATATGAGCGCTGTTTCATCTTCCCCGAGCTCATCTGGTAGAGGTTAGCAGGCATGTGGAAGCCATTGGACTGAGGACCTAGGCTGATCAGAGAAAGATGTGCCCCTCTGGATCTACTGCTGCACATGTTTGAATCCCGGGACCCTTATTTGCTCGGTCTCGCTTTCTTTAACATTCTTACCTCTCTCATTCTCTCAATCCCTCTCCAATTTTCCCCATCTCTCTCTCTTCTCTGTATTCTCTCTGTCTCTCGCTCTTTGTTGGAGAGGTTTGGTGACGATGCTTTAGTAAAATCGCTGTTGGAAGTAGCTGTGATTGTTTCAGACAGTCAGTCACACTGTTTACAGTGTCTTCATCTGCTGCATAAAAAGAGTTTGAGTAAGCTTAGGATAGCATACTAATCTTACTATAGTTGTAGTAAATAGTATGTTTGCTAAGATGTGCACACTAGGGGCCAGATGTACTAAAAGCTTGCGCTAGCGCAAACCCTCTTTTGGCGTTAAACTACTGTCAGGATTTACTAAAGACATATAGTGAAAAATCAGTGATGAAAAGGTATGGATACAGTCATTTTTGTGGCTGACCTTATTGCATATGCATTTGTAGGAGTTTCCGTTTTAGAAGCAATATTTATGGGAGGAGAATCATGCAACGTAGTTTACTAAGGTTTACGCTTGTCAGTTTACTGGTATTTATGACATTGCCCCCCCCCCCCCCCAAAAAAAAAAAGCCTGTCTTAAAGGGTTACTTCACCCAAAAATGAAAGCTCTGACACCCTCATGTCATTCCGAACTTGTAAGACTTTCATTCAACTTGGAAACACAAATTGAGATATTATTAATGAAATCTGTGTGATTTCTGTCCCTCCTTTGACAGTCTATGCTCGTTGAAAGTTCACAAAGAGATCATAAAACTAATCTACATGATTTAAGCGGTTTTGTTCAAATTTTCTGAAAAGAGGATCACTTTATATGATGATCAGATTTAATTTAGGCTTTTATTCATACACAAACATTCATCAATGCACACATTAGTTGTGGTAAAAGGAAGCTAAAGCATGTTTGCTTGATGTGCGAGAACCAAGGAGTTTCATTCTCATGTGTTACGCAGCACGTTTGAGCTTCCGCAAGAACCAATGAGGTACCCACAGAACCAACCAAATCACCCACAGAACTTCCCACTCCCATCAGCACTTTTATGGGATTGCTGTCTCATTCCAATTCGCCGTGTTTACACAATGCACAATGCAACCTGCTCAACTTCCATTTTCAGTGTGGTGAAAGAAAATTGCATGATTTCTTGATCATGATTTCTTGATTTATTTGATCAGACTGCCAAATATGAGATGTTTATACACACAACTGGGCTTAAAGTACAAAATAGCTGATATAACTGGACTCTCAAGATGAAGTCATGTGACAACGATGTAGCAGACTATTTTTGAAACATTGAGCAATAGAATAATGGCTACTGTTTCACATACTATTTTTAAAAGCTAATATACAGTATACCTTGTAAACTGCAGTTTTCAGTAAGTAGTAGGCTAGTGTTCCATTCCCAACATAGCCTGAGTGAATATCAGTGTCTGTCTTTACAGTAACCTTCTCACTCTTTGTCACTCTCTCACTTTTCTCTCTTTGTCTGACAGTGTTTTATGACACTAAAACAGCCGGTATTATGTTTCCTCCTCATGTGACTGACGTAATCCCACTTTCTCATTCTATTCAGTGCATTACAGTCTGTCACTCTCTCTCTTTGTCTCTCTCTCTCTCTCTCTCTCTCTCTCTCTCTCTCCCTCTCTCTCTCCCTCTCCCTCTCTCTCTCTCTCACACACACACACAGACACACAGACTGTTCGACATTTCAAAAAACAGCTTGCAAAATAATTAGTTACAGATACACATTGCCAAATGGACACACATGATCTCAACAAACTAAAATCTCAAAACAAGCTTCATTTTTTCCACCAACTGGATTTAAATATTGTATACTGTACCACGTCATCTCAGAATTCTCTGCTGGAATAATGACCATTATTGAGGCATTTACATTGAGTTGAGTAATGCGGAATGAACCTCTTAAAATGTCTTTTACTGTCTTTTATCTTTTACGGTATACGTGTGTGTATATATATTATTAATAATTTATTATTTAGCAAATGAGGCGTTAAACTGCACAGAACAGAGAAACCTCAGATATTTTGATGTGAACTCCAAATGTGAATTATTGCCTATGAACAATTGGAGAGTTTGAACGTTTATGACATAAAACCAATAGTTTTGGGTTCCCAGCGGCATTGTAGAAATGTGCTATTTGCTGTCAGCCGTGATTCGTATTAGGGAGGTTATAGCAGAGCTAAAGCGAGTGGCAATTGTTGGTCGTGTGACCGGTGAACTCTTTGTTGAATATAACCGCTTCTATTAAGCTACTGATTGGACTGAAATGCATCGTTTTAAACTTTTTGTTTGTGTAAAACGTTTTAAATGATGAAGTGCACCTTTAAGACCTCACTGCCTGATTTTCTTGAGGTACTTGGGATATTTCTGCTGAACAAACCGAAAAAAAAAAAGTAAAAGAAAAACAAACCAAAGTGGTAACCGGCACTTAGTCGAAACCACTGATCCTTTCTTAGCGATCGCGCTGTAACTTAATGTCCTGATATATCACTTTACCCGTCACACTGCCAAGACTCAGTATTGGCCTTAAGAATAAATAATACATTTGTACTCGCAACTCACCGCAGTCCCTGATCTCCAGACCCACGTCTCCAGAGTCTTTCGACGGGAAACCAGAACACAGTTGAAGTAGAGCTGGATTAACCCGCTCTCCCGCTGCTGTGAGCCGCACGATCTACTTTTGTATACTTATTTATGTTCGTTTTATGTGGATTTATGAAGATGTGTTTGGTGTTTATGGCTTTGGCTCCTAGAAAACGTAAATGTGTATGTGCATGTAAGACGATGGAAACAGCACACAGGCTAGATAACTACTCCAGCTGTTGGGTTTTCTTGGCACGGTTCCTGCTCCAATCTTTCACACACGCACACATTTATTTCTGCTCGTTACTCTTGGTTGCAAATATGTGGAGACGCTTGCCCAAAGCTTCTTGCATTTAATCCTTTTGTCTAATTTGCCCATTTGTTTACGCATGAAAATCAGATCGTTTATGTATGCGGCAAATCGCGATTTCAGTGCAAAGCATAAGAATAAAGCTCCAAATCGAGCCAATAAACAATACAATTTTCGATTCCAAACAAAAGAAAACCTAACGCTGGTAGTTCTGACCCATGTCTACACCATTATCTAACCACAGAGGAAAACTTGTAGAGTAGTATGTGGTGTGCTGTGTATGCGAGTGAGTTTCTGAAGACCTCAGGCTTATGTTACGGCCCCCGGGGCTCCATGCCCCTCTGCGTGCGCTCTGGAGGTCGTCCTGCTCGCCGTGCCCTAGGCAATGTCTGCGTGCTGCATTTCTGCCTTATTTTCAATAGAAATGGCAAGAACAGACAATAGCATGCCTGTGTTCGAACTGACAAGTGCTTTCGTTTACTCAACTGTAGTTTTCTAAACAAATCATACATTTGTCCAACCACCAATTGTGCTAGTAGAAACTGAAGATAAAAAAAAAATTTGTTTGGTTTATCGTTGATTAAGTTTCCCACAATATGTCATGAGGAATGCTAATGCCTCTCCAAAATTTTTGTTGGCATTTGCTGTTACTGACTAATGGCTTTTTAATTTTGTGATTTTAATTTTTTTTTTATTTTATTTTGCAGACTCATTTATCCAAAGTGACTTAAAAATACAACAAATCAATTCATATTAAAGGTTTTTTTTAGAAATAATGGCGAGGGGAAAAAAGAAGAGACAATGATTATGAGGATATTGATAGTAATAATGAGCTGATATTTTTTTATTTTATTTAATTATTATTTAATTAGGGGTAGTCGTGGCCTAGTGGTGAGGGAGTCGGGCTTGTAATCTGAAGGTTGCCGGTTCGATTCCCACGCCGGCAGGAATTGAAAGTGGGGATTGTGAATCAACAGCACTCTCTCCACCTTCGACACCATGACTAAAGTGCCCTTGAGCAAGACACCTAACCCCTAATTGCTCCCCTTGTAAGTCGCTTTGGATAAAAGCGTCTGCTAAATGATGAAAAATGTGAAATGTGAAAAATTTAGCAGAAACTTATCCAATGTGATTTACAAATACAACAAAGCAATTCATATTAAAGTGATTTATGTATTTTCTTTTTCATTTTATTTTATTTATTAACCCCCAAATTTAAGAATTATACTTATAATTCATTTCTTTTTATTAACTTTATTCAAATCTTGATCCCAAATATGTGCGCGAGCATGTGGATTGAAACCTGACACACAACCTCAAATCATGTGACTCGCTGAGCGTGCGCGTGTGTGTGTGTGTGTATATATAAAAATAAAAAAAGTAAAATAAATGAGTGACTTTTATATAAAGGACTTTTTTATTTAGGCCTGTAAGTAACAACACACTAGCACTGTGGTAGTGGCTTTTGCATACACTTATCATATTATGCTCAGAGAATGTTAAAAATCTAGTCCTATTTCTCTTTGGTTTTCAGTGAAACTCATTTTATTCTTGCTGTCCACTAATTTAAACTGTCGTTCAGCTGCTCTCTGCTGTGGCAATTTACCCACGTAGCAACATGAGGACCTGTCAAATGCTCTGCTGCACTGCTCTAGACAAAACATCCTCCACACAAAACAACATCACCACTCAAGTGGACCGATATGACTTGTTTGGACAGTATATTTGAACGTTTTTGTTATTATTACAGCAATGTTTGTTCACACCCCTCTCTCCATCATTGAGACCCTGTTGTTGTTTGATGGCGATTGTAACCAGACGCCCCATGGCGCTTCTGTTAATGACAGCGGAAGCTGAGCACTGTGTGAAATGTGACAAAGGCTTGATCAAACTAATAGCTACTTTGTGTTTCGTTTGCCCGTGAGGTTAAAAGAAAAAACAACTGGTGACTGTGAAAACTGTGATTTCAAAAACAGGCACGTTGTATGTGATAAACGATATAGTACTGCTGAAACTGAGGGATAATAGCTCACCCAGAAATTAAATTCTGTTATCCTTTACTCGCCCTCATACCGTTCCAAACCTGTGTGAACACACAAGAAGATATTTTGAAAGTCAGTGTGGTCCAAACAAACCACAGAAGAAAAGAAAGTGCTCTGGTTAGGAATTACATGAGGGCGTGTCAGTGACAGAATTTTCGTTTTGGGCTAAATTATTCACTTAGAAGTGCTACATTTTCCCAGTCTCCCTTGCTGCATGCTAAACATGACCTAAACCTGGTGTGGTAACCTCCTGCCGTTCTTCAAGCACCTACAAACAACTCTGACCATGTTAATAAACAGGTATAGTGAATAGACTCTCTGTGTCCTGCCTTTTTATTAAGGTCGCCATTCTGAACAAGGCACGGGCTTCTATCAATAGCGGTTTCCTTTCAGGTCCTCTTCCACCAGACTTGATGAATTAGCCCTTTTCTTAGTCTGCCACCCTAAAATAACAGGTCACTAAAACCTGACAAGTACTATTAATCAACCGAAACCGTTTCCATTCGATTCCAACATCGCTTTCGTTTGGCATCTCCGTCAACTTGTTAAATGTTTTCATAATCGTAGCCAGTTAGGCCAAGTTTGAATCCCTGACGGCCACCAAAATGATGTTTCCCTCATATTTGTTTATTGATAGTAGCGTCATTGTTTAAATCTCTTGATTAGAGCTTCCTCTTTTTTTCCTCTCGTAATCCCTTCTTGCTGGAACCGGGAAAAGTCTCCCAACTCCTGTCCTAATGTAACTCCCCCCACCCCCACCCCTCTATGTTAACACTCTTTAGAGCTCCCAAATGAGTTATAAGACCCTCTAAATCACCCCACTGAAGTACACTACATGTCCTGTACCGTGTCTGCCACCCCTAAAAAAACAGGTCACTAGGTAATTGAATAGTTAAGGGAGGACTTGTCCTTCATCAGTGCCAAGCAAAGCATATGGCAGTAAAATCATGTGCCTGCTGTTTCATTTCCACAGGCCCCCTGAAGACTAACAGACCGTGGAGGGGTTGAAAAGAAGCCTTTATTTCCACACACACATAGAGGCACATCAGAGCACGAGCCTCGTTTTGAGGTCATTGCGGGAGCGATGGGGGAGATTTGATCTGAAACGCCACGGTCAGGTGTGTTGGTTAAGTGTAAGCGTGACGGGTGCCTCTTTTCGAGCGTTTGTTTGTTGGTTGCCGTTCACATACTGTCTGTTTATTTCTGCATAGCTGAAGCGTACGCCACTGTTTACCCCATCGCCAGATGCTGTAAACACTGTTGCACATGCTCGGTAGGAGCCTTATTGGTTTAAAGTGCTGATATTTTGTTTAAAGTCAAGCCAAGTCACCTTTATTTACACTGTAGACGTGAATAAGTTGGCGAAACTCAAAAATTTTAACTTTGAACTCATAATCCATTACTTGCTCTCAAACCGAGCCGCATCTGCCACTTGTCACCATGATTAACAGAAACTGTTATCACTACTAAATCTTTCACTTAACATTAATCTTGCACGCAAAACAGTATATAACACTTAATTTTAGCATTTACTCTCCCTTTCGAGTGCCATGGGCAAAGCATGCTGGGAAATAGAAATCCCAGCCCACTTTCAGTTAAACTTAAGTTCATCTAAATTAAAAGACATAAGTTCATAAAACTCAAAACAATGAAACATATATGTCAAGTAAACTGAACTATCAGTTTTGTGAACTGGAAAGAAAAAGAAAGTGCTAAGTACTCAAATTTAATGAATTTAAGTTTGTCTTACTCGAACCAATTAATTATTTTGAGCATTCAATTTTACAGTATATACAGCGCTTTATACAATACAGATGGTTTCAAAGCAGCTTCACAATAATAAACAGGGGAAGAGAATCAGTGATTCAAATATAAGACTAATTCAAATCGCGTCATTATTCAGCTCAAGTCAGTTCAATAACCAATTCATTTACGTTTACATGTATTCATTTGGCAGACTTACAAGTGAGGAAAACAAACAAGCGATTTTTCATGAAGAGGCAAATAGACACAGGAAGTGCTCATAATACAAGTTTCATACATTGCTCAGTAGCATAAGCTAGAGTGGGAAGGGAAAAGAAAGGATAGAAATCAGCTACAAGCAGCTCTACAGAAGGCAATAGTTCATCAGCTCGAGTCGGTTCGGTTTGGTTCAATAACTGTGTCGATATTGCAAAATGAATCAATTATCGATTCAATTCAGCTATAAAGAAGTTACATTTTCAAATCAATAGACCTTAAATAGAAATGCAGTGTGTTTAATGGATTACACTGTTGTTTAACAACATTGTTCAGCTAACGAAAAGTCTTTTCTGGGGAAAAAAAAAAAATTCAGTAGACAAAAACTAAAATTATGTCATCTTGGTAATGCTTGCCATAGTAAAGACTGTAAGCTTATGCCTCAAAGCATTAATTTCAATATAGTGCCTAACCTGACTAATGTCTATATTACTGAATATTAAGTGTCTTTCACACTCCAACTAAGCAAGTCAAAGTCGACAGTAGCAAACAGGTGACCAAAATGGTGAGGAGGAAAAACCTTGGGAGGAACCAGGCTCAGTCAACGGGCCAGTTCTCCTCTGGAGAATGTGCCGAAGATTGCTTTGTTACCTTTGAGATTGCGCGTCTCGTTCCGTCTCCTCAGAGACACCTTATCCGCGCACACACCAGACCTTGACCGTGCCGCCACATGGGCGCAGGAGCAGGGGGTTAACGCACCGTAGCTGGGGGCCTTCCTTTGAAGTCGAGACTCACCAGGAGAGCGGTATCAGCTGCGGAGAGCGAAAGAGAGTTGTAAACCCCAACGGACGCCGCAGCTCCAGGCAGGGTTAGCTTGCTGTGAATGCACTTGCGGGGTTGTATCCCCCTCATCTCCTCCCAGCTCTCTGCTGCTAATGAGAGCAGCGTATCGATCCACTCTTTGAGACTCTAGGCAGGTATAGTATGTCCTCTCTAAAGTGTGCATTTCCAGCGGCAAGTTCTGGCCCTCACCAGCCCTGGAGACCCTACAGACAGCGGAGAGAGTTCAAGCATCAGGCAGTGATGAATGAGGTGGGCACTCATGATGGTTTGGTGAAAAATAATGGAGGGACAAACAGTGGACGAGGCATTTGGTCAGGTGGAAGTAAATTTGTCCTCTAGAAATTTGGCTAGGTAGTAGTTTCAATGCAAATTTACCACAGCAATTTGAGTTAAAAATTGTATTCAATAAGAAAAAAAATAAAATTCACAATTTAGTGATTGCGAAAAGTGAGCGTTAAAAGCCATAATGGAGCCAGACTTTTAAAACATTCAGACAAAATAGTAAATAAAAAAATTAATACATTTAATTTGATTAATAATAATAATTGATATTGTTCTATTATTTAATAAACTATTGTTTGTAGTATTTATTTAGACATAATTTCAGCCATTTATAGTCTAACAATAATGATCATTTTTAACAGCTAGAATTTTACATTTAAAATCTTAGTACCATAGTATTGCTCTACTCTCACACTTCCATGGTGCTGCCACAGTAGTTTTTGTAATGGCAGACGCCCATGTTTTGCTTTTCCTACCTCTTCTCCATTCTTCAGGACTGATTTTTTTTAGCGGGTGGTCTTAAGTGTTGGCTAACCAGCGACTGGCAAGAGTCCAGCTTTAGTCTGACCTGCAGTGGCGCGGTGACCCAGGGTGCGGAGAACGTTCTAAATGAGGTCTCGCTCTAATTTGTCATCCCTCCATTTTTGTATTATGTTTAGCAGGCACCATGTGGACAGATGATCTGGAGCAGAGGGAATGTGCGGTGGTGTTCCATGGGTTCACATCTGGGAACGATTGCGTTCGCATACGCACATTGTTCATGTGGAATTGTACTTGCAAACCTGACATACATGTTCTCATTTCTCCAAATATTCTCACGATTCCGCAATCTCATCCCAATGACATTTTGCTCGATTGGACAGATGCAGGAAGATATGGATTGTTTGAAATAAGTGATGAAACAGGATGATGATCACAGTTCCTTTCCATCTCTATTGCTGAATTCCCCATGGTTTGAAACCTACAAGATTAGTTTAGCGCTAGTTTGGTGAACACATTGCTGACTAAGCTAGTGAAGAACCAGGATCTTGCTTTTACAATGATTGTGAATTTTTGGTTGAAGTAATCCTATGCTAGCTGTGGTTAGGCAGTCTGGTGGGGACAAACCAGCATCCTAAACACACCGTATGATGGACTTTTCAGCATGATAATGTTTAGGAAACTTCTAAGCAGATAGACTTTGTGATTATAAAACATATTTATTCTTCTGTAGCTGCTGTATTTTGGTCGTTCCCCATGGTTTCTCTTCAAGGCCCACAATCCCGTTCCTGACAAATCTCCCTGCGTCTTTGCCAGCTTTGGGTTTTTGAAGTGCTTTTTTTAGCAAATCTCCAGTTCCCCAATGGCTCCAGTAGAACACTCCAGAAACCCTCAGTGGTGGCTCAGCAAAATCCATTTCATTTCCGCCCTGCAGAGCTCGTACTATCATCCCTCTGTAGCCCGTGTGTGGTATTAAATATTCATTTCATTAATGTCGGAGGCATATCAACACAAATCTCATTTTAATTTGACGTTACCACATCTGTTTCAAATTTCTGTGAAGCAAAAAGTTCTAGAAACTGAACAACCACTTTTGGGTTGCCACGTTTAGTATGATGTGAGGATCTGGATGGCAGTGAAGAGCATACAGTAGTTCGTTTACAGATTTGATACTTTTCACGTATAGATGGATCATTAGAAGTTGGTCTGCTCATCCAAAAAAAAAATAAATGGCCTATATTTTGTAATTAAAACAAAAATGAAGTCATACAATTACTGGGGATATGCTTATTGTGTTTATTTATTTGCGGTTTTCATGTAATGTCAATTTTGGGGAAGGGTTTAAAGGCAAAATTCTCAATGAAAATTGGCATACTGTATATTCACCTATATGACTTCTGTGAGCACAAAAACGAAACATTTGAACAATATGCTAGAAGAAAATTTTTCATACAATTACGCTTATATGGATTGATGCTTTCATGCTTCAAATATGATGCAAAAGCAGAATAAAAGTAATTAATATGACTTGTCTAGTATATTCGATGCTCTCCAAAAGTTTGTTTCATAGAAGAAAGAAGGTTATATTACTTTTTTGGGTGAACTGTCACTTTAAAGAGACTGGCTCGGCTTCTCTCTCTTACTGTCGCTCTTTCTGTCTCACTTCAGCGGCTTATATCATTTCCAGGACTCTTTTCCCATTTTGTAGACACATGTTCAGAACTTGACGTTTGTACACACACACACACACACACACACACACACACACAGAGACACAACTTTCCCCACAAGGCCCTGTTAGAAAGCAAGCATGTTATCAAGTTTCGCAGCTCAGGGTGCAAATCAAGCGTGGGTTGGTTTCACACAACTGTGCAAACTCAATCCAAGTTTGTTGGTCCGCTGCGAAAATCGGAACCTCTGAGCTGATCCACGGATAGCGAACACGGTTCACATTAGAGCCTCATTTCTCTCCACCGGCCAGTGATCTTCTGGTGCACATGTGTGTCTTTCCTCTATAGACTGCCTAATTAAGCCGGTCGAGGAAAACGAGATGCCTGTTGAAATCCTTGGCTGGAAGGAATGATATGCTTGAGAGAATGTTACAGAGAAACGATGGAAAAAGAGAGTGAGAGAGGAGGACAAGAAATTATTTCCATTTCTTTCAGCGAATCGCCTCCTCTTGGACTTTTCAGTGGGGTAAAGGGGGACTTTTACCTGCTGTGACATTACAAGCAGTAGAAACTGGAATCATATGGCCAATTAAGTGCTTAAAGTCTTAAAGGAATTTGGAGGCAGTCAGGAGTTCAGGTTACCTTGAGCATCTCACTTTGATCTAGCGCTGAGGGTAATCGTACCGACAGGAACACGTTCAGGGGCGTGAGAGCAAAAAGAAGTTTGAGTTTTTGTCGACTTGCACGTACTTTTATGAAAAAGGCATCACTGATGTGCGCTTAATTATTTATATAATATTTATTTTTTCAACAAATAAGAAAAATGTATATTAAAATAAATTTTAAATAATAAATATTTGAATTTTTGTTACATTTTATGTACATGTATATATGCGATTTCCCATATATAATAAAATAAACAAAAGATTTCATAGCCATGCGATATGTCTATATATTAGCAGATATTACATTTATGCAACAGTTCGATGGCACGAGTTTGTAAATAAATAAATAAAAACAACAACGGAGAGTCTTTAAAAATCCTCTTTGTGTGGAACTACTTCCTTCCTTCGTGGATCTAAGTCTTAAGTTGACAGTTTGACAGAGCCTCTGTTACTAATTCTAAAACGTCACTTTAGAATTAGTAAGGAAGGAATTTTGAGTCCCTCCATTGAAACTGTAGAGAGATCGTTTCGTTTAAAAAAATGTTAAACTAAAAAATAATTAGTTTAAATTGTAATATTTCACAATATTACTTTTTTTTAGCTCTATTTTTGATTAAATAAATGCAGCCTTGGTGAGCATAAGAGTTTTCTTTCAAAAACATTCAAAAAAATAATTAATGTTTCCAAAAAGATTAGTAAGGTTAACATTAATTTTCTTTGTAATTATGCACAATAAGATCCGTAATAAGATCAGAAATGTGTTATGCAAAAGCAAATATGGTCAATTGACTTTAAAATACTATCTTGGTTGGTAGATCAGGGTTTTGGAAAATACCTCATGTCAAGTTGCTGTGTTTCAGCACATGTTCTTTTCCCATGTCATGTGTATATAATTTAAAACATTGGACTAATCTAATGTGCTTCTGTACAGTATCTACATGACACTGAAAGGAATGCTGTCTCCGATTAATGGGAACGCTTTAGGCAAATCCATCAGAAGGGTAACAGGGTCGACTAACACGCTTAGACTCTCAAATATACAGTGTGTTTTTGGGTTCGGGCGTTACTGTACACTCCAGCAGTGGTCTAGATGAATGTTCAATCTTCACCACTCACATTAATATCACTTCCATGCAGGAAGAGCACTTTATACTTCAAACCCTCTTTTGTGCCTTTTTAGCTAATGTAAACAGAAGTTTTAGGTTTAATCGTTGTATGTTTGAAGTAGATTAGAGGTGATTTGCACTGGGCAAGAGTAGAAAAATGTTCCTCTCGTGGTTTCTTACATATTCTTTTCTTTAAATATTAGTGTGAGTAGTTTCCTGATAGAAATACTGTTCGTGTTTCTAATATCCCTCTTTTTCCTTCTCTCTTTTTATCAGTTCTTCGAGATGACTTCAGACAGAACCCCGTGGACGTGATGGTGGCAGCGGGCGAGCCAGCGGTCATGGAGTGCCAGCCGCCCCGCGGACACCCTGAACCTACCATCTCCTGGAAGAAAGATGGAGTCAACATCGACGACAGAGATGAAAGGATAACGGTAAGCATTTCTGACAATATTTCCTGTTGAAAAGACCAGCTGGTTAGGTGCTCAACTAGCTGGTAGAAGAATGTTTTAACCTGGCTGGTTAAAGGAGTACTTCACTGCTTACAAAAGGGGCTTTCAATAAAACCTGACTAGAGAAAACAGAGAAAAATGGCTGTTTGTCCAAATAGGTAGGAACACCCATAATGCACTGTCCAAGGCCACTCCCACCAGTGATGGATATGCTTACCGGAGTCAAATACCATTTTGCTTTGGTAGGAAATACTTCTAAGCAAACTTTTAGTCATAATGGTGTCGGCTTGAAATGTTCCCGGGGTGCAAGAACTCAGAGTAAACGTTTAGTGGAACGTGAGCTACTTTCGGTTTCAAGTGAAAGATCCAGCATGTTGTAGGCAGCGGCTAAAAGCATTGTAAATACGGTGAGAACGCCATGACAGAAAAGCTTCACCATTGGATGATTTCAATCACAGTGTTTTAGAGCAAACTGTCATTCTTTCTTCCCAAAGGACAACGCTGTCGAGTACAAGAAAGAAACCTGTTGCTAGAATGTTCCATTTTCATGTAATTCTGTTTAAAGTGGAGACTAAGTACAAAACAATTTTCAGTGATAATAGCTGTTCTGTTAATAACCCTCTGTCGATCCGACTGTCCATGGATGCCATACAAAAATGCAGAGGTATAATCTATAGCTGTCAAAAGTCAGAGAAACCAGACAATCATCGTCCGGCAGGCTTTTGAATTTCTCGGTCCATGTAACTTAGAGAACGAATAAACATTGTTCATTTACATTTACTACAATATGACAATATGAAGCAGATTGAAAATCGGCGAAGTTACACTTAAAGCTCTGCTGACAGGATTTGTTGGATAATACGAAAAACTTTCCACCTAAAGTTGATCCAATTAATACAGTAGTCCCACTGCAAAACCGATGACATGAACAGATTTATTGCTCAAATAACACATTTTTATGGATGACGTACTGTTGTCGTATTTTATAAAAAATATCAGCTTCACATTCGGCCTTGTGTTTGCAAATTAAACCAGGTCCCATCCTGATTTTCATTTTAGAGTTACTAACGAAACCCTGCTGATTTGTTAATAAAAAGACTGCGAAAAGAAGTTCCCTTATTTAATGCATGTGGATAACAATTGCTTCTGCTGCATTTTTCAAGCAAATGAAGGCCGATTAGGGCTTCTGCTGATGAGTGTTTAAACTGCATCGTGGCCGACTCTGTCAGGGAAAATTAATGGAGCCCATTCATCTGATTGGAAGGGCATGTGGGAATGAAAGTTTGCCTTCGCCAGCGTTCACGAGCCGAAAACTCTCTCTCTGCTGATTTAATGCAGTCTTTAAACCAGGGCCACCAATTAGTTTTTTCTAATTAAATGTGTGGGAAATTAAGTAACGGGATCAATCAGGCCTCTTTTGTCGTTAAAAGAGTGACTTTGATGTGCATGCTGCTGCTCGTTTTCCATGTGGCTTATTTGTGTAGAATAAGGCTAAAGGTGGTTTCGGGGTTTTGTTATCTTTAATCAAACCATAGACAGGGTTTTTGAGAATACCAATTTAGTGCTTAGCACTGACTTCATAAAGGCAATGAAGGAATGCGTTAACACATTCCAAAGTTCCGACAATGTAACTGTGATGTTGTTGCGATTGTCCTGATTAGGGTGAAGCTGAATCGAACAAGATCAGGTTTGTTGTTGCTGTTAGCGGTGGTGGTGTATGTGTGTGTAGCTTATCTGCAGTCTACAATTTTGCAGACATTAAACTATCAAACATCTCAAACACACACACACAGGTTTGTTTTGATCTCTTATTGAGGACATTGCATAGACTTCCATTGATTTTATATCAGGTTTATATGGCCTAAACCAACCCTCACTTCTAAACGTGTCAATCATAGAAACATGTGCAAATCACTAGATTTAAATGTAAACTTGATTTAAAACTAGTGACCAGTCAATATCCTCAGTAGTGGGTTGTGAAAGTATTTCACGATATAAGTGTCACACCCGTGAACTGTTGTTTAGTTTAGTCCTGTCTAGTTCTGTCATTCTGTTCATTTGCCCTCGATGTGTTTACCTGATAAGTTAATTCCCCGCACCTGTTTCTGTTCACCCTAATTACGTTATCCTCATTATCTCCCCTTTATTGCACACACCCTGACAATAAGTGAGGACATTTGGTCCTCACAAATATAGTGAAAACAAGCGCACACACACACACGTTGGTATTCCTGTCATTATGAGGACATCGAATAGGTCTTATGGTTTTTATACTGAGCTAATGGCATTTTCTAGCCACTAAACCTATCCATCACAGAAATCTTTCTTTTACATTTTTAATAAAAAGCGTTTAGTATTTTATTTATTTAGCAGTTTGAATTATGAAGACGTCGGCATGCGCTCGTACTGTAGGGGGGAAAGGCCTGAAACCTGAATACACACTACAATATAAGGGCGCTTATGTAGGCCTTATAATGTAGGACACACACACACACACACAGGTTTACATGTTTTATGGGGACTTCCCATAGACATTGTGATTTTTATACTGAACAAACTGTTTATTCTATCTCCTTTCTAACCTTATTACCTCTAAACCTACCAATAGCAGAAAACTTTGCATTTTTAGTTTTTCAAATCACTTAAAGTCCCTATGAAGTCATCTCTGAGAATTGTTTCTAAATGCATTATAAATGTTACAAATGTATTGCTGAAACACATTACAAAGACTGTGAACTCTGTAGTACTGAATAGTAGAGTTAGACAGTCAAGCAATTTTTCACCAATTCTGTCTTCAGGTGTTTTTGGGCGGGTGTAAAACGGTGGCTCGATGCTGCACTGGAGCTACTGAGCACGGCCCCTCCCCCAACACTATACCCCGCTCAATCACGAGTTACTGTCAGTACCGTTAGTTACTACAGCTTACAGTTTGCTAGCTAGCTATGCCTTTGTCACGTAAATGTGTTGCGATAACACAAAACAGCTCGGTTTCCTTATTTCAATTTCCTAATAATGATTATTTAAAAAAGAGGTGGATTAATTTCGTGAAGATCACCACCACCACTGCCTCTGCAGTGATCATTTTACACCCGATAAATGTATAAACTTTCATCGGAAAAAACTGGGATTCACTGATAACCCGCTGTTACTGGTAAATGGGGCCAATTTCCCACCTCGACCCCTTATCCTCCTGTCCCGCCGACATTGGAGCCATCATCGGCTGTACAGACCCACTAATGAGTGCACGTTAACTTGTGTGCTTATGTTATAATTATAGTAGGTAGTTCACAGTAACTCTACTAAATTTTGAGGTTGATTCTGGGGTAGCCGGTCCTCTGGATTCTGGCTCTGGAGGCTCAAACATGTATCGGCTTGGTAAATCCCATTAAGCTGCTAGGAGCATCCATTCAAGCTGTAGTGGTATTTGACAGTTAAGAGGTGGCAGCTTTCCCGTGAGTGGGCATGGTTTCAGAGCAAACAGCGGACTCGCCCCCAGCTTTTTGGAGCAGAGAATACTGCCCATTTTTTTCAAGATTTTGATCATTTATTTTATTAACTTGGTGGATTTTTTTTATCACTAAAATTTGGCTTAGTGGTTAATAATCATTTTTTTTCTATGGTGAGACAAACTCTGAACACATATTTAATATTGCCTAATAAAACATTGTTTAGTGGGTTTTTAAAACCGATTTTAAATATCCTCATATTTCATGTTTACGTTGTAATACCAGTGTAATACCCATGTCATTATACAAATTTGTGTCCTCATAAATCTCAAACACACGCACACAATTTAAACAAACAAACACAACTTATATGTATAGATAGGTACATATGTTGTTGTTCTGTCTTAAATTATGTAAATAAAAAAATGCTTAGCATAATAAAAGCATACCGATATTACCCATATTATCCATATATTATTCTCAATAATTCAAAGTATTTTTGATTAACATCAGCAGTACAACAATACTAACATGATGTAGTAAATAATGAAATAAATTTTAATGTTATTTTATATTTAAATTTTTATTGCAATACAGCAATTAGACTCGATTGTCCATTATGATAATGAGATTGGAAAATGGTTTAATTGTACAAAGAGTGTAAACATGTTGTTTTCCTATTAGAAGCATCTTTGTTTTTTTTGTTTAGTGGAAAAAAAAATGCAGTTCAAAGCAATGAGCTGATTTTTGTTGAAACATTGGCTCAACTACAGCTCTGCATACAGTAATGAGCATCAACATTATTCATTTGTTTTGCGTTCCACTGTTATCTCTAAATTAAAGAGCTCCAATGTGGCCATTAATTGCTTTTCAGCAGTAATTGCTTAAATGAACTGCAGCAGCGTGGCAGATTGAGGCTTGTGCTCCATATTGTTTTGCAGCTTTTTGTTCTGTGTTGCTGTGCGGTTACCTAGCCTGCTGAATGACTCCACACTGTCAGCCCTGTATGAGCTCTTCTGCTCAGGCAGTGCTGTCAAACCACACGAGACAAAAAGGATGCGAATAAAGCAATCTCCCAATGCTCAGATTGATCGCATCCTCAGCAGCCCGAGAACGGTGGGAGCGAAGGTGGGTTCATTGACTCTGGACAGACAGTGAAGCTGCCCTGCCGTGATGGAACTGTGATGGAACTCCAAATATGTGTGTGCATGTGCTTGGGATGTGAAGAGGAGTTTTGAGGCTGTCTAGCAGAGCTCTGTAGCGTGTTACGTGTCATTTCAATCAGATAGTAGCTTTGTTGTAACCTAGCAAGCTTCCTATCTAGACAATAGTTTTTTTTATGTTTCACAGGTATACATTCAGATTATGCTACATGTATTCATTAACAGATATGGTAACACCACAACTCATTGCAACAAGCAGCTCACTATCTTCTGATGTGGAGCTTGAGTTTTCCCTGAGGTACATTCTCACTTTTCCTTTGGTGTCAGCCTTTTCACTGTATAATTTCCCCTGTAGACACACACACACACACACTCACTCCTATGTCTGACCTGACCTTGTCTACTTTGTGAGTCTTGCGCCGTTTCAGCCGTTAAGCTCTCGCTCAAACAAACAGTAACATAATGACACTTCAAACCCTCTCCAACACCATAGGGTGCCTTAAATAAACTCACCCTCCTTCCTTTCCCCTCCGACCTCTTCTTTGTTTAAAGACTCTTTTCCACCATTAATATTTAGGAGAGGCAACAGGGCTCAAGAATGCTTCAGAATGTTTTAGAACGTGTCCGGTTTGGAAGTGCTCTGAGACTTCCCGTGAGACCTGGTGAATGTTTTGTTTAGATGTTTGCTGTCCTTTAAATGTAAATGACTGTAAAAACCAATCAGATAAAACTCTCATTTTACACCTCTGAGAGCTTGTCAACAGAGAAAATGTAAAACATACATTTTAATGTGCATTGATACTATATTCATACTCTCTATGCTTTTCCATATGTTCATCATTCTATCCATCCATTCACACATCAACCATCCATCCATCGTTTGTGTCATTGTTTCATCCATCCACCCTTCCACCCATCTTCCCAGTTTCATCGTTCCATTTATGTATCTTTAATTCACAAATATATACACAATTCGTTCCATCACATATCTCATTGTTCCATCCACCCTCCACTTAGGTGGATGAACATTCAACCCTTCCATGGATTCGTTTCATTGTTCCATGCATCCATCTTTTGTTTCATCGTTCCATCATCGTTCCATCATCATCCAGCCATCTTTGGGAATGTTGAGCTGCAATGTCACATTTATATTGCAGACTCGAAGATTGTATGTGGCATTTGTGTCTCAGAAGTGTAATATCTGTATCTAATTTGCAAGTTATGGGATATACAGCAAATGCCTCTGGACATTATCACTGAGACTCTGTTTACACATTCCACATATTAAACACTTTCAGATCCAGCCACTGGACTCAACACTGACCGCAGTGAATGATAATCAATGAGACATGACATGATCTGCTATAAAGTGAACCCACATGTTGACCTGTGTAAGTGCAGGCAGGTAGGGGGCCGCAGGAGAGCAGCCACATTCTGCTCCCCCTCATTGACTCTCACCGTGTGGTCCCCTGATGCACGGGTCAGATTTGTTGTGTGTGTGTGTGATTTTGATCTGCTCAGGTGAATGTGGACCCCCAGCTGCCCATACAATTGCTTGAGAAGCAAAAAAAGGGCCCCTTTGGCCTGTAATCAGATCCTGGGAAACTAATAAGCCACCAGAATAAATACTACACACACACTGATATATATAAATATATATATATATATGTATGATGTATGTATGTGTGTATATATAATATATAATATATATGTGTGTGTATATGTATATATATATGTGTGTATATATTAGTATATGTATACATATGTTTGTATGTATATATGTGTATCTGTATATATATGTATATGTGTGTGTTATTGAGGATTTTGTATTTTGGGATTTTGACCTTTAATCCTTATATTTATGACTTCTCATATTTTTTCTCCTTCAGATACGAGGAGGAAAACTGATGATTACCAACACCCGCAAAACGGATGCAGGGAAGTACGTTTGCGTGGGAACCAACATGATGGGGGAACGAGAGAGTGAGATTGCAGAGTTGACCGTTCTTGGTACGTTTTATATTTCATAAAACTATGTCAATATATTTCTGCTTTAATTTATGTATTTCAGTAAATCATATGTCTGATTCTCAAATATTCCGGCATATGATAAGCCTTCCTTAACATGTGTATATGTAATCAGGTTCCCACACAAACCTCTGGTGTATTTGGTCGTGAAAAGCATGCAGATGGATTCACTTAAATTCACACACGTTATATGAAGTGTTTGTTTATAGGCAGTGCAGGAGAGAGTCCAGATGTTTAGAGTTTGTGTGCTTAGCTGTAGGAAGACTCTAGCGTGTCATTGACCCCGTTTAGGAGACATGGACCCTTAAACCTTATCAGAGTTTGCCATGAAACAAATACCAGCTCACCACTCACACACCCTTTCATTCACACTCACTCACACACACACACACAAATATACAGTGTGTCGTCCAACACCTTAACATATCAGTTTACACTATTCCACATTAGAGCTATGACCTTTGACCTTCCTTCCTCCTTAATCCCTGCAACACAGCCATCCTCATCACAATCATTATTCAATGTCTGCTTGCAAATACACACATTACAGGGAGAAAGTCACCACGCACATGAAGTTTATCGCCATTCTCAATTTAGATCTAGTGTAAGAAATGGAGCGAAACCTAATTTCTCCAAAAACATCTCCTCAGATTCAATTTAGAGTTGAAGTGTGCCACGTTTCGTGGCAGTAGAGTCACAAAACAGAATGCCAAAATGAATGACTTTTACAACAGATTTTGAATACTCTTCCCTCTGCCATTGGTTGTTCAAACAGACAGCCCCGCCCCCAACTCATGCTATTGATTGAGTCAATGTTAATGTTCTGAGAACTATATAAACATCTAAACATCACACCACCTTTAATTGCATGCAAAGATTCATTCTGCTCATTTTCATTAATGATAATCAGTTTTATTTTAGTAGTATTTTACAGTATAGTACTTTTTTATATTAAAGTACTTTTTATATTTTCTGTTTTCATCTTTAGGTTTTGTAATTGTGTTTTGTGCTCTTGATAGTTTTATTATTTGGCAACATTTCTTATTGTTTAATTGTGTCAACTAATATTTATATTTTATTGTATTAGTTTATTACAAACAATTTAACATTTTTCGTTTACAGTGACACCAATGATGAAAACGCTAGCTATTCCACAGAACATGCAAAGTGATATGAATGGAAAATGTAATAAACACAACATGGACTAAGAAAAACATATGGGTACATTGCAAGAATTTATCAGAACACACGGATTAACTGCCATGATAAATGTGATTAACTGTAGTGCTGTTTCCGTTAAATAATCCTAATCTTTAAGGGATAGCTCACCAAGAATTTCAAGTTCTGTCATAATTTGCTCAACCTCAAATTGTTCTAACCCTGTACGAGTTTCTTTGATTGATGTTGAACACAAAAGAAGATATTTTGAAGAATGTGGGTTGCCAAACAGCTGATGGTCCCCATTGACTTCCATAGTATGGGGGAAAAAAAATACTGTGGAAGTCAGTGGGGACCAGAAACTGTTTGCTGTTTAATTTGGTTACAACACTCTTCAAAATATCTTTTTTTGTGTGTTCAACAGAGCAGAGGAACTCTTACAAGTTTAGAACAACTTAAGGGCAGTATTAATTTTGTTTTGAATGACAAAAACTATGATGATAAATCTATTGATATTTTTCATCAATAAATCAAAAATGTAAACGTTTGAAAGAAGAGCTGATATGTGTTTAAAAGAGAAAAAGTGTGACGACACAAAAAGAGAGCTCAATTCAATCCGGTTTTCTGTGCGTGCACAGAAAGCTGCCTCTCAGACGCCAGTGCATGAGTACTGAATTAAGCTCCCTTTTGCGTCTCTGCACACTTGAACAAATACGCACAAAATTATGTGTGTTTTGGCAAGTATTTTCGTAAACAGAGTTGGTCGTTGAGAGAAAATTGAATGTGTATCAGTGTATTGGATCTGCGCATTCTGCCTTAAAGTGACAGCAGTCTAATAAACCTGCTACTGTCCAACATTAATCTTAAACAACAAAAGAATAAGAGAAAATCACTTACTGCTCTTGACTGAATAAATAACTTTAATAAGGATTCATCTATATTTACTTATACAAAAAAATGTCTCCTTGGAAAAAATGAAGAATGTTGTACACAAGAATGCATATATCATCAATTAAAAAGACCATGTTCTCGTTTCTTTATGAGATGTGGCTTTGTTTAATTTGAAGATAAAGCGTGTTATGTCACAGCAGTTGTCTGTATTATTCATATTTACCGGTTAATGTTTTCTCCAGGAGTATAATAAGGAGTTTAGATAAAGGCTTAATTGATGCCCGTTTAGTCGACTAAAACTAAAACAATTCCGATGACTAAAATATGACTAAAAGGCATTTTTAGTCTATAATTAAAACTAAATTCAAATTTGCTGTCAATATTAACACTGCTTGAGGGCGAGTAAATGATGACAGAATTTTTAGTTTTGGTTGACTTGATTATTAGCATCCTACCATCAAAGTTATATAATCTTAATAAATAAATCACTTTACTTTAGGATTAGCTGCATGAAAGTAGAGGCTAAAACAACAAGTCAGAGTTCAATCGATGTAGTTCACTGTAAGTTCATAATCAGATTAGAGAAGGGAATATCTCATGGAGAAGACTGGGAAACTTCTTGTATTACATAATACACTGCGTGTTTGTGTGCAGAGAGGCCCAGCTTTTTGCGAAAGCCGAGCAGTCAGTCTGTTCTGGTGGAACAGAGTGTTGAGTTCAGGTGTGAGGCTCAAGGAGACCCCGTGCCCACCATCCGCTGGAGGAAAGAGGACGGAGATCTACCTAAGGGAAGGTATGGCTGATAAAATGTCTAGTTAGCTTATATTAAGCCAATTACATGTCGATAAAAAATGTGTTTTCAGTCCTTTAAAGTCCTCTTGATGAGAAAGAGTCCATGAAATGTATCAGGATGGCCTCATTTAATTGCATATATATATATATATTTGTTTGTGTATCATCGTCTTCTCAGATATGATATCTGGGATGACCACACTCTCAAACTGAAGAGACTGACTTCAGGAGACGCCGGTACTTACACCTGTCAGGCGGAGAACATGATGGGGAAGACGGAGGCCAGCGCCACCCTCACCATCCACGGTAAGAGCGCACATCTCACGCTGTTCGACAAACTGCTCTGATCCTGCCAGCACTAATCTATCATTTAAAGTAACCAATGCTTTTGATGGGCGGGAATCTGTGTGTGTTTTGACCCGTTTATTCACAGCTGTTAGTTTTTGCACAGACGTTTGCAGCTTTGACAGGTTGTCAGATTGTTTTGTCCGAATGGATACTGGATTTTTTTTTTTTTTCCCTAGCTGTTAGAAAACAACATTTTTCTGTGTTCTGTGAGTGACACTGGATGATTTCATGTCGTTTTTCTGAAGTGTCATTCCCAGCACACGGTCATTTCCACATCTCAGATGATTTATTGTGTTTGAAAACACCCTCTGGTGGAAATTACATTTTTAAATGCTTAAAATCACTGACACCTTCATCTAACTTGGCTTAAATTCAAAGCTAGTATTTTTTGCGTACTAAACTCTTTCAACTTCTCGGTCAATATTCCCAACTTGTTAATTTTACTTTATTTTATTTACTTTTCTATCTAAACACAATTCATATCATATCTCAAGCTTGCTCCTAACTTTTGTTTCCTGTAACCAAATGACTAATTTTTGATAAAAAGTTCATTTGTTTGTCACGGTGAAAATGACGCTACAACTAAGGCACATAAGACATATGTCGTCTCTGTAATAACTAATATTTTTCACAATAAACTTTTAAATATCGAAGATTTAGGTTTATGTCATTCTTTTGGTTTAGAATAGCAGTTTTTTAAATGAGAATTAAAATTGAAAGGTTTGGGACAAGGATAAAATACCAATAATATTTATTTAACAAAGAAATATAAATATTTGTCATTTATTTATAATTAATTTATTTAATTTAAAAAAAACGTAAGTTAATAAAAAAACACCATCAATTACTGACATAAAGGTGGTTTAGTTGCACAAACACCCATAAATAAGAATACATCTATTTTACTCATAAAGTACGTCCATTTTGTTTCGTCCTGTTCATTGTAAGTCCCCTTGAGTGCATTTCATACTCCTTGAAGGCTCAACTCTTTAGAGAACAATGTCCACATTGTCTCCTGACACCCCTGAACAGTTTTCTCCTTCTCCTCTTTGCGCCGCTTATTGCTTTTACTGCTTTTTACTGCTTGCAGAAATTGCAGAATTATTATTTTACATGTGTGTTTAGTGGGCCAGTGACATTTGAAGCAGACTTATAAACAAGTCTTGTCCAGCAAAGGGGCTTATTAATAAACTTGCCTTTGGCACACTATTGCTTTTCAGATGCCAAGAAATGAGATTCATCAAAACGATTTCTGCTGCTAGAGAATGTCTTTTGTCTGGTTGGTGTTTTGAACGAATCACATTAGTGAGATGCCTACCTAGACAGCATGTTTGGACATCGTAGGTGCATTCATTAAACTATTTGTCAATTTAGAATTTGTAAATGCCGTCTAGGTATGCAGCTCCCAATGATTTGAGACACAGACAAGCACACATGTGCACACAAACACACACGTTCTCCGAGATAAGTAATTTCGAATAAGAGTCAGTTCTCTGTTAAAAGGCCATGAAAAGATAATGTTGGTTACAAACGAGGCCTCTCTCAGCTGGCGATTTAGTCATTAGTATTGATGTATTTGAGGAAAGTGCTAGAATGCCATGCGAGTCCCAGGAGTAGCTGCGCTAATGGGGCATGGAAACAAAGTAGAGCGAGAGCCACAACCATTGCCAAGACAGCAAACGGCCCCGTCCAAGTCGAGTTCTCTTTAAGCAGCTGTTCTCAAATCTAGCGCTTTCCCTCATTTCTCACACTTCATTTGTGTTATTCTGTCCATCTCATTGGATTGACTCAATGGCCTGAGTTATTGCATTTAAAGTTCAAAATCGCCTTATTTACTGTACTTGCATTACAAATGTCTTAGGTTTTACTGTGCGTGATTCATCTTCATTCTAAAGGAAATTCGTTACTTAACGTTTATTAATGTTCATAAGCTAACATGAACTAACAATAAACAGTGTGTTATACAGCATTTATAAATCTCAGGTTAAAAATACTGTTGTTCATTATTTGTTCATGTCAGTTCACAGTGCATTAACTAATATGAACAGATACAGCTTTTCATTTTAAATCAATTATTTAATGTTAACATTAACTCTTTTCCTGCCACTGATGGAATTTCCGTGTTTTCACTGCTAAACGGTAGGCGGCGCTATTATGCATCTTCTGAAAGAGCACAGAACCTCCAAAAAACAGACAAAATGAGTAGTAGAAACAAGCGATAGAAGCATTGTTTACACATTGTAGTCTTATTTTTTGTTCTTACTGTTTTTTTGTTCAAAGTAGTGCTTTTTTACGAAACTTACCAACATTCAAGTGTTGATTAAAAAAAATAAATAGAATAAGATAGAATAAAACGTTTTTTAGGCTCTCTTCTCTCTTTTGATATATTGCATGTTCGGACATTCATACAACAAAATATTCATGGGGGCAATGAAACTTTTGTGAAAATGATCAAAATACGCTGGCTCTGGCTGGCAAATAATTTTTTTTTTTTAAAAACACCAGTGGGGAAAGAGTTAACAAAGATTATTAAATGCTGTAGAAGTGTTGTTCATTGTTGTTCATGTTCAAGTGTTACAGAAAGTTCTTCATTTCATATAATCTTTCATCAGAATGTAATTCCAACTCAACATTATTATTATAAAAAAATGTTGGTTTCATTTGGAAATGTCTATTATTGGGTCCTGGAGATTAAGGGTTTTTACACAACAAGAGGATTTTAGGGTGCTTAAAATGCTAAATCGCTGCACAAACATTTAAGAATTTGCGCTTGTTTAATTTCCACACACCAGCGGAAGTAAACAGATAAAGATATTTGAGAAATAAAATGATCGTCTGTGAATATTCAGATAAGCAGGTAGCATTGCCAGTGTTGTTATATGTGTAAAAATGACACACTGCAGCTTTAAAAGGGTCAGACACCAGGTTACATTGTTCACCTAATAAAACCTGAAGAATAAAACCTCCATTCATACCTCACGCTCACAACTCCAGAATGAGAATTGTTTCTTTGTGTGGCTTACGCAATATATTTCAGCTTCACGATATATTTACAATGTGTGTGTGTGCGCTTGCCACACCTTATGTTTCTTGTATGTTTTTGTGTTATGCTCATAAATACATCACTGCACTGATTTTGTTCAGTAAGCATTTCCTGCCATTTTTGCTTCATGTCGTGTGCGGTTAATTTGCACATCTATCACATCTGTGTTTTATCATGCTTCTATTTTTTTTCCTCTTTCAGTTGTGTCTGGTAAGTTGCAAATATCACCCGTCACCATTTTTGCTGCATTGACAGCAACAGGAAGTTGTCAGAACCACCATTCATCCACCTTCCATCCTCCCACCAATCAGCACGCTTGTCTGGGTTGTCACCGGCAACAGTGACAGCACAGCAGGCCTGGGTAAAACTAATGCTCTCTCTGAGTGTACAAGGTAACGTCAAAATCGCCTCATTTTATTCTCACTTAGTTGAAAATGCTATTCCTCTGGACGCATTACAGCAGTGAATGAGTTGACAGGTTTAAGATTGGTTCACCCGTAGAAGGAAGCGCTGCTGGTGTACGTGGCGCTCGCCGTCCTAGGGGGTCATACTTTGTGTCACATATTATGAACATATTCATTCTTATTACAAGCTGAAATGGCTCCGTGCTGTTATAGACGCTGAAGTAGAGTAGAGCGTCAGGAATCAGCGTCTCTCCTCGCCGAGTCATTAAGATGCATGAAAAAACGTCATTCTACATGACGCCGGTGCCATTAAAGAGTGTCAGTACGGGACAGATGGCCCAAATTTATCCCCCCATCTCCATGTAAATTTTACTGCTTTGTGCCCTTGTCCATGCAAATGAAGCAGACGTGGCGGTCATGCCGTTTTTATATTGCGTCTACATGTGTTTTTATGTTCCAGGATACCTGCATATCCTTCAATTAAACATCAGTGTGACTTTCTCTTTTATCTCCTGCCACTAAAGTGACGCTGAAGACTTGAGCTCTGTCAGTCTCCGGTGTATTTATGTGCAAGACATTTGGCTGATATCAAAGACCCCTAATTCAAAATGAGATATTTGCTAGTAAAAGTTGACACAATTATTTTTTTTGCCAAAATGTACACATAAAATGTCCAGTCTTTCTCTTCAAGGACCAAAAATATTACTGACTCATCTTTCACGCTTTGTATGTAATGTGCCTGTAACATAAACAAAAGATTATTGACCCAACTTCCTGTTTCAAGAGAAAATCTGAAACTATCAACACAGAAAACTGGATAAAACTTATATATAATGCATTATAGAAATGTTTTATGCATTAATTGTGCCTTGCAATGCACCTTATAATGCTTTCATTCAAACACATGGCAAATAACAAATTTCAGATGTAACAAAGACTTTTAAACTTTGGTAACAATTATGTATGAAAATATTAAGCATTATAAGCTACATTTTGAATAATGCATTAAAAGCGTTAAGCGTTACTGAAAACTCCTTAAAAAGCCATTTTATAGAGTTGTTTAATGGAATTAATTTGGCATTTTAAAACTCTCTCTCATATATATATATATATATACACACACACACACGTGAATAAATACAATTAAATAAATAAATATTTATTATTATTTTTGTACTTTAAATTGATACTTATATTCAGCAAAGATGCATTAAATTGATCAAAAATGTCAGTAAAGACATTTTTTCCCCCAAAAAATCATGATGTCCACAAAAATGTTTAGCAGCACAACTACAAATTACTATATAAAATAAAGGCTGCACATTGGCTTTTCAATAGTCTTAATGTGTTGCTCCATTTTAAGTGCATTCATTTAAATGTGTTTTTTGTTGTTTGTTTTTAACAATCCAAGAGTCAAAATATTGTCGTTGGTAATTAATTTGCTTAACTCCTATTTCTGCAGTTCCTCCGGTGTTTGTGGTGCGACCCAGGAATCAAGTAGCCGGGATGGGCCGCACTGTGACCTTTCAGTGCGAAGCCACAGGAAGTCCTCAGCCTGCCATATTTTGGCAGAAAGAAGGCAGTCAGGTGAGTTTATCTGTGTATGTTTGTTTTTTCGCTTGAGATACAAAGATGCATTTCCTGGGTGCACTTTAACAGTAACATATAAAATGCCTAGCACTCTCCCCCGTTAAAGTCAGTCTGATTTATGAGGCCTTCTGCACATTTACACATGTCTAATGGGCTCTGTATCACTCCACACCTCTAACACACCTCATCAATATCACTCGTCACACACTCAAGATTTCAGGGACACAGTTTCAATAATAAGTGTAAATGTGCAAGTCCTGACAAGATGTTTATTTCTCACATACTGAAAGTTCTTGTAGAAATAAGAACTTATTTTGTTCTATCAAATTCTACCTCTATTCATTCATCCTTTCCTTTTTCCATTCTCCAGAACCTCCTGTTCTCCTCTCAACCTCCTCCTCCCTCCAGTCGATTCTCTGTGTCTCAGACGGGGGATCTGACCATCACTGCAGTGGAGCGTTCGGACGGAGGCTACTACAGCTGTCAGGCTCTGAACATTGCTGGCAGTGTGATCACCAAAGCCCTGCTGGAGGTTACAGATGGTGAGATTGACACACTCGACACAAATCAGGCCTTAGTAAATGCAAAGACACTTGTGTACATATATTTCCTTCTTTTTGTCACTTTGGTGTTATTCACAAAAAGTTTTGTTTTTTGTTTTATTTTTCGTACTTAATTTTGTTTAATTTTATTACAATATGCATGAATTGCACAGTTATGCACTATAAACACATTACTCATTATATCATATTATATCTTAGTATAACCCAAATGAGCCTTTCCATATGGGAATTATAAGGATAAACACAAATTTTATCTTCACTACTCAGATTTCCAGCTGTTAGTTTTGTGTAGCTATGACAAATGCATTAACAGATTGAATTTAAACCTTTTACAGAATAAAAGGTTTAAATTCGCCGGGAACAATTTATTTTCATGACTAATTTTACTGATTTTAAATTTTACATTTCAATATTGTAACAATCTTTTTTTTTTTGTAAATATCATACATAATGTGTGTGATGAAGGAATTGACCAGGAGTCTGACTCAGCAGTGAGTTCATGAATGTTTTTGACTGAGTCATTAAAAAGAACCAGTTCATAAGAGTCATCTGTTGGCTAAGTAGACATCAGAGCCTGCAAAACTAGCTGTTAAATATTTGTGACTGGACAAATAGCATTTAAAGAATTACCCATAGCAGATCTATACAGGTGGAGCTGGGGAAGGTGGAGGGTTTCAGAGAAACTCATCGGCTGCAGATGCGACATGAACTAATCAGCTATGTAGTTAAAGGGTTAGTTCACGCAAAAATGAAATTCATTTCTGTAATTAAGTACTGACCATTCATTCTGGAACACAAATTAAGATATTTTTGATGAAATCTGAGACCTTATTTATCTTCCATTGAAAGCAACGAAATTATTACATTGAAGGTCTTGAGAAGTATTAAAGACATTGTTAAAATAGTTCATGTGACTGCATTGGTTGAACCATAATGTTATGCAGCAACAAGAATACTTTTTGTGTAAAATCAAAACCAGAACAATTACTTTACTCAACAATTTCCTCTCTACCCTGTCATTCTCCTACGCAGTTTACGTTGAAGTCACATTGCAGAGCTTTTGTGTTTATGTCCGAACACGATGCATGCCTGTGATGCTGACGCAGGTGCTGGCCAATAATGAGTCGTGTTCTGATGTAGAACCCGGAAGCTCTGCTATGCGTCTTTAACGTAACCTGCGTAGGAGAATGCGCACAAAAAGTATTTATCACTTTATAACGTTAAGTTGAACCACTGTAGTCACATTGACTATTTTTGTATGTTGTCTTTACTACTACTCTGCACATTGAAAGTGGTAATTCCATTGCTTTCTATGGAAAAAAAAAAAATTTTTTTTTAAAAAACCCCTCAGATTTCATCAAAAATGTCTGAAATTTGTGTTCAGAAGACGAACAAAGATCTTACGGGTTTGGAACGAGAGCGAGTGTCATTTTTGGTTGAACTAACCCTTTAACGGTGTAAAACTCAGTTGCATCAAGGGCCCATCAGCCTGTGCCATCTAGAGTTTCATGACAGAACTTATTTAATCAAAATCCTATATGCAACACAAATAATATTTTATAATTAATGCATGAGTTACGCCCACATTGATTACTTTGTATGTTCAAATAGTCAATAAGACAGTTCTACAGAATAGTGACATCCAATACAATCTCCTATGAGTGCCTGTCTATTAAAAAAAACACCAAAGCAAGACAAAAAGAAGGAGAGAGGTAAAGAAAGAATAATAACAGTTATTTTAGCACCAATCTGCTCTCTGGCCTCGCTCTTGCTGTGGGCACGGATCGTAATTACAGGTCACCACCATGATGATTCAGTAATTACAACAGCGTCGACGCGAGGACACATCCGTGCATGTGCGAGCGTGTCATCTGATGCATAATTCATGCCTTTGATGGTCCTTACAAAAGTGTAGCATGGCTTTGAAAACGCGCTGTAGTGGCGGTTATGCAAATTGCAACCTTGTAAATGGCGGTAATGCTTCTAGCAGTGTCGAACACAATCACATGGACGTAAACATCACAGCGTTTATCAGACTCCCTAAGTCTTCTGTGAGAGAGAAGAGGACACGCGGGGGGCAATTTTAATAGACGTGCCGTATTTTGTGTGTTTTAGTGTGGTGATGATGGCTGGTGTGTGTGAGGGAGATTTAGTGCTGTTGAAACGCTGCCGGTATTAATTGCTTGTCTCTAGTTTGGCTTCATTCTGCTACTGCTGTTGACTGATTAGAAAATTGCTTCCAGTTGAAAAAATTGGATTCCTTCTCTATTTCTCTTTCTCTCGTTCTTAAAACATGTACTCAGCTCGTTTGCTGCCAGACATTCCACTCTCACATGCTCTTTTTCCTTGGTTAAATGTATTTTTATTTGCGTTCTTTCTTTTTACCTCTGACCGTACACGCACTCGCTTCTGTGGCTCTTATAAAATGTGGAAGGAGGTATTTTGGATTTTGGTTTGGAGTACAGTAGTGTTTCATTATAGTTATTATAATGATATTAGTAGGCCTGGGACAGCTTTAAGACTCTGTCTTCAAATGAGACCAATACGTCTGGGTCTCGTTCTGTCTCACTCTGTTTTTTTCTTTGTCTCATCCTGTCTTTCTCTCATTTTTTTAGTTAAATGCATTTTAGTGGCATAATAAAACATTTAGATTCATATTGCCAAACCTTTTGTAGCTTATCTGCATGCATACATTTTATTTTATTTAGGCTTTTATCCAAAAATAAATGTTCATAGTTTTTAATGATTATGAAAAATATTACAAAGCTGATTTATTTTATTTTAATGTTAATGAACATTAGGAATAGTATTATTTTGTTATCTTTCTAAGTGTCTCTCTCTCTCTCTCTCTCTCTCTCTCTTTCACAGTGATCTCAGACAGACCTCCACCCATCGTCCGACAGGGTCCCACCAACCAGACCGTGGCTGTGGATGGGACAGTTGTCCTGGGATGCCAAGCCACCGGCACGCCGACTCCCACCATCCTGTGGAGGAAAGACGGGGTCCTGGTGTCCACCCATGATTCTCGACTCAAACAACTCGACACGGGAGCCCTGCAGATCCGTTACGCTAAGGTATGGTGGCTCTGAGGGGTCGGGACTACATCAAAGCCTGACATATTTATCATGCAGATTAATGTACAGTAACAGGGGACATGACTCCAGTTCATGAGAACCATTTCCTTTCATGGATTTATAGCTTTGTAACTCCTCTCTGACCCTTATGATGCATTAAAAAACGCTCACGTATGGAGGCTTGAGCATGTGTTCGTTTGGTGCACCAAACCCACTTGTTCTCATAAAGTACTGTTTCCCTTGTTCGGTTTTCCTTAGTAACAGATTTTTATGGAATTTTCCATTCCAAGCACACCACACAGAACAACTATTTACAGGGAATCGTGAGCGGTTATGTTGTGCCGCTCGTCTCAGACTCAGCGCCTCTCTTTTTTACTTTTATTAATATTTTATTCATGGAGGTTTGTGAATGCGGCAGGATGGTTTATTGAATGCGGTTAACTGCCGTTTCTCTCTGAGCTGAAGTTGGCAGATCTTTTTTTGAGTAGTTAGCTTTTTTATTCAAAATATCTGAGACATCACTGCAGGTTTCACTGACAGAATCAAGAATCACAGCTTCCCTTATAAAAGTACCATTTCTCGAATTCTTTTGGGTAATATTGCAGCAGATTTACAACAAATTATTATCCCTAATAAACTGTTTGCAAGGGCCAACATTCCAACAGAATGATTATCATGATAAAAATGTGACGCTTTATTAGCTAATTTGTTTACTAAAGTGAATAAAGTTAATAAAAATAACTAAATTCATAACTGAGAATAAGTATTAAATAATTTTATTTAAATTTTTCATTTTAATAAAAATACTAAAAAATAAACACAATTCAGAGAAAAAAAAGCATGTTTTTTTTTACCATTTTTGCCTTTTTTAAGCATAAAACTCTAAAATCTTAATCTCTTAAATTCTCATTAATATTTCATATAGTACATCATATTTCATACATAATTTTGCTTCTCAAGGAAATTGAACTTGTTTTAAGGATTTTTAGATATTTTTATTAAAAAATAAATCTTTGTGTGTTTCCGGGTTTCAACTAGAATTTGAATCCCATATTTTGAGTGGGGTCTTGTACTATTCGGCCTCATTTTAAATAAAAAAAAAATGCAGATACAAAAGTATTGATGCAATATAAACCTATATATATATATATATATATATATATATATATATATATATATATATATATACATCCTTAAAGGTACAGTACACTATGAAAATATGTTTCCCCTCAAAATTAACAAAATTAAAATAACCATTCAATACATCAGTCGTTGTTCCAAAATGTGTTTTGGTCTTACCCTGTTTCTCTATGGTTAGCCTGTTATCAGTTTATATTTTAGACTCGACAGGATGGTGCTAACATGCGTCACTTGCCTGTGCGTCTCGTCATATCCATGAATAGAGAAAAGTGTCTTTGGCTACTTTGACGCATGTCTGGTGTGGGAGTGGCAGAGGTTAGATGATACAATGTGTGAGAAAGGTTGACATGGAGCAGCTCAACTGTTTTAAAAAGTAGTGAACAGAGGAGAGTCTGCTGGCAAAAAGAGAACACGTCAGAGCTCGTAATAAAACAAGAACCAACATTGACTTTTGCAAAAGGAGATAAACAGATAAATATCCATATGTAGCTCCCTAACAGAGTTCATTGTGAAGCCTGATCTATTGTGAAGGATCGTTTCATTATGGTTGTTGTAGTGCAGTGCTGGAATTTATTTTCAAGGAAGTACCATATCTATTAATGGATAAAGCTAACATCTTCAGCTAGTCAGCTTCAGATCCTTTCCATCTAAATTGCCTAGTAGCGAATATTTTATGAGCAGTAGGATAACAATATTCATCCGCACAACCACAACAATGTTCTTTCGTAAAACGCATGCATTGTTTTGTTTTTTTAACCGTTAGAGGGCCAAATGTTACATAGAGTACCTTTAATTATCAAAATTTGATAACGATTGCAAAACAGTCATAATATTTGTGCGTCTTTGAAGGTTTGCGCTTTTGTACATGTGTGAGTGAACATAGACATACAAGTGTGCTATACTCCATAAGACAGGCTTTCCTTTCATCCCTCAATACAGCACAAACATCATCTCACTCACAGACGGCCAGTGTTCAGAGAGCCGTCAGTCAGCCTGCAGGTTTTGATGTGTGAACACACACTCCCGCTGTCACCCCCCGTCAGCCGCGTGGAGCTACATACACCCTCCGAACGTGAGCTAGGGGGAGGGGAGCATTTCCTGTCACAGCACACACACACACGCGGATGCCCGGGTTCCCCCTGCACAGGGGTCAAAGGTCCCCACAGTCTGGGCTGTCGGAATACAACTATAATTAACGTAGATGTCTCACTTGACGACGTCTCGCTTCTTTTAAAGAATAGAGGAGAGATAAAGCGAAACGAGGAGATGCATCTCTATCTGTTGCGCTTCGGGCGGTCCGCATTAATGAACATGTCATTAAGCGAATACACGCACACCAGAAGCTCGAGATAGACTGTCTATTTCTGGCGACTTTCTTACCGCCTGTGTAAACTGACTGACAGATCAGCTGACGTGTTCTTAAATGTGTCCTGTGGTCTCTGTTCTTTTGATTAATGCATTTTAATGGCATGATAGATAATTTACTTTCATATTGCCAAACCATTTGTAGCTTAGCAGCATGCAAATATATATATATATATATATATATATATATCCAAAGCGACTCACAAATACAGAAAAAGTGATTTATATCAAAGTGATTGATTAAAAAAAATAGATATATTTTAGAAATTAGGCAAGGAAGAGAGGAAAATGATTGAGGTATACTACAAAGCTATTTTATTATTTTATTTTTGCTATTTTCTTTGCTAGTGCTAGTGGTGCAGAAACAACACACATCACCTTTAAATAATATATTTGTGTACAACCATCAAAAAATAATCTAAAAAGCAGCTTTTCATACTTTCTGAATCGTAAATATTGTGAAAACATCTTCTGGACATCATTTTAACATTTTGGCAACGTATCACAAATAAGCAAGAAAAACATTCATCTTCAGAATTAAAAACAATACATTGACTATACATCTCAATGAGGTACACATCATATCACGTGTGTTTTTGAGTGAGATAAAACTATTGCTTCAAACGGAATTATTTTGGAGCTCAATGTAGGGAAAAGCATTATAAATATGTATGCATATATTTGCAGTTATAGTTTTTTTTCTTCTTTCAGCTGGGAGACACTGGCATGTACACCTGCACCGCATCCACCCCCAGCGGAGAGGCGTCTTGGAAGGCTTACCTGGAGGTGCAAGGTATGGCCGAGAGACAGACCATAAGATAACAGTGGAAGGCAATGAGAAACGAAGAAGGAAATTAAGTTTTAAATTGAGTTTGTAATTAAACCTTCATCTGGCTATAATTGGTTTTCATTGTTTCTTGATGCAAATTTGAACTGCTGCACGACCCCCCAAATTTATATATATATATATATATATATATATATATATATATATATATATATATATATATATAAAATTTATATATATATATATATATATATATATATATTAGTATTTTTGTCTTGTTGTTCTATTAACAACTTACCATATTTAAAGCAAAATACGTTTGTATGCTAGTGGACAAGAAAAATAAATGTAATTCAAAGGGAAAACTAATTTATTTACCCTATTGGTAAATATTTTTCTTTCTTTTTTTAAGGATAAAATTCATAAAATTTTGTTATTTCTCTGACAACAAGACTCAATATCAATATTTAATTTTTTGTATAATATCTCATATTGCATATGGTCTTTATCCTTCCAAATAAATGTATCTTGTTTTATGAATTTTAGATATTTTTATGGTATTTTTACTGAAAAAAAAAATACACACAGATGAGCCAAAACATTACGACCACATGCCTAATATGATGTTGGAGCTCTGCGTGTTGCCAAAACAGCACCGACCTGCTGAGGCATGGACTCTACAGGGGCTTTCACACTGGAGGAATCTTTTCATAGTTCCTAGAACTATTGGGAGAAGTAGCTGCTTTTTGGCGTGTTCGCACCGCAAGAACTAGGGATAATTTTAGTTCTAGGAACTCCTTTGGGGGGGAAACTAAATTAGCTCCTACTTCAGAGTAGGCTCTAACCCAGTGCTATAAGAAGTACCAGTGATTGGCCAAACGCATATCAAACACCAGTACCCAGCACATTTTAAAAACCTGTGTGAACATATATTTACTCCACAAACATGGAAAAAAGCGATAACGGCATTTACCCGTTATCTGCAGCGTTTTGTTCTTTTCTGCGTTATGATATGCAACACACCAAGGTGTCATTGGAGATTTCGTCTCTTAGCCCCACTGTTTGCTCTTTCAGACACATGGATTATGCATTTACATTCAATCTCCGTTATCACAAAACTCAGGACCCACAACAAACACAGCTCCAAACACACCATCCTCCATCCACCAGTTCCTAGAACAAATTTGGTACGAGAACCCCTGACAAGAACCCTGAAGGTGTGCTGTGGTATCTGGCACCAAGACATTAGCAGCAGATCCTTCAACTTGTTGGTTCAGCGCATCCCACAGATGCTCGATTGGATTGAGATCTGGGGAATTTGGAGGCCGGGGCAACACCTTCATCATTTTCCTCAAACCATTCCTGTGCAGTGTGGCCACTTCAATCACATGACATGACATGCTTATTTGTGTGCATGTGACTTTGTTTCAGAGTTTGGTGCTCCGGTTCAGCCTGGCCGACCCACAGATCCTAACCTCATCCCCAGCGCCCCTTCCAAACCAGAGGTCACAGACGTCAGCCGCACCTCTGTGTCTCTGTCCTGGAAGCCCAACCTGAACACTGGAGCCACGCCCACCTCTTATGTGATAGAGGCCTTCAGGTGACATCATCAGTTTTGACTGTATACTTATTTGCCATGGGTCGGTTTAGTTGTACAAGCGTGCGTTTTACAAACGTTTGTAAATACAGTTCACAAGCTAATGGGGGTAGTGTAAATACCAAGTCCATTTGCTGCGGCATGTCATAAATAATCATACCCATGTCCGTGCTTTCCTGTAAGCCCAGCTTTCTGCGGTAACCTCATTGTTTGGTATAATGTTTGTAGTAACAATATTTCGATATAAAGTTTGGGCTGCAGCAATTTGCAGGGAAAATACTCATGTTTGATTTGTGTGGTATGGACTGCAGCCATGCGGCGGGCAGCAGCTGGCAGACGCTCGCGGATCACGTGAAGACGGAGAACTTCGTCCTGAAGGGTCTGAAGCCCAGCGCCGTCTACCTGTTCTTAGTGAGAGCGGCCAATGCGTATGGCCTGAGCGACCCCAGCCCCATCAGTGATGCTGTCAAAACACAAGGTCTGTTCACCTTTGACCTTACCGACAAATATCCTGAAATGTGTTTTGAATATTTAATTTAGCGCTGTTTTGTGTATTCTGGAGTATTTGTTGTGCATATATGCTTGTGTGCTTAGAAACGTATACGCATGTACTTCATATTTTTTTTGTGTGGTTTGTATTTATATGAGTAGACATCCCACCAACCAGTCAGGGAGTGGACCATGGCCAGATCCAGAGGGAACTAGGAGATGTTGTCATTCACCTCCACAATCCCACAATTCTCTCATCGTCCTCCGTCAGAGTCCAGTGGACTGTGAGTGCCGCCACATTTTCTTTTAAAGGGCCATTCACACAAAAATATCAATTTAGTATCAAGTTACTTTTAAAAGTAATGTTACAATATTGCATTAATCCCTAAAAAATCGAAATAATTTAGTAAAAATTGCTAACAAAGTAACTGGAAAGTAATGTCACGTTACCTACTGCTTCACATCTGGGCTGGGCTTGCTTCTTTGTTTTTTAAAACATGGTCCTATTTTTGGCATTTTGAAGGCCTTTTCACACCAAAATTGAAATGGAAAAAGTCTCAGGCTGCAGGAAATTCTAACTGTACAGTAGAGGGCGCAGTTCAGACAATGTGCTTCCATTCTGGATTGCAGAAGAATAGGTGGAGAAGAAAGTTCAAAACTCTTACTTCAGCAATAAAGAAAGTAACACAAATGTAACATTTATCTAAATTCATTTTAGATATACTTAAGTTCGTATAGTTGAATTGGATCAACAGAAGTTAGCAGCAAAGGCATTGGTTAATAAAGTGAGATTAAATTCATAAAGTATGATATTTAACAAGCTTAATTATTGGGTAATATTCTCAGTTTTCATTTCACAGTTTCTATTCCTTTTGAGCAATACTGAATCTGTTTTCGTGCAAGTGAGATGAGTAAATGCCTGCTCACATTTAGTCATTGGAAACCACATGAAAACCGTCATGTTCACAAAGCGCACACACAACACCTCTGCACTTCTCACAATTTCTTTGAACATGGGTACAGGAGAGCCGAGTCAATACACGGGAAAGCAAAATAACTTGCATTACTTATTTGGAGTAGTAATATGTTACTTTACTACTTTAAAAAAGTAATCTGATTACTTTTAACCTGCATTACTTTTAATGTGTTACACCAAACTCTGGTGAGTCACAACTTGGCACATGGGATTCACTTTATCTCAGTATTTTTTATTTTTTTTTAATTATTGTTTTCCAGTGAAATACTGTAAACATCATCAAAGTAAGACAGACTTACTTGAGAATCAAAATTGTGTATGATAATAAGATTTTTATTGATAGTTTTTCTTAATTGAAGTTTATTTTTCTTAACTTACTGGCAAATAGATTTTATTCAAATTTAATCATAGATTTCACAAATTTTGTGGTAGTGAACAAATGAATGAAGTGTTAATTATGTGTTCAAACAGCTGAAGTTGAGGTTAAATCCATACTGACTTTCACCTCACAAACACATGCACACTCGAACAGAAATATTCCCAGCATGTTTCTTTTTAACATTTTGGGTTGTTTGCACTTTATACGTATTTAATCAAAAACAGCTGAAACGACATCTGCTTTTATTGGGGCGGATCAAGAATTGATTAAAATCTTTACAAGCGTGTACAATTCTCCTCCCTCCACAGCCGTATGGACTGATCCCAGCGCTGAACACCTCTAATATAAAAGCCATATAAAAAGATCTGAATCTTCAAATTAGATTTGTGCATATTAAAGTATTTAAGTTTGCCTTACTCCACAACAAATTCTTTCAATTTAAAGGTATTCAGAACAGAACATAAATATAGTAGTATTAATTACAAACAATGTTTATTATAAACACTAAACTAATCGATTTAAGTGATTATAATATTTATTGTTTAAGTGAAATTGAAACAGAAAATTATATTACATTATTAAACTTACCTATGTTGGTAAAGATGTCTGATAATAAAGCATAGTTTAGCTAGCCTAGCACAAAAACTAAGAGCTTTCTTTAGAGCTTCCCAGTGTTCTAGTTCTGGGTAATGCTGATGTTAATTAATAGCAGGCATTTAAAACATCCAAGTGGTTTTTTGCCCTTAAATGCTGCCATGTTCTTTGCTCTAGGTGGAGCAGCAGTCTCAGTACATTCAGGGCTATAAGGTGATGTACCGGCCGTCCCCTGAGGGCGCGCAGCAGCGTGTGGAATGGGCTATGTTTGAGGTTCGAACCCCGGGGGAGCACAGCGCAGTCGTCCCCCAGCTTAAGAAAGGCGTGACCTATGAGTTCAAAGTCCGACCTTTCTTCAACGAGTTCCAAGGCACCGACAGCGACATCAAAGTGGGCAAGACCCTCGAGGAAGGTGAGGAGAGCTTTCCGCCCATCTCACCATGTGCTCTGTGTGCTTTAAAGCTTAATGTCCCACGATTACTTTCTCATTTACGTCACACAAGTTAAATGTGATATGACAAATGTGATTTGCAGACAAAATTTGAGTCCATTTTTTTTTGGCAGTTGCTTGGCTATTAAAGTGACTGCTTAGATGTGTTTTGAAGAACATTTGTGTGAATATTCGGCTTGTGTACAACGTTTGAGTCTGTTTGTATGGAAGCTTGTTACCACCACGGAATAAAAAAAATGAAAGGTAATTGTGAGTTTTTATCTCATAATTCTGACTTTAAAATAAACTGGCAATAGTGAAAAAAGTCATAATTGTGAGAACTCTCACAATTGCCAGTTTATTTCTTGAAATTCTGACTTTATTTCTCGCACTTGCAGGTTTCTATTACACAGTTCTGAGAATAAAAGCCAGAATTGTGAGAAAGTTAGAATTGTGAGGGGGAAAAAAAACTTTTTTAGTTTTTATTCAGTGGTGGAAACTAACTTTATAATACTATATTTTTACATTTATTTCATAAAATAATAAAATAAATTTTTTTTGTATAAATATAAATTATTATAAGTATTTTTGCGTGCACACTCCTTGGCGAATTCGAACACTTGTCTGGCTGAAATGGGTAGACATTGGTATTATTTTTGGGTTGTTTCGATCACATTTGCGTGCTACGTTCTGGCTTCCGGCATGCCCACGCAGACCTCTAGTGTAAGAAACGCGTCCGCCTGCATTCAGTAGTTCTCATTTATGTTAACGTGTGGTCTGCGGCCCATGAGGGAGGGCAAAGCAGGCCATTTAAAAAGCTTCACGAAAGCCAAGCAGCCAACGAGAAGCCAAAAACCGAATGCTCAAACAACTGCTGTGCTAATTGTTCTGAGGGTGTGTCCGTCTGTGGCTCTGGAGAACGGCAGCGACTTGGTTCGCTCCAACTTTTCCTGTCTGTGCGCCTGTTTTTGTTTGAAACACAAATTGAAATGACGGCAAACGCGAAACAAATGTTTCACTCCGGGGCTTTGTGTTAAGATTCATGTATGAATTAAGTGGATAATGGTTATGTGAAGTACAGTGACAACACTCTGCGCTCAAGTAATCGTTCTGCTGGCATCTGGCACTGGGACGACCGAATCATGTTGCTTGGCAGTCGTCGCTCATTATTTAAGTGCACTAATACCGCTGAGTGTTTACTATTAAAACGAGTGCTTACATGTGTTTCAGAGAACACACACATAAACAAGCCATTGCACGCAGACATATAGTCCATATGCATATATACAGAATGTTCATAAATGTACATGTATGGTCTGTAAAATCTGCATAAATATGCATGATTTAAGGTGTTAAGAACACGTGCATATTGTAAGGTGTGTGTAACATCCTGCTCGTGTCTCTTATCGCAGCGCCCAGTGCCGCTCCCAGGGGGGTCACCGTAACAGGAAGCGGAGACAACGGCACAGCGATCCTGGTATCCTGGCAACCGCCCCCAGAGGAGGAGCAGAACGGCGTGGTGCAGGAGTATAAGGTACGAACGAGAGGAAACAAACAATGAGAGAGGCAGACAAAGAGAGCGTGAAAAAAAAAAAAACAATAGAATGAAGGATGGAAGTGGAGGAAGGAAATAGGAAGTGGAAAAGGAAGTAATATTTACTCTGTTACTGTACATTCTTTTAACGATGTGCTGGTGAATGAATGGAGAGAGTTTAGTGGATATTGGTTTGATTTTCTTCTGAGGGGAATTTAGTTGTGACATGCTGCCACCTAGTGGTTAACATGAGGTGTTACTATAACTTTCGCCATATGGTCATATAGGGTACTTTCAATATCCCAGTTAATAATATGCCGAGACATTCCCTTATAAGCATGCTTTTTGTCTATATGTGTGTGTATATATATATATACACGCACTTTAAAATTGCCATGTCGTATCGGTGGTTGTTTTGACGAAATATCATTTTGCAAGTGTTCCATTATAAACACGATATGTTATTTTTCTTAAGATGATTTCGTTTAAGAATTATAAATTAGATTTGTATTTGTAAACGCTTTGTGTCTTTTAGTGTCTGCTTTGCTGTTATGTGTGATTCCAATATGACTTGGCATACAAATATAATTGCGGTAGCAATTTCCTAGCGTACCCTTCATTCTTTATTCTCTTTCTGCATGTCTTTATGTGCTTTTCTTGTCCAAACAAGATAACAGAGCCCATCTCATATGATATTCCTCTCAAGCGCTTAAATTTTAATGGGTTTGCGGCGTTTCAGCATTTAGTTTGTAGGCCGCGTCTTACGGGAAGAGTCGTTCAGTCCCAGTTAATTTTCCAGGTAAATGTTTTCAGGCAGTGTAAGGGAAGGTAGTGAGTAATTTCATGCTTGTTAAATTGGGCGGAGGAGGATTTTTCGCTAATCACTTTTTCTTGCACACTTATTTTTTTCTGCCCCATTGTGCCTCGGGAGAACTTACGAATGTCCTTTCTGGTTACCTCACTTTCTCTCTTTTTACACTTTATTCTCTTTTTTCCCCTTCGAAGCCTTCAGGGATGTCTAAATCTGGTTAGCGTTTCTGAAAAACGGGACGTCAGCATGGAAAAACATGTAAAAATTCTTTTCTTTTTTTTCTCTGTGTGTCATTCAGTAGAGCTCTGTGTAGATCTGTGACCCTATGATGGAAGATAGGCGGTCAGAGAGGTGGCTATATCACATTTCACTGAGCTGAATGGGCCCCTGCCGTGCCTGTGATTGTGTTAGGGTGAGGGTGGGTGATCCAAGCTCCGGTCACACACAGGGTCGCGCGCATTTGACGCTCATTTGGACGGCACGGCTGGCTGAGCTTCCCGAGAGGAGGAAACAGACCAGGGTTCACTGCGCTCAATCAAAACAAAGAAAACTACATTTTCATGTTAGGGAAAAACAGCCTTTTGACATCAAGTTGGAATGTCGGTGCCACACATAGAGAGTGTTATTGTAGGTGGTGAATCTTGTTTAGCAACTTTAGCGCTACATGATAGAGTGTTGTACCAGGTCTGCACAACAAAACTAGCCCAATTGCCAGTCAAAAATAATCACAAATCCCAAATATCAAAATATGCCATTCCAATACCTAAAATTCTTATTTTTACATTCACTCTTATGCAAAATAATACCGCTATGTCATAGTGATCACAAGACGTAGTGATCATCGGTAGAATATAACAATTTTCAATACAAGCATTTCTGATGAATATAATAATATGCGATATGTCAAACCTTTAACCCGCGCTGGGAAAATCATCACTTTAAAAGTGGCCCAATTCTGTGGGAAAATCACAGAGTTGTCAACCCCGGCTGATGGTAACGTTCAAATTGATTTACTTACCGGCTTTGAGGAAATTGCAATATTATTTTAAGGATAGTCATAATTTCCAGATTATAATTAACATCAGGTAAAGTTAGTAATTTTGTGCAAACAAACGTTTGGACACTCTTAACTGATGCTTTTCATGATCTTTAAAATAGTTTGATCAAAATGTGTTTAAATGCTTCAGATTAGTTTTTAGACACAAATATAATAATAATAATAATAATAGTAATTTTAAATTTTAAATAGTAACATTTTTGTGTCCAAAAGAAATGCTTAAATGCTTTTTAGTTGGTTGTAACTAATTAGTCATTTGTTTAATAATAATAATTGTAATAAATCATACATATTAATTTCTTAAGTTTAGTTAAACATTTTTTAAATAAAAAAAATTTGGGGCACTACATCATTTCTATAATTCCATTTGTTATTTTTTTTTTTTTTAAATGTGCAAAACAGTAATAGTTTTGGCCAGTCGGTCTGTGTCAGTATCACTTAAAAAGGTTCACTCGTTCAGAACAGACTTGTTTTTCGAAATAAATAATTTTTTATTAAGTGCTAAATCTTTGTCCTCCATCCCGTTTTCTTTACTTTTCCTCCCTCAGATCTGGTGTCTTGGTAATGAAAGCCGATACCACATTAACCGCACTGTGGATGGTTCTACACACACTGTTCTGATTCCCGGCCTGGTCGCAGGGGTCACGTACAGGGTGGAGGTGGCAGCCAGCACCGGGGCCGGTCCCGGGGTGAAGAGCGAGGCTACGTCCTTTCAGTTGGGTGAGTCGGACTGGGATGTTGTTCTGGTTATTCAATACTAGCAGTTTAAGAAGAGCACAATATGTAGTTGATTCTCTTCATAACGGGTTACGGAAACACAACAAACACGGATACAGCTACCGGCCCTTCTTAGCGCACGGCTGTGTTATGTCTCGAAAGGTTTATGATAATGGATATTATTTGAGCCTTCTTTTTAAAAGTTACGCTTGTGAATGGCGCGGTTGGAACTTGCCTTGTGGTTAGCCACCAAAATGTATGTGATTTACAAAAACAACCTTATCGGAGTCCTCATTCTCCTCGGAGAATAAAAGAGATGTGACGTAAAGTGCAGTTTGAAGCCTTTAATCGCTTTGAAAGTTTATTTCCTTATAAACTCACCAGCTTTAACTTGTTCAGCCTCAAGACATCGTTGGCAGCAGTTAAACTGCACTAAATGGAAATGATTGTGACGCAGCCTGGTGTTGTGCCAGTTCATACAGGTGGATAATAGGCCATCCTTTAATGCAAATCTGTTTTTAATAAGATGTCAATCACAGTGCCTTAAAAGACTAATTTACAGTCAGATGTTTGACAAAGAGATGAAATATTTTGAAACCTTGCTGGATGCACAGAAAGACATGCATTAAAGTACACTAAGAAAACAGTTGATCACCTTCTGAACGTACAGTAACTGATGTTCTCAATGGTAGAATGAGCTGATTTTTGAAGCGTTGTAAATTTAGAAATCAAATTTGCCTTGATCTTTTGACTATAAAATATCCTATTTCAGAACTCAAAACTGCTTTGTTAGTCCAAACCAAGCTCCTAAAATGACTCGTTTTGGATTTTGTCTCAGTATGATGAAATAGTGCGACAAACGACCGCCTCTGCAGAAGAAGATCACGCCTACTTCCACATCATTGCCTATTTTGCCCCGCAGTAGTAAATACGAGACAAATGCAAACACAGGATTACACAAGCAACAAAACCATAGAGATACTTCTGAGGATTAAAAGATGCATTGTATATTTCACAATGTTACTGTTTTTGCTTTTTTTTTTTTTATCTAATAAAAGCAGACTTCTTTCAAAAACATTCAAAATCTTACTGACCCCAAAATTTTGAATGGTAGTTTGTTGTTTTTGAGTAACATTACAATGCATTCTGGGTAATACTAATACTTGTGCCACATTGAAAGTTGTTTACTAGTACAGAGTTGAAGTGTAACTTCACGCACAGATCCACAGTAGATTTTCAGGCAGTCGACTTGCTCCTGCATTGAAGTGCAGTGTGGGATGAATGAACTCTTGAACGGAGCGACTGATCTGCTTCCATTCACTGCCGCTGATGCCCCTGCTGAGTGTGCTTCTGTGGCCTTACACAGAGGTATAAAAGGGCCACTGGAAGCAGAGGATGCTGGTCTCAAAAGCATGTGTCACACCATGGGCTTTCTTGCATCTCTGCATCCTACGCACCTGTCCTGGCCTAGCTTCTCAGCGGAGTCAGTCACAACCAAATAACAAACAAAACCTCTGAGACAGGAAGTACAAAGGACAGACTAACAAAAACAGAGCAGGGAATACAGGGTGATGCTTAGGTTTAAGAGGAAACTGTTTTCCCCTGGCTGGGAAAGAAGACAAAAAAATGAACATAGTCAAATGATGAAAGTGATGCCCAAATGAAACGGAGACGAAGAGGAAAAGATGAAAACAAAGAAACAAGTCAACAGAATGAAATGTCTTTTGGGTCGACAGCCCTAGTTTCTCTTTAATGTTAGAAGAAAAGAAAAAAAGGAAGTTGCTTTTTTGTTTGCAGACAAATAGTGTCTTGTCATTCATAATTCATTTTTTGCATAATACATAAAAGCACTGAACTTTCCAGTCTAATTCTTATTCCAGTTCCATGTCAAATTTGAGCAAAATTCACATTATTAATCGCAAATAGAATTGCTAGAAAGATGAACAGCACTAAAAACTATTCTTTTCTGTTGTTTTATTTTTCTAGTTAAATTGTGGCTTACTGAAGTGTAGTGAAGTATTGTTGTTAATATTTTCTGTAAACTATCTTCTGGGTTAGACACTGTTCTGACATGCAAAAAAAAAGGTTTGTTGACTTCAGTTGTCTATTCTATTAATTGACTTGAATATTAATCAATCCATCTGTCAATGCATCTTTTATTTTGGAATTGGATTAATTTCTTGTGGAATTGACAGCATGCTGCAGGTGTGTGTAACCTGGAATATTCCTTTAGTTTCTGTATCAGGTTTATAGCAAATATTTTATGAACCCCTCAATCTTCATCTCAGACTCGTCAGGTCGTGTTCTTCCGCCGCCGCTGGACGATGAGAATACGATTTCTCAGCAGATCTCCGACGTGGTCCGTCAGCCGGCCTTCATCGCAGGCATCGGCGCAGCCTGCTGGATCATCCTCATGGTCTTCAGCATCTGGCTGTACCGCCACCGGAAGAAGAGAAACGGTCTCAGCAGCAGCTACGCCGGCATCCGTAAAGGTCAGTCGCAGTCACTTGTGGCTGAAGTTCAGAGGTTAACTTGATTTTTCTTTTAGCGCTGCTGATGCTATTCTACTGATTTTACAGTCTATTTGCATATAATTTAAAAATACATCAAATACAGCATGAGTAAGAGGTTAGTCCCCCCAACCTAATAATTATGAGTTCATGAGCTTTCATTAAGAAGGCGTGTCATGTGTCTCAAAGAAAAGAAATCCAATTGATCTTTTAATATAGAGTTTGTGTGTTCATGTGTTAGTCATAGGCAGATTTTTCACTATCGACTATTCTTTCTTTCTCTAGTAATGTCTCTGGTTTAGTGTTTGGCCTTGAGCTGTGCAGCTGCTTCTTTTCCTCCGTAATCTCAGAATCACAGGTTTAATCCCAAACATCAGCCTCTTTTATGAAAGATAGTATGAAAATACTTAAGGTTTTGTGACTTAGTCCTATTTTCTTAAATTAGATGAGTCTGATCCCTGCACTGCCTTAGATTTTTTTTTTTTTTTTCCTTTGGTCCAGCGTTTTAAAAAGCCATTTTCCCTTTTGACCCTGATAAATCACAACGGATCCCTAACAGTCAGAATTCAGAGCTGCTTTTGCTTTCTTTCCGTTTTCTCCTTCACTGAAGAGATGACAGAGATGGCGACTGGAACAATGCTGTTTTTCCGATGTGTGGTAGCTAGCATGTCTCAAGGACATGAAGCTAATGGAATGTTTATTGGCAGGAATCTAAAGGAAAAGATCCAAGCCATTCATTAGCGTTAGCATTCATAGACTCCCAAGGCTGGGCCGCATTCAAGTTAATTGAACGTGTCGACCACAAGAGCACAAAAAAGCCAAAATGAATATGTCCATTTTTCAAGGTCGAGAGCACCCGAATTCATTCACCGGGATGACTCGACAACATCTTGTTTCAACAGCCGCTTGAGATTGACAGGCAGCTTTTAAAGAGACATTCTTTCTAAATGTTAGTGGAATTGTATAAAACACATCTTACACAACACAAAGACTAGTTTTAAGGCTCAACATTAAGGATTACGTGTGGATATGTGTTTTTATGGCTTGCAAACTTACATAAATGTTAGTTATGTTAACGATGTTATCTAGTCTTGGAAACTCGGAAGCAAAAAAATTCCCCCAATACACATCAAAAATCTTTGAGCCCTGATTTGTGCCTGATAGTATTAACTTATGGCTTGTATAAGGTCATCAAAAAGTAGTGCGTTTTTGTACCCGCAAGCGAGAGTGCAAAAAGGACTCTTGGCACCACAAAGGGCCTCTGTATTGGTTTTAGCTTCGGCTTCTCACTTCCTGTATTGCTCTGTAAGCCACAAGAATCCACAGGTTGCCATGCTTGAACCGGTAACTGCGAGTCTCTTAAGCGTGAACGTGTTTGAGCAGAGGTGGATAATAGTAAACACATGAAGTGGTAATCTGTTTTCCGGGTGGATGGGGGTGATGCGGCTGGGAGAGATGTATAATCTTACAGTGTGTCTGTCTGAGTATGTGCGTGAGCGTATTTACCTGCGTATGTGTGATAAATTGTTAAAATAAACAGATCATCCCTAGACCTCTGAGATCTGATTTACTTATCGTCCATCAAATGTTCTTTTTCCCATGCTGAATTTGGCCTGCCAAGCGTCAATCTACTTCTGCTTCAAAACCTTCATGCATACAGGATAAAATCATCAAAAAAACGAGCCAATCTATTAGACTCATCTTTTTTCAGAGCACTGCCAAGAACCAGACGAGCACAGCCGATAAACGTGACATTTGAAAAGGATGGCAGCGGCTGACAATTTTAAAGGTTGTTTTCCCGTAAATATGCGAAGATGAGAAGGTGAAGACAGCAGGTGTTGAATTCTGATGTATCGGTGTAACGCTGCCAAAGAACAATACTGACGGATCACGCGCAACAGCTTCCTGCACGGATACTTTGATGTTTCTGATGGGCTGTTTATTATGAATTCTGACCCCATATCGCTCAGATTGATTCAGCCGCGTTCATCTGCTTATTGGAGCCTTTGATCAACATGAAAGAAACTAGATTTCAGATCAGATCGACGTCCATGTGTTATAATAGATTTAAGTCAAAGTTAATAAAGTACCATGTTCGAGTGCAGACTAACAACTAAGCCACATATAGGAACCAGTGTGTATGTATGTATGTATGTATGTATGTATGTATGTATATATGTATATACACTTCGCCGAGTATAAGCGACCATTCTGAATACCCTAAAAATACCCTAAAATCTAGAGACACACAAACCACAACTGTAAAAACACAGAGTTCAGATGACAAAGAGTATGAAGAGATGAACTCTGTATGAAGAGTATGAGATGAACTCTGTATTTATGATGAGGTTTTAATGTTCTGGGTAATTGGTAACAGACCTGTTACATCAGGGACTGTAAAATATAATAACAAAATGCCTTACTGAAAACTTTTTATAATAACTGCATACATAGTTTAATGCACAGTACTGCTATTATGAATATTTAATTTTTGAATAATAATTCTGAATATGAATCTGATGAATAATTAATGCATTCTTTTTCTTTCTCTTTGTTCCGTGTGTCCGCAGTGCCCTCCTTCACCTTCACCCCCACAGGTAATCACACCTTCCTCACAGCGCATATGCCCATAATTCCCACAATCCCTAGAGTGTGACGACTTCCTGCCCATTGGCGTTGTAAAGTGCACTGCAGTATAATGAGTTTCAGCTATTGTAACAAAGTGTCCCTCAAGACTCACTTCAGTCACGTTCGTTCTGCCCAGCAGAACTCAAAACAAATATGACACCAGGCGAAGTTTGGGAGGCACGGTCTCTCTTTAAAAATACATCTCGCCACAAGAAAGGAACCCCAGTCTGAGGTTTACATGGATAATCAAAGAGAACTTCAGTCGCACGGACTTGTCAGCATAAAAAGTAGTAAAAAATAAAAGACAGAGAGGGAGAAAAATGCTTAAAGAGAAGAGTGCTTGACTAAAGAGGGCTGTTAGAACTGGCAAAGGAGCTGATCAAAGCGCAGGCACCCACCCTAACGCTGCATAGGAAGCTGTGACATCAGAAGTTTTGTGGCCAATTAGACGAAGAGAGGAACTGGCCTAGCGTGAGGATTGAACTCAGATGACTTTTACATACCAGAGAAAGACACTTAGACCCTTTCATTATTTTTCATCTCCTGCAATCTTTCTGGAACCGCTGTTGACTCACCTAGTTTTGGGAGTTTTTTTATTAAAGGATTGAGAAAGAGAAGGCTTGTTTTTAGTAGCAAATGCAACCAAACAAGCTTTATTTCCACACGTTTACTGGTTTAAATCAAACGCAGAGGTTTGTTATATATGAAAGAAAATATACAATCTTGGATGAGCATTCTTCGCTTGAAATAGTTAAATCTGCCATCATTTATTCATCCACATGCTTTTTCAAACCTGTATGACTTACTTTCTTCTGTGGAACACAAAGGGAAACAATTTAAAGAATTTTTCTTTGCCTTTAACAGCTAAATGTTTAGATGTTCCATGTTATTTTTTCTTCATTAATGTCATTTCTTCTATCTGCAGTGGCCTATCAGAGAGGAGGAGAGGCCGTCAGCAGTGCAGGAAGGTGAGATATTCTTAAAAAAATACACATTTTCTTATTTAACGTCTTGAAATAGTCCAATTAATATTCATCAGAAGCCAACAATGTCCATATGGAGGGTGTGTACTGTAGTGTAGTTGCATTTTATTGACACTAGGGGGCATTTTTGTCTTTGCAAAGACACTTTTGGAGGTTGCACATTGAGATGGAGTCCTGCAGAACCCAGGGAAGACAAAAGCCCTTCCTTTCTACCATGTTAATGCAATAAATTCAATTCATTTAACCATTTACACTAGAGCATTGTGTGCATGTAGGTGCGCTCATGTGCAGTTGTGCATGCGTGACATCTTTGTCCCTGTTTGAATTCTTGCAGACGATATTTAGTGTGTCTTTCCCTTTATGATGTCTTTTGGAGTCCAGCTTTTCATCGAGCACGTCTTTGCCCTTGCCTAAATGAAAGGTTTAAGCCGTTTTTGAAGCTTAAAGAGTATGTTAGAAAAATACAAGAATGAGACAGACCGTGCTGCAGGGATAAGGCACGCGCCGGGTGAAGAGGAAGCCACGTTTACTTTGAAGCATCACATTGAAGATTCATTGCACAAAACTCTTTCTTTGATGTTTTTTTTTTTTTTTTTGTCTTTGATAAACGTCCCTCCTTTATTCCTCGGTTTCCTCAAAATCATTTTAATGTGACCTTGTTTTATCACAATAGCTAATTATCTAAAGAAAATATATAAATTTGAAATATAAATTTCTCATACCACTGACTTGAAACGTATATGAATACATTCAGAGCTGTAGTAACCGAGTTCATCCAGAGCCTTTTCCAGCTCTTGAGATCATGGTGATTGACTGTGACACCCTGGCATGCTTTGGGAGCTCCAAGCTCTTCCGCTAGCGATGGCTCGGTTCATTGGTGTTTTTCTTTCCCAGGCTGGAGTGGCAATGTTCTCCAGCACTTGGGTAATCCGCATGGAGATCTAACGGTCACGAGGCCTCAGGGAAACGGTGTCATCAGCCATGAGCAACTGAAGCAAACACAATCCATTTAGCACAGATACAGCCTAATGCCCTGAGAGATGCACTGGGATAGAAGATTATGGGATGGGCGTCTTGCTTAAAGCTGGAGTCTCATTTCTGCACCACCAAATTGAATAGTTTATCCTCTGTCTTCCATTGTTGAGACAAACAGGTAGCCCAGGCCTAAAATTCATGCCATTGGCTGTCCAAATGTTCCTGTGTTGGCCTCAAATGATTCCTGTCTGTATTGTCAATAAAAGTGACAAAAGTCTAAAATACAAATTAAAGAAGGACTGAATATTACTGATCATGATCACAGCTTGTACCTTTACTGTTTCCAAGTTAAAGTTCACATTAACTTGGTTCACAAAGTTCACAGTAAATCACGTCGCGTCTGTGTTTTCCAGGCCAGGTTTATTGAATATAGGTGAACCAGCAACCCAGCCCTGGCTTGCGGACACCTGGCCCAACAGCTGCTCCAATCACAACGATTGCACCATCAACTGTTGCACCGGGAGCAACGGAAACAGTGACAGCAACCTGGCCACCTATAGCCGCCCAGGTAAGCATGAGAGTGTGTGTGTAGTAGTGTACAAATATTGCACTGTATCTTGTACTTCCGAACATGTAGCATTTTAGTTTAAAATGCATGGAAGCTGATGTGCAAAGAAACAAAATTGATTATCATTAGAAAGTTAGTAAGTGTTTTTGTCCAAAGCGTATAATAAATATGAGTATGTTACTTAAATGAGGAAAAGACTTGCTAACGATTAGCTAAACAAGTTTTATTATGGTAACTGCGACTAAATTATGTGTTTTATTTGATTTAAAGCAACCAATTACCTGTAACGGTGTTCATTTCCCCGTCATACCACCGTGTTCGTGCAATGACATTTTCCTAAATCTCATTGAAGTTTCGGCTTGTTAATTTCCACTGAAGTTTCCAACTTGGAAGAAGTGGCTTTCTATTGCACTGTTCCAAGCAGGAAATTCCAAATTTCCAAGTTTAATGGAATGCAACATAAGTATTGTGTCCTTCCTTTGACACACAACTGTGTGTGATTTGTTGGAACGTGGACGTTTTAGGGAAAATAAAAGCTCCCGATATTGAAAAGACCCTGCAGGCTGTAGTCCAGCTAATCCAATCAGCCGCCTGATTTCCATACGGCTGTTAGAACCTTTTAATGCAGTTTCTCTAAGTGCTCGCTTATTCAGGAAACCAGGAGTAGATACAGAGGTCAAAATAGACCTGAGAGGGAGAAAAAGAGAGGGCGAGGAAACAGAAGGAGTGATGGAGCACCTCCAGGTGGCTTTATTTCAGGAGTCAGCAAAGTTACTTTACAAACAAAAGAACACCAGGTTGACTTGTGAGTCCAAAGAGACATGCACACTGAAAGTGACAAAGTGGAGTTAATGTACACAGTCACCCAGTTTTCAAAAAGCAAATCTTAGTTTGGAAAGCGGTGTTATTGTTGGTTCATTTAATGATGTTAAAATGTCACTACAAGAGCTTGTTTGTTCTCAGATATCAGCTGGTGTGACTAAGCCATTGGCTAAGAGTATTTCATTCATAACAGAACCCTTAAATGGATTCAATCCTTTTAGAAAACGTCTTTATATTGAATATAATAAATTTGCTGCCATATTCATCGGTAGACCTGAGGATTAGGCTTTGTGTTTGTTCATTCCATTCATAGAAACCATAGACGGGGCTATTTTAACCACAAAAGCTTTCCTTTACCTTTGATATCCGTTTATTGGGAGTGTTTTCACTAACAGATTTTATCCATGTCACCTTCATCAAAGCAGGAATGAAGGATAAATGTCGAGTGATTCTCACAGCATGACATTTTAAAAGCTTGACACCCGTTTGCCTGGTGTGCCAAATACTAAAAATCTCCAGGATATTAACCGGATCAGTACCCACAGGGCTTCTCTGGAAAGACGACTTAGTTTGTCTCATTCCATGGGATCTTTTTTCATTGATACGTCAACCTTTGAAGTGCAGAGCTGTTCCTTCTTATGGAAACACGAGCTACGCTCAAAATCTGTCCAATGGCAGGCCGCGGTATTTACGCGCCAAGCTTCTCGCTCAGATCCCAGGGAGGATTTGAATATTTTATGAGCCGGGGAAAATTGGATCTGTCAGAGGATGGTCTTTTACAGCGTTCCTCGTTTTGGAGGCTTTTTATTCGGACGTGTTGGAACATCCTGCTTGATGAGCTAGAATGCCTTTCGCGCGGCTGCTCGGGAAACTCAAAGTGACATGCTTGGCTTGTGTCATGGACGACGAAGAAGGTGTAGGGGAAAAAAAGATTGTACGGTGTCAGGGATTTTGACAAACAAGTTTTATCTTAGTGTTTGAATTTCAGATAGACTACATCATCTTAGAATTTCTGGTTTCAAGCTAATCAGCATTTATTAAATCCAACCTAGTGTAAATGTTCACTTATTTTAAATGCACTTCGGTGTGATCAATTTATCAGAATCCAGGTTTATCCATAGATCCTAATCATTCTACCAATTCCTTTTGGCTATTAAAATGTCTTACCCCTCTTCTATCGTCCAGCCGACTGCATTGCCAACTATAGCAACCAAATGGACAAGGCCAGCAACCTGCTGGCTCCAGACACAGGGCTTTACAGTGATGTGGACCTCTCCAACAAGATCAATGAGATGAAGACCTTCAACAGCCCCAACCTGAAGGATGGCCGTTTCGTGGGGCCCGGTGGTCAGCCAACACCCTATGCCACCACCCAGCTCATCCAGTCCAGCCTGGCCAACAACAACATGAACAGCAGTAGCGGCGGAAGTGGAGGAGGAAGTGCCGACCTTAATGAGAAGCAGAGCTGGAAGAGCAGCCAGGGAACGCCTCAGAAACAGCCCGACATCAACACACCACTGCAGTATAACGTTATGGAACAAAACAAACTGAACAAGGGTGAGTTCTGTGGATTTAATTGCGCTCCCCAAAAAGTTAAAGCCGATTTATTCGAATTTGATTGTGAAGACTAGTTCAAACTCTTCAAAGAAACCCCTGTCATGTTTTCTCAGTTTACTACAAAGGTGTGTCAGAAACATTGGTGCACTTCTCATCTTGTTGTTCAATTGTCTGCTCATATTCAGAGCATATCCAAAAAGTTAAAGTAGAATTTATTCAAATTTGATCGTGAAGACTAGTTCAAACTCTTCAAAGAAACCCATGTCACGTTTTCTTGGTTTACCACAAAAGCGTGTCATCAAAGTGCTGCTCTTCTGGTCTTGTTGTTCAGTTGTCGCCTCATATTCAAATTTGATGGTGTAGATTAGCTCAAACTCTTCAAAGAAACACATGCCATGTTTTCTCGGTTTACCACAAAGGTGTGTCATCAAATCGCTGCTCTTCTGGTCTTGTTGTTCAGTTGTCTCTTTACATTCAGACCGTAATAAAAGTGTTACACAATTTTGATTCTTAATAGCATCCCTGGCACCTTTACACAGGGCTCTTTCACTTTCTAACTCCTTTTATATCTGTCACGGCTGCTCGTATTGCGTATGTGTGTAATTTAACTCTACGCTCTGCTAGTCAACTTAATCCATATTTATAGCTGTTGTTTTACTGTTTGGATGGGGATGAAGGTAAAGAGGAGGCTGTGAAGTGTCGGATGTCTCAGAATAGTGTGAAGCCAGAGATCTTAGATTACTGTACAAATAAGGGGGAATGTAACTCAAGCTCAAAGCTATCCATTATCTGCTGCTTCATATTGTGCCACTAAAAAGGTCATTGTGTTTGCTTTCTTACTCGACTTGCATGAATCTAACTGTGTGTGGGTGTGATATTTCACACTTGGTAGACAATTCAAACCAGTCACCAACAAGTCATAACAGCTTATGACTGAAACCCTTTTGTAACCTTTTACCACTTGGCTGTCTGATGTTCCGCTCTGAAGCGTTCTCTTTTAAAGTGTCTGCTTTTATAAGAGCTTTCATTTGTCTAGTTCACAAAATAACTTTTCAGTTACTCTGGTATATGAAAGCCTGTTTTATAATGCCTCGCCTGTACATATAGTAAAAACTCAAAATCTCTTGACTGTAACTCCTCAGACCACTACCGAGGTGAGGGTCCTGTCTCAGTCACCATCCCCTATAACCAGGCCCAGGATGCCCTCACAGGAGGAACCTACAGCAGCTCGGACAGGGGGAGCAGCACCTCTGGTAATCCATCCATCCATCCATCCATCCATCCCTCATCAATCCTGCTGACATAACCAACTAAACAGTTGCAATTCACCCATTATTCCATTTTCTTTTCATTTCCATTATTTCTGGCCTTTTCATCACTTTAAGAGGCAGTAAATCATATGCAAAGCAGGACAATCGCTTGCTCATTGTTGAGAAACTCCGGGGAACAAAGAGAAACATTTATGTCAGAACAAAAGAGGGTGTTTCTTGCTCAAGATTTCTGAGGTGTATGGCCGCATATCTTAAACACGGCAGCAACAATCACTCCCTCCTTCCTAATTCCTTAGTTAAAACCATGTTCCCTGCAGGTTTCTAAGATCTGACGCATTTTCCAGGGATGTTTCTGATTGGGAGGATATCCCCCCTCCATTATTGCATCTCGCCACACTGTCATTAATTACTTCGGCTTTCATCCATCCGATTCAAAGAAAGGGGGGATAATGTTGTCAGAAAGCCGGTGTTTGTTGCGCGACAAAGATAAATGAGCCCCATTCTGCGCCGTATGCAAGGCTGCTGGCGTAATGCATCGTATCTATTTTTATATTGTATTTGAAGTTCAGGTAATTAAAGAGAGGGTCTGGGTGCGTGGAGGTCCTCACAGCTCATTGGCTCTGAATTTTAATTCCTTTCTGTTAATTGGCCTCCGATGTTTCTCTTTTTAATGTTCTCTCACTCTACCTCTCCTCTGGGCAATGGAGAGTGTTAGTTTTGAAAAATGACTCATTTTTGATGGAGAGTGCAGCGTTAATTACAAATAGAGAGATAATGCACATAAGCATTTTACACCGCATAAATTATAGTGTGGGTGTCATTAATGTTGCTTCTCCTGAGTGTAAAAGTGCCATTTGTTTCACACATGCATCAAGCTCTGCAAACAAACTAACAAAAAAGAAATGAACCAGAGCTTATGAACACGTTTTTGTTTGGAAACAAATGAATTTATGAGTTCAGATGGCAGTGTGGGCTCAGAACTACTATAGCCGTGTTTGTTTGCTTTACAGGAAGCCAAGGGCAGAAAAAAGGTGGGCGAACTAAACAGATCAAACAGAACACAATGAATTGGACTGAACTGTTGCCACCTCCTCCGGTTAATCCACCACCATGTCAGGAATACACTCTCTCGATGGATGACAGGTGAGGTCAACACAGACAGTTTTTCACTTATGGTGTGTATAATTACAATGAAAATTTATGGGTTGTGTATTTCCTATTTCTCTTAACCATAAAGCAATTTAATAGAATATTATGCATTTTTATTATTTTGAATTTTAAATATTCAAAATAAATATAAAAGATATAAATTAAATGGATAGTTCACCCAAAAAATTTAAATTCTGTCATCATTTACTCACCCTCAAGTTGTTCCCAAACTGTATGATTTTCTTTATTCTGTTGAAGACAAAAGAAGATATATTTTAAAGATTGTTGGTAATCAAACAGTTGATAGACCCCATTGACTGCCATAGTAATTTTTCTTCTACTATGGAAGTCAGTGGGATCCATCAACTGTCTATTTACCCACTATTACCCACTGTTCAACAAAAGAAAGAAAATCATACAGGTTTGGAACAACTTGAGGGTGAGGGTAAATGACAATTGTCATTTTGGGGAGGACTATCCTTTTAATATAGAAATTACATATTACTATTATTAAAAAAAAAAAGTGTTAACCTAACATGATTAATCACAATATATAAGTGGGAAACTCAAGACTGCAAAATGTTTCTAAAAAAAAAAAGCCTCTAATCAAGTCAACGCTTTTTCAATGCAAATCATCAAAGCAGCTTTACAATAATAATTGGCAAATAATTTTTGGCTGCACAGCAGCTCTTAAAGAAAATGGTTTCATTGTCCAGCTTAAATAAATTCAGTATTGATTCATTCTATTGTAGAAATCAATAGTCATTAATTTAGTTAATTTATTTGTATATCAGCACTGGAGCAAACAGTGACGTAATCGTCCAGCTCAGTTCTGTTCGCATACAATGGTGTCAATGCAGGCAGATCAAAAACATTGTTGAATATCAAGTCAAGTGTCCCCAACTAAGCAAGCCAAAGGTGACAAAAATGGAGGGAGAAACCAGACTCAGTCGGGGGGGCCAGTTCTCCTCTGGCCAAGATGTTTGTAATATGTTTTTGAAAGTGATAATGTGTTCTTTTGTCCTTTCTTCAGTTATGACACTGACATGCAGTGCCCTTTACCGCCATCTCGGATGTATTTGCAACCTGATGAGTTAGAAGAGGAGGAGGAAGAGGTGGAGCTGGAGCGCGGACCTACGCCTCCTGTACGGGGAGCGGCATCCTCACCTGCCGCCGTGTCCTACAGTCACCAGTCCACCGCGACCCTGACCCCATCCCCTCAGGACGAGATGCATCCCATGCTGCAGGATAACCCTGACCTACATGAGCGCAGGTATGCCAACTTGATGATGCTTTTCTTTTTAAACCATTTATGCACCATTCACAGTTTTGATATATTTGACGTCTGTTAGGCGACTCTTGGTGAGCCCACCCCCTCCACCACGCCCCCTCTCCCCGCCGCACACGTATGGCTACATCTCTAGCCCCCTGGGTCTGGACACGGATGGCCTGGAGGAAGAAGAGGACGACGAAGAGGGTGACGAGACAGATGCAGAGGTGGCTCGAGTCCACCAGCACCACACCCACCCTCACCAGCAGCACTTGCCCCAGCAGAGGGCTCTCCTGCGGGGCCTGGAACAGACCCCAGCCTCCAGCACCTGTGACCTGGAGAGCTCCGTCACCGGGTCTATGATCAATGGCTGGGGCTCAGCTTCAGAGGAGGACAACGCCTCATCAGGTCGTTCCAGCGCCGTGAGCTCATCAGACGGATCTTTCTTTACCGATGCGGATTTCGCACAGGCCGTGGCAGCTGCGGCCGAATATGCAGGTCTACGAGTGGCAAAGCATCCTGGGAAAGGCCACCATCAGCTTCCAGTGTCTGGAGGTACTGGAACGTGTATACAATTTCTTAAACCTTTCTGATGTTATTGTGCACAATTAAAACTACTTTCTTTTCAGCTAACCAAGGCCTAACATTTTAAACCTACTGCTGAATCAATTCTTTATGGACAAAAATTAAGTCCCAGCCTGCATTATTTTCACAGAATATTCTGTTTCATTTGGAGACATGCCACATTATGGAAGTGTCCCACCAAAAGTTGTCAATATTTGCCCATGAATTTAAATGCTAATGATTTTAAATGGAAACACTAAATGTAATGCTATATGTTCTACACCTTGTGAATTCATTTGTATTCAAATCTGCAGCCCTTAATAGAGCTGAACTAAGCAAACTCCCTGTCCTCTAATTTGCCAGCAGCACGGAAATACCAAAACCTCCCTGCGGGGCACCGTCCAGGCAGCCCAGTGTCCACAGACAGTAACGTTAGTGCAGCCCCCGGTCAGAGGAGGCCCCTAAAGAGACAAAAACAACATCCAGCTGCTCAGACAGGCTACCAGCGGCGGGAAGCCTATACAGAGGGTATGTCAACGCACGCACACACAGTTCTGCTTTTTGTACACCGTCATTACAGATGGCATTCATGCATACTAAATACCTGTTTACTATTATTTGGGATAAAATAAATGTTTTTTTTTTTTTATAATTTCTCAGTATTTTTAAGGAATAATGTTACAAATTAAACATTAAAATATAGTCAAAATATTATACTTTTCAAGAAATAAAAAACAGCTTTAAAGATTCATAAAAATGAATTTATATTATATATTATACAGTTTTGGTAAGATTTTAAAGTTGTTTTTTTTAATGTTTAAACTTAACAATAATGAAATAAATTATAACATCTCAGCCTGAAATACAGAAAGATTATTTGGAGTTGAACATAATTCGATTATATACAATAAATTTTAATCTAATATCTTGACTAAAAAGTCCTTGGATATAATGATGTATTAGGGGTGTAACGGTACACTTATTCATACCAAGAACTTTCGGTATGTGTCTTTCAGCTCGGTACACATATGTACCGTCGAATACAGAGTTGTAGCACATTGACCACTTTTAACCACCAATAAGCTCTGTTTTGTCGCTCTTTGATGTGGCTTGACATATCACTGTATAGGCACCTCAGTACAAGCGGCAGCGCGGAGCGCATGCAATCACAACATTGAAGGTATGTTAAAAGATACGGTACAACTTAAAGTATCTCATGTAATTGCTCAATGTTTCAACTGTGGAAAGGCATCAAAATTAACTTGTAAACAATGTCACGTAGCATTCAGTGTCCACAGCTTGCTAAAGAAATGAACTCTAATACATACACAGTGGGGAACAAGTATTTGATACACTGCAGGTTTGCGCACTTACAAAGCATGTAGAAGTCTGTAAATTTTATCATAGGTACTCTTACACTGTGAGTGATGGAATCTAAAACAAAAATCCAGAAAATCACATTGTATGATTTTAAGTAATTAATTTGTATTTTATTGCATGACATAAGTATTTGAAACGTCAGAAAAGTAGAACTTAGTATTTGGTACAGAAACCTTTGTTAGCAATTACAGAGATCATATGTTTCCTGTAGTTCTTGACCAGGTTTGCAAACACTGCAGCAGGGATTTTGCCCCAATCCTCCATACAGATCTTCTCCAGATCCTTCAGGTTTTGAGGCTGTTGCTGGGCAATACAGACTTTCAGCTCCCTCCAAAGATTTTCTATTGGGTTCAGGTCTGGAGACTGGCTAGGCCACTCCAGGACCTTGAGATGCTTCTTACAGAGCCACTCCTTAGTTGCCCTCGCTGTGAGTTTCAGGTCTTGGTCTTTCTGGAAGACCCAGCCACGACCCATCTTCAATGCTCTTACTGAGGGAAGGAGGTTGTTGGCCAAGATCTGGCGATACATGGCCCCATCCATCCTCCCCTCAATACGGTGCAGTTGTCCTGTCCCCTTTGCATAAAAGCATCCCCAAAGAATGCTTCACAGTTGGGATGCATGCTCCATGCTTCACGGTTGGGATGGTGTTCTTGGGGTTGTACTCATCCTGTTTCTTCCTCCAAACACGGCGAGTGGAGTTTAGACCAAAAAGCTCTATTTTTGTCTCATCAGACGGATTTTAATCCATGACGGCGGAGTGTGTTACTATTGGTTTTCTTTGAGACTGTGGTCCCAGCTCTCTTCAGGTCATTGGCCAGGTCCTACCGTGTAGTTCTGGGCTGATCCCTCACCTTCCTCATGATTATTAATGACCCACGAGGTGAAATCTTGCATGGTGCCCCAGACAGAGGGAGCTTGACGTCATCTTGAACTTCTTCCAGTTGTTGCCTTCTCACCAAGCTGCTTGTCTATTGTCCTGCAGCCCATCTCAGCCTTGTGAAGAGGTTGGAGTCTGTTTGATTGAGTGTGTGGACAGGTGTCTTTTATACAGGTAATGAATGGAGAACAGGAGGGCTTCTTAAAGAACAACCAGCCAGAATTCTCACTGGTTGGTAGGTGATCTAATACTTTTGTCATACAATAAAATGCAAATTTAAAATCATATAATATGATTTTCTGGATTTTTGTTTTAGACTCCGTCACTCACAGTTGAAGAGTACCTATGATAAATATGACAGACTTCTAGTGGGAAAACCTGCAAAATTGGCAGTGTATCAAATACTTGTTCTCCCCACTGTATACACCACTATTAGCCTATATATTCATTATATTTTACTTAAACTGTTTTGATTATTTAATGTACATTTAAATAAATCTGTCATGAATACAAGTTATGACAGCCACATTGGAGTAAAAACAATTTTATAATTAGATTAAGAAGTTAATGCAAAAACTGCCTCGAATGCAATTTACATGCTTGCATACAATTTGATTATTATTAGTGTTGATTATGTACTAAAAAATTAATAACAACTGAAATATTTTGGGCTCTGTTGTTAATTTGTAACCTTTAAAATTATAGTAATGTGCAAAAAAGTACTCCTTATATAGTTTACAGCATTAGCAGATAGATTTTTTTGTCCTTAATTTATTTAAAGACAGAGACAATTTGTTCAGTAAACCACTGTTCAAAAAAAAGAAATTTTATGTTTAGTTTTCTCCCTCAATACGTACCGAACCATCATTTTTGTGTACTGTTACACCCCTATAATGCATTGCCTACACAATGAAGAGCAAGAAGGGATGAGAGGTTGGTGGAACGGTCCAGCTACAGTGTTATAAGCGACGACTCCTGTTGAGTCTCTAATGAAATTGCAGCAGGTTCCAGAGCTCTCTGAAGCCTTCAGAAAAGTCATGTTAAGTGTGTGGAACTGAAAAAGGAAGTGCTCACAAATGCATCAGAAATTTCTGCTCACATTTGTGCACACGTTCTCATCTGCTGCGTCTCGTCATTGAGTCAGTTGTCCTTGTGTGTTGACACTAAGATTTAATATCAGACACACACACAAGGCCTTGGTCGGCTCTATCAGATCAACTTGCCCCTCTCATCTGTCCTTCTCTCCCTCCCTTCACTGTAATCTCTTCCTCCCCCTCTTCTAATCTTCTCCATTCCCTCTCGCTCGTCTTTGTTCGCTGTTGGCCGCTGAAGAGACCCAGATTGATCAGTCTGTGTCAGCTCAAGTTTCTGTTGAATGTGTGATTTGATAGGCCTTCATCACGCTATGCTGTGTGGGAGGGTTAAATACAGTGTTTCGCACATAGAAGAAGGTTGTCGTTTGAATGTGTGTCACAAACACACTCAAAACTAAATGATCTGAAACACAGATTGCCTACCAACCCCCCAAATTCCACGCGTCAAACCACGCAATCCCTCCCGCCTCTGTTAATTTTGCTCTTGTTTGCTCAGTGCTTTGGGTGACACCAGGCTTATTATCTCGTCCTCCTCCAACTCCTCTCCAGAAGGCCCTGTTAACCTTTCATCTGCCTCCACTTCTGTCTGGAGAGAAAAGAGCCAGTCTTTTCCAGACGTTGCTCCCTTTCTTTGTCTTATTTTTCTTCATCCGCATGTTTCCATTAAAACTTTTTATTCAGGTTAAGGAAAAAGCTTAACAGGAATATCAGATGTCTTTATCAAATAACAAATGAGTTAGAAAATGTGTAAAGTTTCCGCCTGTAGGTTGAATGAACTCTTCCAGCTTTTTTTTTTTTTTTAATTTTAAATTTAAAAAAAAAAAAAAAACTTTCCTTCCCTTTTCCCTTCCTACTCTAGCTTATGGTACTGAGCAATGTATGAAACTTGTATTGTGAGCACTTCCCGTGTTATTTGCCAATTCATGAAGAATCGCTTGTTTGTTTTCCTCACTTGTGAGTCGCTTTGGATAAAAGCGTCTGCTAAATGACTAAATGTAAATGTAAATAATTTCACAAGTAATTTTTAGCTGACCAGACATTTTTGTCGTGAGCTTAACTATAAGAAAATATTTATGAATTTAGAAAAAGAAATTCTATAAAGCAATCAATTCAAGACCATGTAAATATTACAATGACATCAGTGTTTGTTCGATTATAAATTTTCTTAGAATGTAAGTCAACAGTTCATTTTAAAGTTTGAAAATGAAGAACATCCATGATTCTTAGAACTCTGTTTTTAAAATTTGGCTACTTATGATTCAAGCTGACAAGGTACTTGCCCATTGAGGCCCTGATATATTTCGAACAAAATCGAAGGAGGAACTGATGTCATTTCGAACAAAATTAGTCCAAAATGAAGTTAGTAACTCTCGGGTACAGTTCACTCCAGCTGCAGATCTCCTTCGTACTTCGTACGGTGTTAGGGTGTTTTAATAACGAAAAAATGGATCATATCATTGCATTTGTGTTTGAATAATTAGTTTTTGACTTGAAACAGTTGCATATTAAACTTAAATTTAGTTTATCCTTCCTATATTGATGTTTTTGGGGGCGTGTTATAGTGGGATCAAAAAATTGGAAAATCCTTGGGCTGAAAAAGTTTGAAAAAACACTGGCTTATAAAATATAGCCTAAGTTGCAAAAAGTAAGGTCTAACTGTAGTATTTTTCAGGTACAGAAATGCAGTATTTTTTTTATATAGATGAATCTTTGTTAATGTTGTTTTGTAGTTTGATTAACATTAATGACATATAGACAACAATATTTATAGGCTGCTGTCACTTTAAGGCCTAAAGGCACAGATCCAAAAACATGACGACAACATTCTGTTTCTCTTGAGCCATAACCAACAGTGTTTACGAGAATGGTATTTTGTGTGGGTGCAAGTAGACACGGAAGAGTAAATTCTCTTTTGCCTCCTGGAGTATGTTAAGCAGCTCAGATTGATTTAAAAGTACCACTTTATCTCGCGTAACAGGCAATTTTAAAAATATCTGAGGCATTTGCAAAGGCATACACTATGGTAAGGTTTGTGTTTTTGAATGAAGTCTCCTATTAATACCAAGGCTGCATTTATTTGATCAAAAAAAACAGTAAAAACCGCAATACTATGAAATAATTTATTCCTGTGATGACAAAGCTGAATTTTCAGCAACACTAAATACTATTACCTGGGTGTGCTCTTTGATATCAATCCTTCATTTGACAGCCACATTTCTAGCATATGTAAAACCGCATTCTTCCATCTTAAAAATATATCTAAATGCAAATGCAGAACAGCTAGTTCATGCGTTTATGACCTCGTGACTAGATTACTGTAATGCTCTACTGGGTGGTTGCCCTGCTCGCGTGATAAACAAATTACAGTTGGTCCAAGACGAAGCTGCTAGAGTCCTTACTAGAACCAGGAAGTATGAACATATTAGCCCGGTTCTGTCAAAACTGCACTGGCTCCCTATTAAACATCATATAGATTTTAAAATCTTGCTAATTACTTACAAAGCACTAAATGGCTTAGCTCCCCAGTACCTGAGTGAGCTCTTAATGCATTATAGTCCTATTCTGGCCAGTTGTTAATACCTAGAATATCAAAATCAACCGCAGGCGGTAGATCCTTTTCCTATTTGGCACCTAAACTCTGGAACAATCTTCCTAGCATTGTTCGGGAAGCAGACACACTCTGTCAGTTTAAATCTAGACTAAAAACGCATCTATTTAACCTGGCATACACATGACGCACTATAAACTTTTGTCTTCATATCCGTTAAAGGATTGTTAGGCTGCATAGATCAGCTCAGCCGGAACCGGGAACACTTCCTATAACACCAGATGTACTCGTTACATCTGAAGAAGAATGGCGTCGACGCTAATTTTTGTCACTCTGCTTATCCCGAAGTTTACCAATTAACGTGATTGGCTGGATCCGGGCCGTGGGAACCTGTGCCTGTGTGCGGCAGCAATGTGGCCCTGGGGTGTCGGCGGAGACTGTGTTAACTGGCTCATCCTTTGTTAAGACCTTACCGACTCATCAGCCAGTGGCACATATCCCAACAAACCGTCCCATACCGGCGTGATCAAAAAGATCTTAAACTAGATGGAACTAGATTAAATATTTTGACTGTTGCGATTCCAAATCGGTTTAATGACCTGTAACTCTGCCTGGGTATCGGACAAGTGTTCACTGTTGCCTTTGGGTTGCTTAAGTTGGGGACACTTGCTTGATATTCAGCAGTGTTTTTGATAAGCCTGCATTTGACACCATTGTATGTGAACTGAGCTGAGCCGGACGATTACGTCACCGTTTTCTGCAGTGCTGCTATATATAAGTTAACTAGACTAATAACTATTGATATTTGCAACGGAATGAATCAATAATATATAGAATAAGCTGGACAATGACACCATTTTCTTTGGGAGCCAAAATTATTTGGCACTTATTAATGTAAAGCTGCTTTGCCACAATTTGCATTGTAAAAAGCGCTGTATAAATAAAGGTGACTTGACTTGACTATTATTCAAGCCTCACCTAAGCAGAAACTACAGAAGCACTAGCTGCTGTATAAAGCATGGACCCCTTGTAAATCTAACAGCTCTCCTCTGCCCTTAAGAAATGTGCCCCGTCTCTCTCACCCTGGCATCGATCTGCCGCCTGACTTACTGCAAGACACCACAGGACTTAAAAAACCATCCACGATCGACTGATCCTTCTCGTATTTTGCTGAGTGTCAGAGCAGCGATGAAGGCTAAGCTCTCCCCAACAAAACAAGACACGCGCTCAGTGTGCTTTGACCTTGAATGTGTAAAAATGTTGATGCAGCACCCAAGCACAATTTTGGCACATTTTAAACTAGTCAACACGTCTTAGTGATGCAATGTTTACGTCACGGGTATATTTGTGTCTCTGATGCCTCTGGTCATTCGCATCCATAATGATTTAATATTCAATCAGGTTTCATTCCCCCTGGCAGAGGTTTACAGGATTTGTGACGCAGGAAGCTTGGAAGTCTGCTATTTAACAGGAACAGCAATTGTAAACAACCCTGAGTAACTGGCATGGGAGGTGTTGAGACATCCAGTGACAGTGATGAACCGTCATTCACAGTTTCTCGACTGACTAGCGGCACCTCGGTGGGAAAGAGCTCCAGCATGCAGCTGTTTGGAGGGTTGCAGCGCAACCGCACAGCTGTGTTTCCATGGCACCTTCCGGGTGCCAGACAAATGAGTTCTGGTGTCAATTAGCTGAATGTCTGGTTCTGAAGGACACTAGCATGTGCGAATATAGCGTGTCTTGAGCGAGCTAAAATGTAAACGTGTATGGTAAATGCTAGCATTGGTACAACTGACACACGAGCTGTGTCTGAAACCGCTCACGCATTCACTAATCTCTATATAGTGTGCGCCATTTGAGTGCACTGTATTTGCAGGGAGTGAACAAAATAAAGTGAACAAATTCGAACGCTGACGTGTACACTGTGGGTTTGAAACCTGGAGCAGAAACGGTGATAAAGCTACTTTTATGCTATAATGTTAATAACAATCATAATGACTTTATTTTGTAATCATACATACCTCTGTGGCAACTTTGTAGTTTCATCGATTGTATAATTGGTTTGTCATGCTTAATGTGTTCATAATCATTAAATACTATTAAAAAAAAAAACTGCAAACAAAAATGCACACATTAACAAGTGTACATTGTTTTTAAAAAATAGTTTGTTAGAAACTCACGCTCACGTTATGATTACATTACAATGAAATAGAATGGAAATACTGAATATATATATAATATATATAATCATCTCTTAGTTTAATGAGATAATGCCTACACAGTGTCTGTCTATATTTTAGTAGTTTTATTCAAGTAATGATTAAAGTGTAAAACTTTTTTTTTTTAAAAAAGAATGAAATAAGAAAACTGTAAAGTAATCTCTGGATTACACACGCTCTCAGTCCTCTTCGCATTGAATTTTGGGAATGTACACTTGAAATCAGAGAATTGTGGGTATAAAGTAGTGAACGAATGTCGTTCCCTCTGAATTCGGACACCACTACAAAATGGCCGACAGCCGATATAGTGGATAGGGAGCGGTTTCTGAAACAGCTAACATATTAAACATCTGCAAAACTAATCCTTTTTCATTTGCTTCCCCACAGATCTTCCCCCTCCTCCGATTCCTCCCCCAGCCATGCTGAAGTCTCCAACACACCCTGCCAAAACTATCCCAGAGGGCCCACGGGGGGCTATGTCACCCAGATCCAGTTCTGCTGATGGCAAAGACCGGCGAACAGGTTCAGGGGGACCCAGGCCCCGGGATGGCTCGGACACCCGGACCAGCTCTTCAGAACGACGGGAGGGCCAAGATATACAGAGGGGTCAACGAACAGGGAAAAGCAGCAAGCAAGATGCTGGTGCAGCCCTGAAGAGCCGCCAACACCCAGGTATTGCACAACAGTCCTGTTGTCTCACATTAAGACTAAGATGTGATTTTTTTATTTTTTTTTTCCCAGTGTAAAGTATTAAAAATATTTCTCCGCATCCGTTTGTTTTCTGTCATACTAACTGAACTTTGTGATCAGGCTCTTATTCATGCAAATGCTTTTTGCAAGAATAACCGTTCAAACGTGACACAAAAGAGAACTTAGTGGCGTAATGTCTCTGACACAAACACGACTCACGTGCACCGAAAGTTGCATCAGGGTTCTTTCACGCTTAAACAGGCAAGAACACAAAATTATGCCAAAATGCCCTTTTTGTCAAGTATTCTCATAAGCACGGTCTTAAATGAACTTTAAGAGTTGTGAGGAAATGGGATGAATGTCAGATCCGTGTCATGTTACATCTTAAAGTGACAACAGTCTAATAAACCTGCTGCTCTTGTGTCAGTCATTAATGTAAAACAAAATCACTCACTGCTCTAGACTGAATAATTGGGATTCATCTATATTTAATTTATAATTTATGCAGTGAGATTATGACTCAATTTTTGTATTTCCTACCTGTTGGATCAAATATTTAAAATACTGTTTTTCTGAAATTTCTACAATACAAAAATATATTAAACTTTAATATTAGGTGTGATTAATTGCAATTATTTTTCAATTGACTGCAATAACTACGGTAAGTAACGGTCAAGATGCCTACCGTTATCATTTTCTTGTCTCTTTCAGGCTCAGAGGACATCCTACCTTATAGTCGCCCATCTTTCCCAGCCATCCACAGTCCTCGTGGAGAGAGGGACCCCAGCTCCTCCAGTTCACTGTCCTCTCGGGGGTCCGGTGGAAGGCGGAGAGGTGAGGGGGCTCCAGGGGCCCGCAGAAACCCTGCAGATGTTGGGCTAAACACCACAGGAGCCTTCCAGACAGGAGGGGAGGAGCTTGAGGTATGTCCTCACTGCTAACACACCTGAAAAATGAAAGGAATACTTGATTGGTAAATCATGTTGCCACTATCCTGCAGAGTTAAGCTCCAACCCTAATCAAAAACACAACCAGTTAATTGTGGTGTTCAGGATTACTAAGAACTTGGGGCAGGTTTGAGCTAAACTTTGCAGAACATTGGCCCTCCAGGAGCAGAATTTGACACCCTTAAATGTATCCTCATTTCTAACTTAAAGTGATAGTTCACCCCACAAATGAAAATTGTTTTAATTAATTATAAATTGCTCACCCTCATGCCGTTCCAAACTCGTGAGACTTTCGTTCATCTTCAGAACATGAAATCTGAGAGATGTCAGTTTAACGCTTCAAAAAGTTTACAAAGGGATCGGAAAACTAATCCATGTGAATCTAGGTTTAGTCCAAATTTTCTGAATATACTCTATCGCTTTTTATAACGAAATGATTTAATTTAGGCTTTTACTCGCATGTAAATATTGATCAGCAAACATAAGCAGAAGCTCAAACGTGCGGAGTAACACAAGAGAATGAACCTCATTGGTTATGCAGAACGTTTGAGCTTCCGAAAGAGGTTTGTTCCTGTGCGCGATCAGTTCAGCATATAAAGCTATCGAATCTCTTTAGAAAATTTGGACTAAACCTAGATTCACATGGATAAGTTTTCCAGTCTCTTTACTAACCTTTTGAAGTGTTAAAATGTGTTAAAAAGGCAGTCAGTGGAGGAGCTGAAATTCTCAGATTTCATCAAAAAGATCTTCATGTGTGTTCTGAAGATATGAGATTGCAACAGCATGAGAAAGACAATTTTTATTTGGTGGCGAACTAGCCCTATAAGAATGGGGCATTTGTAACTGGAATGTGTGTGGCTTCCAGTGAAGCTGCTTTAAATTGCAAACTGGTATACCTTATTATCGTATTCATACTGGTTTGTAGCACAAATAGAACTGTTGTTAGGGCACTTTGTTATACTTCCAGTTATTTACTTATTGCATTTACTTGCACATTCACAGAACATAGCGTGCATAGTGATTGTTAAACGTAATTGGGCAAGATATAAACCTGAGCACTCAGTTATTGTTAACTAAAAGTCACAACAAAATTTCACATTTCCATTTAACAATGAACTTAAAGCTAAAAAAAAAAAGAATACTAAAATAACAGTTACATATGTACCATCCAAAGAAGGATCACACTGTATTTTTTATGCTATAATCTTCAATTTTTTTTTTTTTTTTAGATGGTGGAGAGCTGAAGATTAAAAAAAATGGCTGTCGAAATGTCCTCAGCAACCATCTTCAGTGCAGTTTGATCATCTCGGCGGTGTTTTACTGAAAACTACCGACCCAGAGTCATGTTTGGAAAACTGACCAACCATTCATTTATTTACCTTAATTTCAATGTGCATTTAAAGAAGAAAAAATATACAGAGAAAAAAAAACAAACAAAAAAAAACAAAAAAAACGAAGGGTACATTTGACAGGGGCTAATGCAGTTTTGTTTTGATTCCAATGCAATATGACACGTCCGTTAGCTCCTGAAACTGATTATGGCTTTGTTCACCTTGGCGGGAAGGTTGTCAGTCAGCTGTTACTGTAATGAAACTCCAGGCACAAAGGGACTGACTGACATGTACATACACGTGTATATCTAACTGTCTTTTATAATCCATTGTGGTACATTAAATTTGTCTTCCTTGACTTATTTGAATAATTTTAAATTACGCCAGTTAATATAATTTTTTTTATAGCCGCCATCCTGGTTGTAAATTGTCATAGTGTTTAAACTGCCCCAGGAAAAGTGCCACATTGAGGGTTATTGTTTGTTCGTTTTTTGTAATGCACTGTTATTCTTTTGTCATTGTCGATGTTTGTTGTTCTATGTTTGACTTTGGTTTTAAAAGCACAATCACTAAACTTTATTTTGAACCATGTTATTGATTAACCTTTTTGTCTTACATGAGGGGAGCGCAGACGGTACGACAAAAGGCCTTGTTAAACCTGTCGATGTACAGTTATGAGAAAAGAAAAAAGGATAAGCTGTTTACAAACGAGTGAATGAATGGAAACGAATCCCTGCATCCTTACCTTCGGTGTCTTTTCCAGATTCTCATTCCAGCTCAAGACATCCTGCAAAAATGAAATAAAGATGCAGGGATGTTACGTTTACGAAAGTATTGCTCCACCTGTGCACTTTCGTTTCTAAAAAGATTTTTTTTTTTTTTGATTTACATATGCACTTAACAGGAAGTGGGTGTCGGTTTGAGAATCTGGGGTAGTCGTGATTGGCTGGCCGAGAGCCCGGCTCTCATGGGTTGGTTGTGTCAGTCACGCTCTAAAAGGGGTGAGGATGTGAGTGTTAATTCATTTGACATCTGCAAGCATTTGTTTCTTAAAACAAAAAAGCATATTAAAAAATGAAGAAAAAAATAAATCAAAATACTGAAATTAACCTGCTTGTTTGTGGCTCATTTATGCATTACTACAACCACCACCAAACCTCAATATACCTACAGGCCAGTTTACACACAACAAAATTGAACAAGGCAGTAATTACAGTAATACCACATTGAAATATATTCTGAATCTAAAAAAAGTATATACTATCAAAACAATTAGATGTAGCTAAATTCCCACATAGGTTAGGCGAAGACACATTTAATACTTGGGTCACTTTTTCAAAACTCTTCACATAGTGAGCACAACATCAGTCTGTGTGGGATGCATGATTAAATGCATTCAATGACTACATCTATCAAACGACACATTTCTTACTAAACGAACACCTGCAAAACTCTATGAACCACAGGTCAATCTCACATATTTTGTATAGTAATGTAAACGTGGACCATGTACTACAAATTGCTGTGAATTATAAACAGGAGAGTGTCAATCTTGTTATTAAAGAAACTTTAATACAACAACAGAAAACCCTCTATAATAGCTGTTTTTAGGCCATTGTTTTATGAGGAGACAAAATGTGCTTGTTGGTTGAAAACCTTTGCTTGTCTCACAGGAGGACTTGAGACATGTATGAAGTATTTTGAAGGTTTCAATGCATTTTGAATATGAAATTAACTGCTGTGTCAAGTTAAACTGGAGAACTGTGGAGAAAAAAGTGACCCAAGTATTGAGAAATTGAGTCCTAGCGATTGTTTAAAAACAAACTGCTACTAATCAAAAACACCATTAATAATATCCTATGTAGCCTTTCTTAGCTTTTTACATTAAACATCAACTGAAATGTAGCTAAAAAGTGTACTTAAAAAATGAAACATTACTAATATTGCAATAAATTGCATATGCATAAATAGCACAAGTGTCATTTTCCAGCTTAAAACATGCAACAAAAATAAAGTATTAGCCATATTACATATACTTGTGGTAAAATATACAGCCTTTGACATTCACAACAAAAGATCAGCCCTTTTAAACATCGACTATTCTTACTATTCAAGGCTACATATTTTTCACTGCACATTAAGTCCCTGTGCTTGTTTTTTTTTTTTTTTTTAAACAAGATAAAGGCCAATAATAAATGTGTCTGATTATAACCCAACAGTAGCCTCATTGTATCTGGATTCATTAAGGCCTATTAGTCATTTAGGCAACGCACTGACAAGTCGATTTTGATAACGTTTAATGTTCCGCACATCCCTACCGAGAGCCACTGCACTGTGACAACTATATACACGCTTCATTTCAACATCCACAGACAAATATTGGGACATACAGAAACTAAAATGTCAAACGCATGCCTTCTCCTGTGCATCTGCCACGAGTCTTGGTTGCCGTCAGAAAACGAGAGCAGTTCCCCACAGGTGTTCCCCTATTAAACACCTTTTAAACGAGAACAAATCTGGAGCGACCCAGAGCTTCCCCTCTGGCTCGATCCATCATTTTAATGAGCTAAGGTGTGTATGCTGAGCACAATGAGGCACAGGTGATTAAAGGTAGTACACATGCAGACACCGACTCTGCTGCTAATATTATAAATATATGTGTGTCCTAGAGAGGAGTGACTGTACATCTCACTCATTATTATAAGACGACATACAGTACCTGACGACTCCCTCATTGCTATGAAACACACAGCCGTTAGCTTCACTGGCTAATTTATTTGAAAACAGCATGTGCTTGACTACAAAATGCAAGCTTTTTGTTTTTAGAACACCAATAATGCAAGAAAAAAGGAAAATGAACCAAACATCCAATCTGCTCTCTGCTAGTGTTGTGGTGGCGCTAAATGAGACACTCAATTCTGAGCTAATGCGGGCAAAGGTTCAGCGTTTTTCTGTTGATGTGTGGGGTTTAACCTAATATCCTTTGTTAGAAAAATCAAGTCTAATTTTTCCACCCAAACTGGTTTAATTAACCCCACACACATAACGGGAGGTAATTAAGAGTAACAGCTGTATGCTGTCAGAAAAGCCATCCTCCTGTCTGCCGCTGCCCACAGAGACCAGTGTCGACTCAATCCCACCTGCTCACCACCACCCTCATGCACCCGGATCACCATGACGGGAGAAGCCGTATCTCTCCATTTCATTTACAATGTCTTCTCTTTTGATTGGAATCAATTTATTTTCTTTCTGTTTGTTTTACTTTCCATCCTTCCTTCATCCCTTTTATCTCATTTCATTTTCTTCTTCCTTTTCTGCCTTCCTTCACCTCTTTTTCTTTCCAAATACAGTATGTGTCTTCTTATGAGACGAGAACTTAATATAACAGTCCATCGCCCTGGAAAATTTCTCTGAACTTTGTGAACAAATTTGTTGAATTCAATTAAATCGATGCTCGACTTTTCTCCAATCATCTGCCTCTCAGCTGTGGAGTTGGTCTTCCCCTGAGTATCTCAGCTCCCAAACTGCATTTTTTTTTTTTTTTAATAACTTCATTTTAATAAGTCCTTCTAGTGCTCAGCTCTGCAGAACTTCCTACATCCGTGTTCAGACCTCACAATTAACCTGGAAGAACTTCACCTCTCCTACCCGCACAGGCTGACGTAACCCCATGTGTCCCATCAGCCAATGAGTCACGGCCAGTTTTTCCATCTACTTTATTATTAGTTTTCATCAATTACATTATAAAGCTCACACAGTCAGGAAGAAGCTCTGTCAAATTTATGCAACTATCTCCCTGCCAAAAGCAGAACGCTGGAACGAGCCAAATCGGCGGCGGATGACAGGAAGAACATAAATGTGTGAGGCAATCAACAGATGCTGACAAAGACATTCCATCTTAAAGGAAATGAATGAATGAATTATGCACCAAGATGTCTCTATAAACCAATGATTAAAAGAAATGACATGCCAAGCTGATAAATGACACGATTCCTAACAGACCTGCAATGCCACATGCTCAATGTTAGAACCAGTTAAAGCCAAAACACTTTCAGTGAACCATACATTAATCTGCAAAAACAGATCAAATGTTACCAACGAATGCCTCTGTGCATATTAAGACAGGGGAAGGTATTTTAACAGAAAAAAAAGGTCTTTTCAGTCTTTAAAAGGCACAATATGTAATGTTCTGTCGCTAGAGGTTGCTTATACAAAACAAAAGGTGTAGCTTGATGACGCCTTGAAGACGACAATTCCCATTCTGCAAAATCAAGTCTTATAGTATTCATAGATGAGCTAAAGTATTAAAGATTTATTAACATTACTGTAGCATGGGTGTGGCTGAAAGCCACTAGAGTGATTGCCAATGAGAGACAAGCGCGACACAATGCTCGAAAGCAGTGGAGCTTTTATTAAACAGCAGACAAGCGCTTTCACTTCTTCCCGTCAAGCGTATGTTGGGTAACGCAGCTCTGTTTTATCATATTAGATACATTTGAATGTTGTTATAATGCTACTCTCTGTGTTCGCTCGGCGGCTACAATGTGACACTTGTTGCACACTGCAGTAAGCTAGATCAATGTTAGGCATGGTAAAACATGGTACTTGTGTTAAATAAAGAAAATGAGATTTAAAGACTTACTGTGTTGAGTTCTATAACGATTAGTTTTCTGTTGATGAATGTATCCAAACAGTCGCTCACCTGTCTAATAAAACACATAATATATTAAAGTGTCTTTTCTACAAAATAAAAATCGAGGGTATTGATGTCATTAATAGGCGACACACGGACATGATCCGTGACCTGGGCTGCATTCCACTCCACTTTTAGACATGCCCTCATGAACTTCCCACAGCACTTCCCCTCGGGCGAATCCCTGCCGCTATTTTGAAGAGTGTTCCACCTCGTGAAGTGGACGAGGGACGTTTATATGCACAGAAGTCGATTTTGACAGAGGTAGCGAGTCTATTTCATATGTTCAATATTATTACATCATATGATCAAGGGCTTAGGATGTTCCAATTCAGCCCACTGCAAAGGTTCCGCCAGTAGTGGCAGTCGTGCAACTTAAGCAATGACATATAATCCAAGTCAACGAGACTAAGGGTAGTTAGCGAGAAGGGCATTAAAACAAACTGGAACAGAGCCATAGTAAAAATAGCTTATTTCTCTGGAATAATGCAAGTACACAAGTCAACAGAATATATAAAACTGTTCTAGTGGTTTTGGAAAATTGAATCCAAAAATCGTACATATCGTGCCTTTAATCACTGTTTTGTTAAGAGCTCCACAGTCACAGACCCGAACTCTGACCAAGCTAAACATGATGGTGATTGACCTCGTCCAAACACCGTTTGAAGAGGACCCTGGACACATAAATGGCTAAATTGGCATGTTTTTGTAGTTAAACGACCTGCTGAACAGACACCGCGATCGGAGCACGATGAACGACGATAGGTGAAGACACGGGTGAACGGTCAGGAAAGACTTGTGAAAGCGATGAGAAATGACTAAGTCTGCCGCTCCTTTAATTCATCCTTGAAGAAAAACTTTGTGTCTCTACTCTAAAACAGAACATAAAAACATTTGGAGGGCATGAACCACTCAACCCTCACATTCTCAAAATCTACCCTTGTCAAAAGCATTGCAGGGATGACATCTCAAACTCAACATTTGCAATTCTCCACCATATACCGTTTTTACTGCATAACAGAGACTAAACCTCACACTACCAGTGACCCTCATTACGAACGCAACCACAAACAAGGAGCTCCCCTCTGGGGGTCTCTGCCTGTTTATATTCATTGCCTGCTGATTAAGTGTTCTCTTCACTGCTGCCATCAATGCATTGAACGCCACTTCATGCCCTTCACGTAGAGGCAATTAGTTAAGGCCGTCTCCTATCATACCTACTGACAGCAGCTGTGAATCTGCAGACGGCAGTAAAGCTCAAGGTTCTGTTCGAGGCTTGTTCTATTGATCAGCAACCCCGTCTCCTTTTACCAGTTTAATGACCCCCTTGATTTTCACCAGAAAGGGTAATACAATATTGAAATGTCAGATGATTAATGCCGTTGTTCTTTTGTCTGGTGAGGGTCTTGTTGGGGAAGGTGACAAATTTCTTGCCCTTTTCGTTTTTTGGTCTGGTGGCGCACCAAAGCGGCCTCATCCGTTGTAGGGAGTGAAGGAAGGAACGGGAGGAAAGGAAGAGGAGGATGACACCACACAGGGGACGGGTTGGCTTGTTCTGGTTCTGGTGTCAGGGAATAGATTGGATAAATCCATCTTCATTAGGCCGATGGGAAGAAGTCGAGGGATGCTACCTGGTGTGTGCATTCATGCATTTGTGCTAAAAGCTCTTATAAATGTGCTGCAACTAATAGAATAATAAAATAGAAATCCAATAGACAGTTTCAAACTCTGCGTATACAAAAACGCACAAATTGCTATTTCTACACAAGGAAATTTCACAATCAGAGCATAGAAAAACTGAGAAATAAGGCCAGATGGAGTAAGTATTTCTATAACATTCCACAGATGTATGGATCTTAAGTTTGTATTTGCAGTAGAGATGCAAATCCAAGATCAAGATCAGATAAACAGAGTTACATCAGTAGCTCCACTGAAACAATTACTTAGTGTTACGCTCTCAAAAAAAAAAAAGACAACAGCAGGTTGTTAGTAGATAATCTTGTGATGATCTCAACACAAAACAAAAAAACAACCAAATATATTTTTTACCATCCATGAAATTATACTAAAGTAAACTTTAAAAACTCCTTCAGAAAAAAAGTATATTTAAGACAATTAAAAATGTGTTTTTTTTATTATGTTAAATGTTCAATTAAAAATGTTTTTGTTAAGGTTAGGGTAGGTTTAGGTTAGCATTGATTTAGCATTGTGTAGGCATTCGGCACCGTGATTAACATGACCGATGAAAGCTTTAGAAATGGCTGTGGGGCAGAGTTTGCGCCTGGGAACCTATAAAAGAATTCATAAATCCATCAGAGATGGAAAAAGTACACACATCCTTCACTCAAGCAGAAGTGCAAATACTCATGTTTAAAAAGACTCTGGTAAAAGTACAGACTACACTTTTTTTTACTCAAGTTGAAGTAAAGATGTATGGGCTCTGTCATGTACTAAAATAAAAAGTAGCTATTACTACTATCTACTTTAGTTTCATGCTGGTAACTGGACGTGACATCATATTAATACAAAAAAATATTTAAATGTTAGCTAATTAATAGGCTAATGAACCATGTAGCACAGTGCCGGCCTGGGACAAAATTTCAGGCCAGGAAATCTCGCACTCATCTAGGCCATCCCATACACCCACAAAAAATTCTGATACCACAGACAACCCTATATCTCAATATACTTACTTTTTTTTCCACTAATTTCCTTGTGCCTATCACTTTTTCTTCAGCTTTTCTACTGTTATGAACAGAACTGTGTCCACCTTGTTGCAAAACAGCCACCTCATTGTAATTTGTTTGCACATAATATCAATTTATTTAAGTTCCATTTAAAGTGTTACTATAAGTCCCTGTTATTGTTTTATCTTAAAATGACTTAAATTATCTAGAATTAACAAAACTATATTTTCTAAATTGCCTAAATGTCAAAATTAGTACAACAACTAAATCATGACAATATATCTTTATATAAAAATCCTAAAACTGAACTTATTGCATTACTTATTAGTCTTATTAATAATAAAATGGTTCTATTTTAGTAAAAGTATAGTAACCATGTTGTTTTTGGCGGATTGATTACCATTTGTCAATGACAAATGCGGAACAGCTAGTTCATGCGTTTATGACCTCGAGACTAGATTACTGTAACGCTCTATTGGGTGGTTGCCCTGCTCGCATGATAAACAAATTACAGCTGGTCCAAAACGCAGCAGCTAGAATCCTTACTAGAACCAGGAAGTATGAACATATTAGCCCGGTTCTGTCAAAACTGCACTGGCTCCCTATTAAACATCGTATAGATTTTAAAATCTTGCTAATTACTTACAAAGCACTAAATGGCTTAGCTCCCCAGTACCTGAGAGAGCTCTTAATGCATTATAGTCCTTCGCGTCTATTACGATCTCAGAATTCTGGCCAGTTGTTAATACCTAGAATATCAAAATCAACCGCAGGCGGTAGATCCTTTTCCTATTTGGCACCTAAACTCGGGAACAATCTTCCTAGCATTGTTCGGGAAGCAGACACACTCTGTCAGTTTAAATCTAGACTAAAAACGCATCTATTTAACCTGGCATACACATGACGCACTATAAACTTTTGTCTTCATATCCGTTAAAGGATTGTTAGGCTGCATAGATCAAGTCAGCCGGAAACGGGAACACTTCCTATAACACCAGATGTACTCGGTACATCAGAAGAAGAATGGCGTCTACGCTAATTTTTTTTGTCTCTCTGCTTATCCCGAGGTTTACCAATTAACGTCATTGGCTGGATCCGGGACATGTCGGGGTCGGACGGGGAACCTGTGCCTGTGTGCGGCAGCAATGTGGCCCTGTGGTGTTGACGGAGACTGTGTTAACTAGCTCATCCTTTGTTAAGACCTTACCGACTCATCAGCCAGTGGCACATATCCCAACAAACCGTCCCATACCGGCGTGATCAAAAAGATCTTAAACTAGATGGAACTAGATTAAATATTTTGACTGTTGCAATTCCAAATCGGTTTAATGACCCGTAACTCTGCCTGAGTATCGGACAAGTGTTCACTGTTGGCCAGAGGAGAACTGGCCCCCAGACTAAGCCTGGTTTCTCCCGAGGTTTTTTTCTCCATTTGTTGGAGTTTTGGTTCCTTGCCGCTGTTGCCTTTGGCTTGCTTAAGTTGGGGACACTTGCTTGATATTCAGCAGTGTTTTTGATATGCCTGCATTGGCGCCGTTGTATACAAACTGAGCTGAGCCGGACGATTATGTCACTGTTTTCTGCAGTGCTGATATACCTAAATTAACTAGACTAATAACTACTGATATTTGCAATGGAATGAATCAATAATATATAGAATAAGCTGCACAATGACACCATTTTCTTATTAATGTAAAGCTGCTTTGCCACAATTTGCATTGTAAAAAGCGCTATATAAATAAAGATGACTTGACTTGATTTGTGTAACCATAGTTTTCCTAGAAATTCAATGGTTTAAACTATGGTTAGTGTCACAAAATCTTGGTTAATTTGTGGTTATCATGGTTTAACTATAGTAACCATGGTTTTTGTTTTATTTGTAGTAAAATCATCGCTAATTTTCGTAAGGGTTGTGTTGTTGTCTGCCCTAGCTCCCTCTAAACCTATTATAAAACTATGTGAATATCTGTCTGCAATACATAATAATGATGATGTCCTTTAGCGAGGCGCGCACAAGCTGAATTTAAACTAACCGAGTCATGATTTATTAGGCACGCTATCGAAAGGCGACCCACTAAATACAGATTAAAATGAAAGTAACAAGCCTTGTTTTGAAAATATAAAGAGTACAAAGAACAGATATTTTTTATAAATGTAAGGAGTTAAAGTTAAAAAAAAATCTACTTGAGTAACAAAGTATTTGTACTTCGTTACTTCCCATCTTTGGCTTTCAGCACTGTGATTAACGAGACAAATGAAAGCTTTAGAAATGGCTGCAGAGTTTGGGCTAAACTGGTTTAGGGAAAAAAATAATATACATGAATTCATAAATCCAGACTGGCTGCATACCTTACTCCTTAGACAATTCCTCTGGTATCCATCCTCTAACTCCACCTTTACTTTAATTAGGTCTGGGTAGTGTGGAGTCGAGTCGAGTCTAGTCTAGTCTCTGCATTGAAGAAAAACAGAAAACAGTTTAAACTTTATCAACATAAAAGATTATATGGCCATTTCAATTGTAAAATTGTATACAGCATCCCTAACAAGTATATGGACACTATTGGAAACTTGACTGAAATTAGTAATTCTACTGGTCTTTAGGTAAAATCTGTGACAGCTCAAAAACAAAAGATTCACCAGAAAGCAAATGCAACAATGCTAACAGTAGCTAAAAACGATCTAAACAAAGGTTTAAACAGGGACACCTTCCTATAATCTTCACTAGCATCATTCATGAATATAACTCGAACACGTTTTAGCATACTATAAACATCAAGCAATTTTGAGACGCATTTCAAGCTGCATGCCTGAATCCTGACCTAGAAAAACAAAACAGTTGACAGAACAGAAAACACTAATACTGGTGCATCACACTGTTAAGATTTTAGCATTATCAGCAGAGGGGTCACATTTTTGAAAAACAATTGCATAACATGTAAATATTGTCATAAGGAGCTATACGTTCGCCATATTCCCGCAGTTGTGTTATCAGCATACATGTGGCTCGTTTGTGTTTTTTAATTAGGAACCGCCGCGTTCAGACGCAATACAGATAATCTCTTTTCGGTCTAAGATGGGGGGAAGCCGAGCATGAAAGTAATTGGTGAGTGGAACACAAATTGGATGGTAACGTGATGTGGTTTCTATCCCTCCGAGGCAGAATTTGCACATCCATTAGAACAATGCTGTTCTCTGCACATTTCCAAACGTTTTATTACTCACACACGTACACATTTATGATCAAATGCTTAGCAGGCTTAGTGATAAAATCCCACGTGAAGGGGTTATAAACCCATGATATTATTAAACACAATGGCTTTGTGTAAGGGGAGGTATTTATGATTGTTTTACAATGCTATATGACAAATGTATGTTCTGTCACCAGTCTGAATGAAATAAAGATTAAGTGGCTTCAGGGCGTAAAAAGCTCCACAATAATGTGTTGGGAAATACGGATAAAATCTGAAATGTAATGTCGCCCTCATTTACATGCATTTTATGAGGGATTGCATTACACTTGTGAAAGATGCAAACTGATAAAATGGCAATTTACTTGCATTAAAACTCAAATAAATAATGAAGTGCTTACCCACAGAGACTAGTAAACACTGCACAATTAAAAATACTATTGCATCTGTTGCATTATGGACTCTACACACAAAAATGGAAAACAACAACAATGAATTCATTCTTTAACTCAAAAGGTGTATAAATGGCTGCATAGCTCATTCCTTCTTTCGGTAACTGCGACGAACATCCTTCAACTGCACCTATATTTCTCTAAGGAATTCGGTCTGGGAATCGTGGAGTCTAGTCAACAATCGCACCGCTGCAATGAGGACAGCAAGACAAAATTTTACCTTTATTACTCTGAAAGATTATGTGAACACCTAAAACAAAAAAAGTACTGAACGAGGTGGGACAATCTGCACGATCATTTTAGCACAGATGCACATCTGCAATTGGGATCCAATATTGGGAGTTGAGTTGATCCGTATGGACAAAGCATCACTGCTCGAAACACATGTGATTTCACGTTTTGGGTCCTATCAGTTTAAACCTTCAAGTGATTTTAAACCATCTGAGTGCATGAAGACGCGAAAGAGAACTCAATTGACTCTTCGCAAACAGTTTGATTGACAGGTGATCTGACCAATCATAACCCCGAATCCACCATTTTATCGGCCAAAGCAGTCAGGGGAGTTAGTAGATTAACGTTGGTGAACTTGAAAAATTGTGTGTAAAGGGGGTGGGTTTTGGTTTTTACACACAGAGCATCACAGATGGCACACGAACATGGAACACCTTTTTTTGTGCTTTAATGGACACATGAACAATAACTGTGTCATAATCTGTCTTGGTTATTCTTGTAAACACCAAATTGCCTGCTCTATTTATCCAACGAAAATAGTTCCAAATAAAGTCAAAATCATAGTTTTGCGTCTCTGAGCAACACTTCTCAATGACTCGCTCATTAACAGGGACTTGCTGCACACCTCCTGGCAAGTTTAATTTCACATTCACAAGTATCTTTTCATTTTATAAATAATTTCAAATAACAGTATTTAACGTTTTATATTTTCATCATTCCATTATTTATGCATCTGTAACCGCTCTTGACTGATTCACTTTAATAAAGTTTAATCTATACATAGTTAATCATTAGATTACAATTTCTGTACCTGAAAATCTCCTGTTTAAATCTAAATGAAAAAAAAAAACCCTGAAAAGAACCGCTTATTTCATTTATGTTTGTTCTGTTGTATTTATTTGTGCCTCTGCTTGTAGTATGATTATGTATTCCTATTTTTATTACTGTATACTTAAGCAAGATTTAAATTTAAGAGTTAATCTAGTAAGTGCTTGGTGTCATAACCGTATTTATTGTCAAAAACAATAACTTTTACTGTATTCTTTTTTTTTTTTTTTGTTCTGGGGCCAGTGACTATTTTGGCAGGGAAAGTAAAAATTTGAACCACTGGCCCAACCAGGACAGTAGAAAAAACCCTTAGCGTTGAGCCCTGCAGTCACTTTGACCGAAAAATGCTACTTTTTTTTTTTTTTTCTTCATCGGAAAGGTATGATATTTGGTCACTTTTGTAGCACTTGCTATGTGCCCCCAGAAAAATTGTGTACATGATAATGATTTGAAAAACACATGGTCCTAAAAAAGTATATATATGGATGAAATATAAGTAGCCTATATTATTTTTTGGATGGGGGAGTATGAAAAGATATACTATATTACACTGATTTTACTGAATATTTAGGAGGAGAATGAGTGTGACTTCTAAATGGGGAGTACCAGAGGGTTAAAAACCATTTACAGTATTTTGCTCCACAAAAATAACAGCAAAACTTTGTTAAAGAACGAAAGGATATTTGATCAATATTCATTTTAATGACATTACTCACATCGTCCAACCAGCTGCCAGCAAACCCTCTTGATTCAACTCTCTCGTCACGGTTTGGCCCTCAGGAGAACATGTGCCTCAGAAGATGTTTGAGTTCAATTGAAACACTAAATGAAAAGTGTTGCCTACAGAGTTATGACTCATTGTTTTAAACACCGCGCATCTGCAGATAGAATAATTGCGTAGAGACTAAAGGTGCGCCAACAAAATATCGTGCCGTTATGGATTTATGAACGCAATTTCAAGCTGATTGCACCCCATCCCCAGTCAGAAGAGTGTTTTGTACACAGACGTGTTGCCCCGAGGAAAGTCACGGCTCTCAGTTAACTTCACCTGCACAACATCTAATGGGCTCCACATTACATATGTGTCAACACTTCAACAGATTGTGAGATTAAACGGTGAAGGAAATTGAGAGGTGAGAGTGGAAGGATAGAGAAGGAAACGATTATTTCTTTTCTCTATCCCCCTTTTCCTCTTTCTTAACGCGTCGCCGTGTCTTTGTGTTAATTTGCTGCTTCAGTGAGACGCTACATCGACAGCGCCATGTCTAATAACTTCAGCCGTCTTCACGCAAAAACACATCAGAGTCACACGCTCAGGTGCCACTCAAATTATTAAAAATAACCTCCGCTATTATGCGTCCCTAAATCAGAGGATTTGCCAGACATGCGAGACGAGATAGTGAAGCTTTCGCTACCTGTCTGCGGGTAAAACTGACGAAATGTCTTGATGCTCTCCTGCGTTTCAACTTCACCTCCACATCTGTCTCAAAGACACAAGTGAAAAAAAAAAGAGTGATTTAAGATACAGTAACCTCGCAAAGTCCGCATACATCTTTATTCTCTTCGGTTTCCCTAGGAAAATAACTAAGCGCGGTGAAATGCGCATGCGCAACAAATTCCCCTTTAAATATTGATATGCTAATTTCTTTAAGTAATTAATTATACTTGGTGTTAGTTTTTCAAAATGTTCTTTTTTTTCTCAATGCAGTGGTGCGCTTGACGAATTCATTACACAATGACATTTTAAAATAAAGTGGGGTTTTTTTCCCCCTCATCAATTACCGAGACTGGCGGCCCGCCACGGTTTCACAATAAACCAAAAATATTTTAGAACTTCTGGTAATAACATAAAAAGGTAAACCGCTTTTGACAGTACATGTCAAATGAACTAAAATCGAATGGCGTATGGGCGTATAAAACCGGAAAATACCGTTTTAATTAAGTATACCTCGCACTGCCTTCAACGCTAACTGCGCACCTCACGTGACCAGCTCGTGAGCCGGTGTTTTTCCGCCAAAATAAAAGCTCAACTGCAGTTTCCGCCAAAATAAAAGCTCAAGGGTTTATCTCTTACAAGTGTAGAAATTAGGACAAAAATATTGTAATTTCCCTACTGTTGTAAAGTACAATTATATACGTATGAGTGCATGTTTTACAATATATGGCTATAACTGTCATAGGAATTATGATATAAAATTATTATTATTATTATGAGACTGAGGTAGTCTCACAGTCTCCTGTGGGAAACCGCTTTGAAATTGTTTGAAATATTCCTTATGTAACATTAACGCTTAAAACTACTCTGTGCACTTTAAAGGGTTAGCTCACCCAAAAATTTTAATTCTGCCCTTAATTACTCACCTTCATGTCGTTCCAAACCCGTAAGACCTTCGTTCACCTTCCAAACACAAATGAAGATATTTTTGATGAAATCCGAGGTATAGTATGCAACTCGTCCATAGACAGCAATATAATCAACACTTTCAAGGTCCAGAAAGGTACTAAAGACATAGTCAAAACAGTCGACGTGACTGCAGTATTATCTTCACTAGTCACTTTATTATTTATTTCTATATTTTTATTTTCTTATTCTTTAGTTGCTGTTGTGATTGTTAATTGTTACCATGTTACATGTATACATCTAGGGTTTGAGAGTAACGCAATTTCAATTCTCTGTATGTATGTACTGTATGTATGGCAGAATTGACAATAAAGTTGACTTTGACTTTGACTTTGACTTGACTTGACAGTAGTGCAACAAGAATTTTATGAAGCAACGAGAATACTTTTTGTGCACAAAACAAAACGACTTTATTCAACAACAAACTCTTTTTCTATTCAACAAGAGAACTCTTCTCTTCTGTGTAATTCTCATTCCACCACTTCCAGATTCTACGTCAGAGCGGCGACTCATTATTGGCCGGCTCCTGCATGAGCATCACACACATGTGTCATGCTGCCCATGTGATCAGCTTTGGCCAATACTGAGCCGGCATTTGGACGTAAACACGGGAGCTTTCACTGTTTACTGCGTCACCTGTGTGAAGACAATGACAGCGAAGAGAAGAGATCGTTGAATATAGTTGTTATTTTTGTTTTGGTTTTGCGCACAAAAAGTATTCTCGCTGCTTCATTAAATTAGGTTTGAATGACTACAGTCACGTCGACTGTTTTAACAATATCTTTAGTACCTTTCTGAAAATGGTGATTATTTTGCTGTCTATGGACGAGTCATATACTGTACCTCTGAGATTTCATCAAAAATATCTTAATTTGTGTTCTGAATATTACGGTGTGGAACGAGGGAGAGGAATTAATGACAGAAATTTCATTTTTGGGTGAACTAACCCTTTAAGACCCCAACCTTTCCTTTTAACTCCGGTTCCGAATCAAATGCAAAGATAAAAAGAGTGACATTTTCCTCACATTAAAGATTGCTGGAAGTGAAGCGAATATGATCTGTCATATCACCAAAGTTTATGAAATGGATCTTCTACTTTTTCATTCGATGTTGACATTTTAATGTCAATAAACATCTGTTGATTATTAGTGTGAACAAACACTGAAGGTATTTGGAACAACGGTGACTCGATATGACATTTGCTTCACTAAACATGTTTGTTTGCAAATGTGCATGTCATTAAAGCTTATCACAGTCACAATTAATATGTGTGTATGTTTATGAGTCATGTTGTCCCTTGTGTGTATGGATGTTGAGTATTTGGCTGGGAAGTCAAACGTTCTGGATAGCACAGATTAGGTAAGCTATATCTACATTTCTTTTAAAATCAATAAATAAAACACCAATATATTGCATTTGAATACCTATTAAAGAATAATCTATCATCATTTACTCACTCTCATTTCCAAACCTTCACTTTTATACATGGAACAAAAGCAGTTTTTTTTTTTTTGTTTTCATTAAAGAAACATTAGAGAACCATAAAGTTAATGCAATTTGTGAACTATAATCCAAACAAACAAATATTTACTATCATTGAGATGAAAATGCTAACAGATAGTTATCTCTATGTATTATACATATTTGTTAAGATTGCTTGTTTGTTCTTGGATCATTAAAATGTTTATCTAGGAATACTTGGCGAAATAATGGTTTCCAGGGATTAGAGGGATTAGTTTTGATTTAAACTTACTGCAACTATAACATTGTCAATTAAATATATAATAGACGTTTAATTTTTGCCACCTTTCCTCTCCCATGAGAGTCTTCGGGGAATATGATTGAAGTACATGCAGCACTTCCATACCCTCCTTTGCTTAATTTAAAACTGAGAGCAATTTGACATAGCTTGATGCTTTACAATTATCAAACAGCATGTTATATAAACATAAATCATTTTTAACAGCAAACTACAAGACTATCGCTTTCTCATTGTCCTTTGGCTGGTCCTTTATTTTCTGCCTCATTGTTACCCTTTAATTAATAAATTAATTAATGAACCAATGGCTCGTGGGTGTGGGTGGCGCCTCCCACTGTGTGACTGAGCACACATCGTTAATCAGGGCCTTTCCCATTAACCGAGTCAAGTAAGGTCATGCTCAAACAATTACAGCTTGATTAAGAGATGTTCATCAAGGAAATCTCACCTGAAGACAAGCCAAGGCTCGGACCAAATCAGTCTCCGAAACCTCCAACAGGTTGACTTGCAGGTGGATACGGAGGGTGAGGATTGGAAAAACTTATCTTCTTTGGTTGAATAGATGTTCTCTTACAAAGAGTTCCTTCAACTTTTATTCAAACTGACGATAATTTCACAGCTGCTCCTAGAATGGCCTTCTGGTTTCTTTAGGCTGATAAAAGGAAAAGCTGCAGCAAGAGTTCATGGGTAATTACAGCAGTCCTTCAGCTAACCATAGGCAGGATAGCTTATAAAGTCGGCATTGAGAGCCTAGTGGAGCTGACTCTGTGAAAAGATGGTAGAGCTGAGAGATAAGAAGAAAAACAAGACCTTGGAGTTAAAAGTGAAATGAAAATAAAAGACCTCATTTGAATTTATGCTTCCCAAATTGGTCAGTTCTTTTGTTAGAAAGCAGATAAAGTTAAATTAATTTACTGTGATTGAATCTTACCGCACTATAGATGACCTATACTGGGACCAACCACCTGGGGGTGATGGAGACGAATGAGGTCCGTAAAAAAACATGATGTTTCTAAGCAATGTTATCCCGCTTAGCAACTTGGCAAACACAAAAATGTATAAACTTATTTATCAACATAAATAAATGAATATCGGAATGAACTCTACTCACCCACTGGATGAAATAAAATGTCTGTCGAGATCGATTCAAACACATTCTATTCAGTAAATCTGCACCAGGCACCAGGATCACTGTTGGATGACGACAATTTTCTGCTGAGAAACCCTGCGTCTGGCCGTTTATGTGGACGTGAATTTGACATGTGCCACCTACCTAAACATTGTTGCAGACCAGTTACAGTTGCAGAAGTGGACTCATTCAGCAAGATAATGCACCCTGACACACGGCACACATTGTTCAGGAATGGTTTTGAGGAACAAGGCGTTGCCCTGGCCTCCAAATACCCCAGATCTCAATCCAATTGAGCATCTGTGGGATGTGCTCGACCCATGGCGGCTCCACCTCACAACCTACAGGACTTAATGGATCTGCTGCTAATGTCTTGGTGCTAGATAGGCACCGCAGGACACCTTCATGGCTCGTGTAGAGTTCATGCCTCGGCAGGTCAATGCTGTTTTGGCAGCACCTGGAGGACCAACAGCATATTAGAGGGGTGGCCATAATGTTTTGGCTCATCTGTGTACTACTGGATACACTCAATGTAGAACTGCAGGTATGCAGTTCTAGATATGCAGATATGCAGCAGAAATGCAGTACTTCAGTTTCCGCGACACTGAAATGTGTTTTTGCTGAATTCAGCCAAGAGGTCAAATGGTCAAATGTCTGCAATGTGAATTTGCAGGTCTGAGTTCACATTCTGCGTCATGAACAAACGTGGCGCACAAGTCTTGAAAAGTGAAGCCAAAGTGTCTCCATCGCCCCCAGGTGATAGGTCCCAGTATAGGTCATAAACCCCGCTCTCTCCGTGTAATTGAATGGGACGTGAGACAATCGAAACAATTAAATTACACTTAATTTTTTTTCAAAGATCATTCCTGTCATTTAATGTAGTTTTTAATCAAATTGATGTACGACCAAAGTGTTCATTTTTTTAAAATTAGTTATTTAATACTATAAAAATGGGGATGTGACGTCATGATTGACAGCTTTTCTGAGTGAGGTAGTCACTGAGGCGCCGACTGAAGTTTTTCGAAATTTTCAGGAGGAGATTGGACTTTAACTGTTTATTTCACACCAACATAATGAGTAAACTACTAACCGATTCCGCGGGAGTACGGATGAGGTCCTGACGGCATGCGGCTCCACTTCATGCTCACTACTGCGCAGAATCGGTCCTGAATGAAGATGTCATTGTCATATTGAGACATTGGCGGCTTCACTTTTCTACAATGGTGCGTCATCCATATTGTTTTTACGCTCTATGGTCATGAAAGACGTTTGTACAGTTCACATTTCTGTTCACATCTTTTAATAATGAGTGGACGCAGCACAAATTCTAGTGTGAAATCAAAAATGCCAGTCTGCAGAAACAGACCTAATAGCTATTTATTTTGATTACTTCGCATTTTATTAAACTGTAAATGTATTGCAAAGACAAGCCAAGGCAGAAACTCAAACCAGAAGTTTAAAAAGAGAATAATTACTTTGTCTTGACATCCAATCCAGGGAAACGGCAGTTTCAGCAGAACCAGAGGAGACGGATATGGGTCATTGTGCTGTGGTTGACAGTAATCAAAGACAGGAATTAGTTTCTCAGTTAAATGATAAGAAGAGAGGACCATTAACAGTGAGGAAGTGACATAAAGGGGGTTGATGAAGAAGAGCAACTCAAAGCGAGAGAGAAAGAAAGAAAAGAGATGGGGGTGAAATGCTAATTTTCTGTGTCTGTTCCGAGCAGCTGGCTTTGGTATGGATGACATGAATGATGAATTGTGCTGTACTGGTACCACAGGCCCCTCTGCTTCCATTCCTCATTACTGTGTGTGAGAGAGAATACAAAAAGAGAGAGGGGAAAAAAACAGCAACAGCAGCCAGGGATGTTTCCTTTAATTAACCCACATACCAGCACATCTCCAACAACCTCAAATGGCAACACTCTCATGGATTTATCTGCTGCAGTCATGGGTTCAAATGCAGCACCAACACAATGAAATCAAACACCAAACGTCACGCTCCAGACAATTAAAAGGCTATAAAGCATGAGTTCATATCTTATCATGGGGTTATCAGCGATAAAATTGCGTAGATGGGGTGTTAATATTGCAACTCTAGAAGGCAATCATAAACGGGCAAAAATGGGAAAATACATTTAGGCGAAGCAGGTGAAAAATGAGAAGGAAAAAGCCATGAAATTGGGAGAGAGAGGAAAAGTTGCTTTGCTGGCAAAATAAAAGGGCTAGTCATTATTTTTCAGCCTTGCAGGCTTATACAGCAGCGTGTGCGTAGTTTACTCAAAGGGTCAGAATAAATGAAAACACCAGCCAGGTTATGCCATAAACACAAAAAACGCTCATTTTTCAGTGAACACCAAGACTGGTTTAAGCCATTTCTTTTTCTCTTTTTTTCGGTCCCTTTTTCATTCACGGTCTGAAGATAACTCTGAAATGCAGAGCTGAAATGACAAAACACCACTCCCATCTTTGTGCTTAAAAACACCAAAAAGTCTCGTCGTTTATATGGCACCAAACAGCATTGGAAAGAAAGTAATACGGGTTTGGAATTACATGAGGGTGAGTAAATGATGACCTATTTGTTTTGGATCATCTTTAGATTCTTTGAAAATGTACGTAGGGATTTACTTTAATATTACCAACAAACAGAACCTGTTTTTACCAACTTCCTGCAATGATTTTATCATTTGACATCCCGATTGCAGGTAGACTGCACCATTTTGGACACCTTAGGAGCACAAGACACTCTGGAGGAATTTCGGGTGAAACTTTACCATGCAGGGAACATCTAAGTTACCAATTAAGTGGATTTTTTAAGCAGGATGAATGGATCATTTTTTAATCTCATTCATCAGACCTTTGATCTGAGTGCTTAAATATATCTGTCTAAATGCACTAGATCTATATATCTGTCTGGCCCTTTATAGAGTATATATCAAATGAACATTTCCTTCCAAACTTTCTGGTTTTAATAGTACATAATGTATTTTTCTGGAAAAACAGGTAGGCTGTTAAAGTACAGATGGAAAGGGGGATAGACTAAGAGCACATGACATTAAAAAAACAGTATGTGTGCCATCTCTGGAAAGGATTGATGACTTTTGTCGCTGTTTCTGTATTTATCATCCTTTTGTTGCCTTTCTGTTGAGAAAGCAGCAGGAGGTTGCGCATACAAATGATAAAAAATGATCCAAGCATTTCAAAATCAGCCGATTCAGCCCGTGAAAACAAAGCCTCGGTGTGAAATGAAGTAAGTGTGCAGAAAATTGAGGAGAAACACGCCACAAACCTTTATGCATTTTTCACAATATACCTTTATTATCTTAATAAATACAAAAAAACAACAACACTGTGATGTTTAAAGAAACAAGTATTAAAAAAGACACTAAAATGCATTAGACATTAGAAATATCAATATTAATTTTGGTATGTTCTGTAAGTGACATCTTTGTCTTATGGACATTTAGTGTACCGGCACGTTTTCAGATGGAAGAGAAAAGGAATGGAAATCCACTGTCGACAGGGCCAAAAAGGAAGAGAGAGAGAGAGAGCATAGCAATCCATCAGGTACAAGGGGTGGAGAAACGTTTCAATAGCGAACATGGAATGAACTCTCTTACGTGAGGATGCATATGAATATATACATTTATATACACCCACATCAACACCACCGATATAGATGTAAAATCACCTGAGATACTCGTTCGCACCTCATTATTCCAAACAGCTGGACACTAGCATTGAAATGATGTGAATTCCGAGAAAAAGACGCGGACGGGACGTCGGCCCGGTCTGGGAGACCTCTCCTCGGTAACGTCGTACAAAAACGAAGACGGAAATAACGAAAGAAAACAGTCATTTCACCAGTAACTCCTGAAGATTCCACAGTAAAAAATATCCTTTTTGAGCAGCCTTTTGTACATTTTTGTTTTTATAATATATTTCTATAATGTAAAATTTCATCAAGCAAAAACAACCAACTGGACTGTTCGGTAAACGTACTGTATGTAGTGGCCGAAGACAGTGGAAACGTTTTCTGGAGGTCTGATTGACGTTTTACAGCACACACCGAGGACATGGAAAAACCGTACGACCGCCATGTCTTAGCGATCATGTGAGAGATATTGCCGTATTTTTGCAAAACGCAAAATGTTATTGGCTTTAGCTCGATACAGTCATTTTGAGACTTTCGCATGTGATTACAGGACGAATATCTGAATCAAGATACCAATGAATGTGGATTTGTTTATGGATCCTAGTGATTCAGTGCCCTGCATAGGTAAAGTAGAACTTGAAAACAAGGCTTTGGGACATCGTCAGAAATATAAAAAACAAGAATCATTAAGTGCTCAACAAAAAAAATCGAAATTAAGTTACCTGACTTGATTCTCCACTCGTGATCCGAGACGTACGCAGAATCTCAAGACAAGCACAGGATCTTAACGTCTACAAGACCTCTAAAGTAAGGCAGAAGCCTTATGGGAAGGCAGGGGTGTTGTAGTCTTGTTCATATGGCTTTTAAATTACTCACGTTTCAAGTGCTTGGAATCAAATTTTGAGCGGAGATCAAAAAATTAAAAAAGCCCAATTATCTTGCAAGATAAAACAAAACAATTCATCTCCAAAGATTAGCCATGTTGATGTCGATTAATTTTGCTATGCTCAGATGGACCAAATTAAAAAGCCAAAATACTAAATGCAAAACAAAAGCAAGCGGCAAACAGTGAGCAGGCGAAGAGGCAAAGTTGGTACCAGTAGTCCAGTGTAGTTCAAAGATCTGGCCTAAAAAATATTCCAATTGGACCAAGTGGACTAGATTGAGTAATATTAACTAGTAGGAGTGGTTGGATGTGTTGAGAAGAGAACCACTTAGAATAAATTTCCCTGCAAACAGTTTCCGAACCCATCTTGGACTATTTCCAGCAATGGAGAGGGTCTGGTTCCTCTCGCAGGAACCCCGCTGCCGAAAGTTCGTAACTCGTTTCATCAGAACTGTAAGTCTTTCCGCCAGCATAGACTCAGGCATCTCTTAATATATCTCTGTACACGGTTATATATTTTCTTATCTCTAGTTACAGTACAGAAACTCCCCTTCACATTTCTTTTCCTCCAATTCTTCATGTCAGCAGGAGCTATGGTTTTGTGCTTATCACCAAAATTGCAGTGCAAAAGAAAATAATTAATTATAATAATTATTATAATGACAACAATTAATTCATGAGAAGTATTAACAAATGATGGATGACAACATAATTTCTATGGCACCACAGCCCATCAATTCACATATCGTACAAACGACCAACAGCGTAAGAGGGAGGAGAGCGCAGAAACAGAACTCGGCTTGCATAGCAATGCAATAACAATAATGTCATTTTCAATCTCCGATGTCAAGAATATATTTACAGGAAACTCGATTTCCTCTCCGCAAGTTCACCACAGTTGGGCGACTCAGATCTCAGGCCTTCCATTGTTTTCTTTTTTGTTTTTTTGTCCCCAACATTTTTTTTTTTTTTTTTTTTTTTTTTTTTTTAGTGAATGGATAGTTTAAGGAGGAAGGTGAGGGATGTTGTGGATCTTGTGGGTTGCATGTCCATCTTTACATCACATTTACAGTTTGTCCTTTTCATGTTTTTTTCTTTTTTTTCCTTCTTCCTTCCGACGTCACAAGTCCATTGCACCAAGCAGGTGAGGCATTTCCAGAACAGATAAAGGCATTCTTCAGCCATCAAAAAGGCTCACTCTGTAAACAATACAAAGTGAACATGCAAATCATTTTTGAAAAATGTAAAAATAATGTTTAAAAATAATACATTTTATTTTGTAAGAAAGAAACACATTAATGTAATGCAATAATAACAAGTAATAATACATATTACTCAACACAGTTTATATGACAGTTATGACATACATTTATTCACAACTCTATAGAGGAACATCTAAACCATCAAGGTTTCCATACACTTTCTTTAAATACAAACGCATTTCAAAACATTTTAAATTTCTACTCTGCTTTCACTTGCATTAAATGGCTCCTTTTCATACTTCAAGGCCAATGTGCAACATGCATTGATTTAAATAGTAGAAAAAGTGCTCGATAACTTTGTCTACAGTGCTTTATCGAGTCCATGCACCTTTGCTATTGAAGTTGTACCAGAAAAACCAATTCAGACTCACATAACTCTTCAGAGTACTGCGCGTTGGTCCCCATGTAGCTGCTTTCACCCTGCTCTGTGGTGGAGCGCTGGTGCTGTCCCCTCGTCCCTTCTCCTTTACGAGGGCCTGTTGACCCTTTAGATGAGGCCGTCCCAGACGAGCTGTGGCCCCCGGGGGATGGGAATGACGGTTTGTTGTATGGCAATATGGCCTCTTCTGGAAAAAACCAAACCATATATTCATTTTTTGGGCTTTTCCCAGCTTGGAATATGTCCATGATTGGTTTCTTTCTGACTAATACCGAGGTTACCAACTCTTGCCAGCTTTGACTGAACTGTACTCATTAGCAATATGTTCAGATGGCTAAACAAATCTCCACACCAAAGTTTAAGATGAAAATGAAGACATATGAGACCAACCCACACGGGTTGCCCAACCCACATCCTCCTCTGTGTCAAGCCAGATCCAAGCCTGGTTCTTTATGCATCGTTTGGGCTGGAAACCCAGAATGGTGGATCCTAATGATCAGACAGGCACAGATGGAGCTTGGCTTCATTGCAGCATGTGTGTGTATACAGTGAAAAATGAGGGCTGGAATGATTAGGGTACATCTGTGCGGCTAAGTGTGCCTCCTGTCTGCTGGTTCCTGGAGAAGGCCAGTGTTGGCCATGGAAGAGCTCACTAAGAGGGGGAGACAAGGCAATCTGTTTGCTCCAGCTTGGCCTCCTTACAGCAGGGACCGTAAATGAATGCCAAGGGTCCACAGCTGGCGCTGTCAAACATCTGCCTCTGATGACCACGATAGCAAGATAATATTTTATAGACTTGCTCTGCTGAATTAAGAGCGTGTCAGGCTGATTTAACTCATGTTGACATGTAAGATCAGGTACAGTTGTTTCATAAAAAACGTATTTCATTTTTTCTGTCATTTAAAAGGAAGTAAAAAACCCTAAGAAGGCATTTATGGTGCCCATTAAATCTGCTGAAGATTAGGTACAGGCTGGTTAGAGATAGTTTGGTGCTAGTCTAGTCGGTGAACTATTCAAATTTTGGAAGCGGGCTGACCAAAATATCTTTCTGGACAAGCTGGATGACTAAGGAATATTGGTGCTAAAAACCAAGTTCTGACTTAAATTGGTTAGCACTAGTTTGGTATTGGCCTAGGCACCTTCCTGCAGAGTTTAGCTCCAACCTACCAGACTAGAAGTTTCTAGTGATCCTTAGTTATCTGGTTCAGATGTGCTAATTAGGGTTGGAGCTCAACTCAGCAGGACCTTGGTCCTCCAGGAACAGGATTGGAATAACTGCTGAACAGCATGATTGTGCTAATGTGAATTCTTGGAAGCTGGTTGACCAAAATGATCCTACTGGTTCACTAAGGAAGTCTTGGTGCTGAAATCGGTTAGCACTAGTTTGGTGTTGGCCTAGCTCAGGGTTGTTGTGCTAGCTAAGGTTGGATTCTTGGAAGCTTTTTGACCAAAATTATCCTGCAGGTTGACAAAGGAAGTCTTGGCGCTGAAATTGGTTAGGACTAGTTTGGTGTTGGCCTAGCTCAGGGGTGTCCAATCATACGCATTGAGGGCGCATTCCTGCAGAGTTTAGCTCCAACCTACCTGAAGAAATGTGGATTCGCATGTGTTTATGTGTAATCAGGATTGGAGCTAAAGTCTTCAGGACCGTGGCCCTCCTGGAGTAGGATTGGAAGTAAACCACAACCTAAACCTAAATTCTTGGAAGCTGGTTGACCAAAATGGTCTTTCCCATCAAGCTGGGTGACCAAGAATCCCTTGGTGGACAAATGAGCTTAACTATTATCCCCCGCTTGGAACCAGCATCCAAAACCTAACACTGATTCTAGTGTGGTTTCTCCTTTATGTCTCAAGTTAAGGCCCCTAACTGTTAACAGTTAGCTCTGTCATGCATTCAAGGTAAACTGCCAAACTCCCTACCTGAAACAGGGCCGTTTTTCTGTCCTCTTCTGCACTCCTCTCCTCTCTCTATGGATCCCAGTCTGTCCTGGGCTTGTCGGTGGCGCTCCAGTGAGGTTCGGGCCTGCCGGTCCAAGGAACTCTTCATCTCTTCCAGGCCCATTATGGGTTGCCTTTCCAAGGAGGAAGCCTTGCGGTCAGAGGGGTTGGGCACATTCCTCGCCCCCTGGATGCGAGCTGTCTGGCAGGGCGGAGGCTCTGGTGGTGGAGGCAGATCTGGGATAGAAGCAAGAAGGGCCATGTGAATTCAAATTGCAGGAACAGCCTTTCCATTCATGTACATTATGCATTTATCATAATTTGACAGTAGGTGTCTTTTGTATCTACATAAATGGACTCAAAAGGGTAAAATTGATTTCATTCTATTTGATAAATGAATTTAATGGCTTGGATATTTGCTATTGCTAAATGCATTTGCTTATGACCCCATCTGTCTCCTTTAACCAATGTTGACCACCACATTAATTCAATAAATCATGCAAGAGAGATCTGTTATCTAATGTAAACCAGGCTTTGGTATTATCTGTTCATTTAAAACTGGATTAAAGTTCACCATCAGCACTGGCATCGCGGCGGTGCGGGGCAGTGCCAGGGCCTTTGTGTTTACGAGTGGGCCTCGGCGCCCGCTGGTGACCAAGGCTGTGTGTGCCCACCGTGCTTCCATCTGTGGAAAACGGGCTAGCGGGACGGGGTCTATGAGGTAGACCTTTATCTGCAGGGAGTAAAGAAAGAACTATGGTTAGCCCATAATGTTATCGACATGCTAGAGATGATAAACGAATTTTGAGAGGAAAGCATGACGTTGCTCAGAAGTAGGGTGGATAGTTTGTTAGTTTGATTCAGAAGCAGCAGAATCAATCAGTGCATTTCATTTCTATTGCGCAGCCTGTTGGAGAAAAGGTTTAAGATTGTGAAAGTGGCTTCTTGAATATCTGTGGATGAAGTTCTAAACAATCAAGATTATTAGAGAAGATTGTCAGAAAGAGGCACAAAGTCGAACCTAAAGTACATAAAAGACTTAATCGCCAGATCTGTTCTCAGTTAACTCATTCGCTTGCACTGTAAACTGAAAGCACAGAACCAAAACCCCGCTTAGTGAAAACAGCCGTCACCAAAACCCACCAAGCAAATCCATAAAGATGTTAGTATTTGTACCATGCTGCTTTCAAAAACCCTTCAGATAAAAGCAAGACTTCACCAGCGTAAAATCAAAAAGCAGAAAAGAAGCATCATTCTGTTAAGAGTAAGCCATTTTGCGGTCAACAAACACCAGACTTCCAGACTCGAATTCCTTTGATTCCTCCAAACCGACCTCTCTTGCTCAGGCTGGTGCCGTCCAGACGGTAACCAGCCTTGTCTGCGGCCGCCACCAGGGCTCGTGCAAAGCTGCAATGGGTGAAGAGTGAGCCGTCAGAGGAACTGCCGGCACTAGACCTCCTGCTGGAGAAGTTTCTGTCATCATCATCTGAAGCTGAGCCCCAACCGTTCACCATAGAGCCTAGAGGGGAGCGGCCGCAAGGGCGTTAGATTGACCAAGTTTTCTAGTTTATTACTTTCCAGAAAAACAGGATGTATGCTGGGACAGGATATATACTTTATTAATATTTACACACTAATAAGTTTTTGATCCCTTTATCAGGGCGATAAGAAAAATACATTTATAATCAGAATAATACTGTATAATGAGGCTTTGGAAGTGTGCTGGGAATGAGTCTCTCTCATCTGAATAAAGGTGTGTTGTAGCACAGGTGAGTTATGTTTGACAAGAGATGAGTCAGCCACCTTCATAATTATTGGGTAGTCACTGTTATGAAACTAATAACCAAAACAAAATGGCTGAGTAGGGTAGATTACAGAACACAGCAACAAAAAACACAAAAAAAAAAAGAAAAAAAAAAAGTAAAACACCAAGGCACACAAAAATGCAAAACTAGAATAAAGGCTTGGATTAATAAATCACTATTACATTATTTGAATAATTCATTAACTAAAACATTAATGTCATCCTGTTAGCCAGCATCCCTGCTTTTGAAAAAAAATCCCAAGAAATGGCATCCCCACACTAAAACAGTAATGCAGTTCATGAACCTTTAGATATGGAAGGGGGAATCTCCTCATCCACCACCGATGTGCAGCATCCAGCTGGATGATGCGACGGCAGCCATATTGCGCCAGAATGCCCACCACACCAGCTTATTGGTGGAGAGGAGACAGAGTGATGAAGCCAATCAGTGTATGGGGATGATTAGGAGGCCATGATGATCAGAGGCCAGTGGGCAAATTTGGCCAGGATGTCGAGGTTATACGCCTGCTCTTTTCGAAGACATACTGACCACAGAGAGTCAGGACCTCGGTTTAACGTCTCATCCGGAGGACGGTGCTTTTTGACAGCATAGTGTCCCCATCACTATACTGGGGTGTTAGGACCCACACAGACCACAGTGTGAATGTGCACAAAGCGCGCTCCGGCTGCAAGTATGAATCAAAAACACAGTACATCAGAGTATCCAGTGCTCATAATGGCGATAACGTCGCGTTTTGGGTAAAATCGAATAAATACATATCCTCTGTATAGAAATTAGACATAAACATATGAGAATCTATCAATATTTCTCAAAATGTGTATGCTTTTGAGCTAAAAGCCCTGAGGGATGTTACTTTGTCAAGCATTTTCATGATGATCTCACAGGAGTTTTTTCTCAAAGAATGTGGCTGACGCTCATATTTCAAAGAAAAGATATCAATTCTGTTTTTTTTTGACGACTATCAGTAAATTTGAGCTAATTTGAGCTTCAGTACGTTAACATCCTCATGAAGGTTAACAGGTTTAATATTATTGAAGTAATTTATATATATATATATCCCCAAGTAACTTATCCTGCTTTCATCCTGCATGTAAACTCCCACCACCCACCTGACTACAACATCACAACCTCACTTCCTTTTGATTGCTGTGATGGGAAGGAACACATGCACCTGCATGTGGCCTGAGGTGAAGCAGCTGATATCTCACACAGAAACACTCAGCATGATCAAAGAAACCACATGGTTCAACGCTGTTCTTCTTCTTTGGCACTTGTCAGATTTATGGCATGGATTTTTTTGATTGATAGCAACCTGGCACAAACATCCTCGGGGAAGCTGATGTGAGATGGCGTGACTATTGTTTAATGATCTGAGAATAAATTGAAGAGGGTTACAATGGTTACTGTTGTTGCCTAGACAATATTTTTATAGTTTCAAGTATGTTTCAAGATTGAACATTGAGCTAATTAGGTCTTGGTGACACTGCAAACACTGTAGTGCTTTCAAAAACATTTTTTTTTTTGCTTGCAGCTTTAAAATTTAATTATTACTACTATAAAAATAGTTTATTAGAAAATATTACAAATAAAAATAACTTTTTTATTATTATTTATTAACATTGAAAATCTATAACACTATATTTATACTGTAAAGTAAATACTGATTGTTGCTAGCATAAAACCCCCGTATGATAATACCTGCGAATAAAAATTGTAAATATATAACACTACACAAATACTGTAAAGTTAATACTGCTTGTTGCTGGAACATAAAACCCTAAAAATAATCACATTATAATACCTGCAAATAAAAAGATTTTCAATGCACCAAAATAAATGTTGTGTTTCTCTTGTCTAAAAGAGAAAATAATAGGATGCAGACTAAACAGAAAAAAAAAAAAAAAAAAGAAAACTCTTCCTGGCAGTCTCTTCCTTTTAATTTCCTCAGAAACTGCATACGGCTTTGTTTCGCTAAAAAAAGTTGAGTCCCTCGAGACTGTCTCTCAGCAAAGCAAGACTGCATATAATGAATTGAATGTGCTGGCAGAGACAGAAGCAGGTACAGAGCTCCACATCAGAAGGGACAGCTCCTGCAGAATACCTGCACTACGCCTCAGCGCCTCCTGCCTCCTAAGAGAGTCGACATCCTCTCTTAACAACCAGCCACCTAAAACAGATCCTCAAAAATACCAAGCTTTTCACTCTTCACCATATAATAATGCTGGCAGCTGCAAAACAATAACCATTCTCCAGCCAAAATAAACTCTGGATCACGTTCGCAAACCCAAATGTTTTTATACAGCGTGGCGTACCATGAAGAGAACTTACCACAAATTGTTGCTAATTTGGAGTTGGCAGTCACAAAAGGCAAACGTTTGAAGCTACAATACTGTAGCTATAACTATGGAGCTAATACAAAAATCTGTCATTGTTTTTTAACATTTTATTGAATCAATAAAGGCTATTTCTGACACAGTCGGAACGTCTTTCCATTCCAATAATCCACGGTTAATATCCACAGCTTGGCCAAATGGAGTTATGCAGGACTGTAAAACTCATCCAACACCCTGCTGCCACTAAAGCTGATTTACACTGCCCCGAGCCCTCATCTGCATATCGTTAAGCATCGTAATCATTCCCCTTGACGAGTAGGCGGAGACGCCCGCCTCAGGACACGTGACCTGGCGATCTGCAGTCGGTGCAAGGGTTTATGGGAGCAGAGTGGAGCAGGACAGTGAGCTCACTGCTCATATTACAACTCCTATAAAACACCCTCACTATTTCACAAACTCACTGATCTGCTGAGGGTTGTGCATGCAATAAATAATCAAGCACAATAAAGAAAAATATGTTCCAGTGAGCTTTATTTCTCCTTTACTAAGCTGCCCAAAATAAATGGCTGTAAATGCCGTTTTATTCTCTTTAGGAGGGACAAATCTCTACCTCTGGGTTCAGCAGTAACCCGAGACTAGTGTAGTGCCAGTTTGGTGCTACTGTGGGCAAAAACAAAAGGACCCTGGTGGAAGAAAGTGGTGAAAGGAAGCTGTCGAGAGTGTTACAGGAGGACACAGCCATCACTGAACAACACTTGCTTTGTGTTTCACCAGATATCGCACTACAAAGAGATGACAGAGATGAACAATTCTTCATCACTCAGGGGAAAAATGTCTTACAGGTCCAGTCCAACTCAAAATCAATCAATCAATCCATCCATGCATCCATCCGCACCCATGTCAATTGCAATGATAATGCGTACATCTCGGTCTGATTAGAGGAGCACCACTGCCCCATTTTTCCTCAGTCCTGTGGTAAATTAGAGAACAGAGGGCTTTTAGTTTCTAACCTCGCAATGTCATACCCTTCATGTGTCCCCTATGACAGACGGCCCATAAAACCCTTTCAATAAGTTGTAAAATGTAAATGGTGCCTCCTGTCTTCAATGGGGAAATGGAGCCTTGAACGTGAGGTTTATTCAAATTCTTCATGGGAAAATGGAAGCAATGAGGGCTGTGATTGAGTAAAATCGTTTGTTTCAATTTCCTATCTTTACTCCCCCTCTTTTCAGTCTTTTAGTCTATCTCTCCTCATTATGGTGATTGGAGTTCATCCCCAAATGCCTGAACAAACTGGATTTCAAACCACCTATTTTCAGGTGAGGTGAGAATAAACATGCACCAAGCCACACACGTGAGCATAATGACAAACAACGCAGCTATTTACAGACAAGCAGAGCAAATCATAGTATTTTAACATGCTAGTACAAACAAAGGCACCACATGCGGTACACATGTGAATAAACCATGACAGCGTCCCATGTAAACATCATCAGTACACTCTGAATGTGCCCGCTGGACTGAAATATTTTGCTTTATAGATTACAAATCAGTACCTCTGTTTTATTGTCTTATCTTAATGTGCACATGCTGTTGAATTGTAATTTGATATGTGAGTAGATCATATCTTTGGTGTCTCTGACCAAATAGACTGCATTTTAATTAACTTTTTTAAAAAAGAGTTTTTTTTTCTCTACTGTTCATGCTGAGTTCAGAATAAGTCCTGAAATGATTTAAGAGAGATAGAAATCCCAGATTACGAGGACAATGGATGGGATAATGAGCAAATGAAATGGCCACCCCTGCAGCGCTTAGAGTTAATGCTGTGAAAGAACGCAATCTGCACTGGACATCTAACTGTGCACCAAACTGAATGTGGTTAAAAGGGTTAGATAAGGGCTCTTTTTGAAGAACTTCTTCATGTTCTTTCACAGGAAAAGTTCATAGAATTGAGATGATCACAAAAATGCACACTTACCCGTAACTGAGCTGTCCAAGTTGTCCATGCTGGAGCCTGGTGTGTGTGCGATACCCCTAATTGGTGGCGACATTTCATATCCTTCATCCTCCTCATCATCGTCATCGTCATCGGGGAGGTCTGTCTCGATATCGGACACTAGGGTGCTGGAGACGTAGCCCACGGGCGGTGCGGGGGCCTGGGGAGGGTAAGGCCCACCCTGCATGTGCCTGCGGAGAATTCCAAAGAAGTCAAACATGAACATACCATGCTTTTTTGCATAACCAAACAAGAGCTTCAACGGTTGTCAACGGGAGACAAAGGGTGTCAATGAGCGACAAGCCCAGACAAAAGAGAAATGCGTGGGGTGTGCTATCTGTCACGTGAAATATGGTATTCCTAGAAATTCCTTGTCATCTCTCCGATGAATTGGGACAATTCGGCTAATTCAGCAGTGCCACGGTTTGCATGCTAACACAATGACCTACTAATTGCAGCTTGAAGAGGATACAATGGCAACCACCACAGGCATGTCTTTGCTGTGGCTGTCACCCACTAGACAGCTAGGTTCGATGACAGCCACTGTGTGTCTATATATATATGTGTATCGTGTGTGTTTGTGCAGTGCTACTGCTTCTTTGATGCGGTCTGTGCCAGGATTTGGATATAATTATGGACTCTTCTGAGTCGTCAAAAACGCACTATGAGCAACATACTCATTATGGCGGTAACATGACATCTTCCTCCTGACAAGTGGAGGCCGTTTCCTCTCAGTGCCGAATGTAATAAGCGGAAGTCGGTTTCTCTCGGACAGGTTGAAGCATGGGGGCTTTTTAAGAATGCTTTACACAGTGTGGTGTGGACAGCTATGAATTGTTTTCAGAGTTAAGTCAGCTGATTCACATTAGCTGCATTTTTATTTAATATATTGCTTTTATTGAGAAGGACTAATAAATAAGGAGCAATAAAAACATCTTATTCAGTTTAAATTGTAATGAAATTTTGTGGGGGTTAAAAAGAAACTAGTTAAGTAAAAGAAAAATCAGATCTTCAGTTAAACAGCCATTATTTTTTATAACTGCATTTGGTGGCTCTGGTGCAGAGGTGTCCCAAAAAAACACAACAAAATAATTACATTTTGTGGTGATTAAAATAGACATTTTTAAATCAAATTCACTTATATTATCTACATTTCAAAACACAACAATTAAAAAAATGCCAGTGGATCCTGATTTGGTCATCTCTGCTCTAGCAGTACAAATGTTCACCTTTAACTTAGATCTTACCAAGCCTGTTTAGCCATGTCCAACTGGTAAGCACGGGTTAGCTCATCTAGGTGGGCTTGGAGCATGGGCTGTATTTCTTCACGTGGGGATGGGCTCAGTGTGGCTGTGGACTGTTTGCCAAATGAAACTGCTGCAGGGGAAGAGGCCACACCCCTTATGGGAGGAGTGGGCACCCGTTCTTCCTCTTCCTCTAGCTCATCCTCTAAACCCTGATGGAGGTATGTCTGCACTGGCAATGGTGGGCCCCAACCATCACTATCATATCTGAAACAAAACATGGAAAAAAAAATGAAAATGGACTGCTGACAAGTCCCTGTGGCACCCCACTACCAGTTGTGTGTTAGACATGAATTTTTTTTTTTTTTTTAAATGTCGGTCTAGCCAACAGTTAGGGACATAGTGGGACTCAAGTTTAGCAACATGGTGGAAATGGTGGAAATCTTGGGTTAAATGCAAAAAAAAAAAAAAAAAATCTAGAGGGAATTTCCCAGCTTTACTTGTTCTTTAATACAGGCTGATCTAGCAGAATGACTGTGTTTTTTATTTCCCAGAACTGTGCTTATACATGCTGAAATAATACATGTCATAAAGCCAACATTCATTAGAGGAATTTGTCAGTGCACATCCCGTAGGACATAACGGTTTTAATCTGAAGCCATTAAAGACAGTGGCGAGATTTACAGCGTAGAAGACTACTCATTTGCCAGAGAGCCTATTAAGCTGGATGACTCTCCTAGATGGAAATTAACAGGGTTGAAAGGCAAGCACACCTCTCGAGAAGGATATTTAATTTGTATCACCACCTTCATGTTTTCTCTTCAAGTGTACAGATGGGCAGATGGTGATGTCAGACCAGAGTAGAGTGTCGTCAGTGGCGAAAGTATATTAAAAGTTGCTGAGCGTGAACAGTTTGTCAAACAAAGTTTTAAGATTATCACACATTGGCAGAAACATCCCATCTATTTAAAATGGACAATAAATAAATCATTTAGTGCTAGTGGCTTTATTAACTCTCTAAGGAATAAATAAATACCAATAGTGGATTTACAAATGGTATTAACCAGCAAGAACAAGGCTTTGAACAATTTCTTATGCACATCATGGCCAGTTTTATTTTAAACTTGAAGGGGAAATTCAATGCCTAATTACATGGATCATCATCTCTGCATATTATAGATGTGACCATTGAATTTGCAGTATGTATTGTCACTATTACTTGTGCTAAGCAAAGCTGAATGAATGGCTCAGGACCCTACCCTCCTCCATCATGGTGCTCTGAGGCGTAGTGGTCCATCTCCGTGCCTGGAAGAGGGTGGACAGGAGGGGGAGGAAGTGGAACGTTAGCCCAGTTGGAGCCATTCATCTTGGTGGGCTTGGCATTTGCTTTGGTCTTCTTCTTCTTTCCACCTTTTCCACCTACAACGGTAAAAGTTGGGGATATTAGTTAGAGTCTGAACATAGAACGGTGTCACATGATTTGCCAATTTCCATGTTCTCACCCTAAAAAGAACACTGATTTATTCCCCACATGACATGTGCTTGAAATTCTCTATACTAAGTGAAGGCTCTTGCAATGCCACTGTCAAATGTAATAGCTTGTATTTTAGCATATACAGCTCGTCTCTACACAAATGCTTTCAAAATGTTCTGAGCCAACACAACCAGAAAAGCAATTTCAAGGCTGCATGGTGAAAGAAATAGTTTACAGCAAGTCAATGTCTCAAAGACTGAAGATTCAAAAAATAAATTTCTGAAAAAAACCCTTAACCTCCTTTTTACCATGATTACCATTCATGCAACTTGCTGGAGTATCTTTGTTTGCAACTCTAGTTCCATTCAATGAGTATGCATTTCATTTTATTTATGCTAAGAAAAAAAAAATCTGAGAAAAAAAAATAAATGTGTGAAAGATGGAAAGAAAAAAGACTGTTGAACTCGAATATGACGCACCAACAATCTCCCAGGACAAAAGATTTGGCAAATCACAAACTTGCCCAAGAACCAGTACGTAGGATAGTAATTAATCACCCTTTTGTCACAATCTAATTAACAAAACCATCTAAATGTAACGGCCATCAATGCCAGATGAAGACATTTGGGACGAGGAAGTGATGTATGTGCGTCTCCTCCGCAGAGTACATGCAGAGGCAGCAGGATTCATTACTGTAAAATATTAATGCCGCCGCTGGCAAACTCGACGTGACCAGTGCTTTGGTGCATGTTGCCAGATCCTCCCGTGTTTCAAGCCAGGCATAAAATAGCTGAGGCTGATGGAGTCAGACACTCAGCCAAATGCAAACAGGGGGGAAAACCTTCACTGGCAGCACTTGTACTGTATGAGATCCTATCTGTCATCATCTGCCTCTGTCTGCCAATGGCCTCTAATCGTCCCTGCCGCCTCGAAATGTTCCGATTCAGGCAACCCTGTGGCTTCAAACATCATGTTATTTAATATGATGCCAGGACTTTGACAGGGCTATACATTAAGTCTAAAAAACTTTATAAAAGCCATATTGAATCCCATGCAAGGGCTATGAAAAGACTATCTTCCCTAGATCTAGAATAGAATAGAATATTCCACCCAAAAATGAAAATGATCATGTTGTTCCAAAACCATATGACAATCCTTCGTCTGTGGATAAAACAAATTTGAAGAATTGTGCTGATCAATGAGTTGAATTAAAGACTGAGCCTGGCAGATGCAAAGCAAATGAAAGTGGTTACTATGACTAGTACTTTACAATTTTAGAAAACTTTAGGATTAGTTTGTCCTAAATTTAAGTAATAAACTGACAATAAATAACTAGTTCTCCTTGGTCCAAAAAGAATCATTCTATTAAATCTTTTCAAACAGTTGGTCTATCCAGTTCACAAAACTGTGTCTAAAAGATTCAGATTTGAATGAGTGAAATGAAAAATACAAATTGTGCCTTTGTAACAAAATGGCAAATGACTAAAACTTTAACTAAAACTAAAATGAAAATGAAAATATAAAAATAAAAGTTAATTCAAAATAATTATGTATACTAATTCACTATAATATACTATTCAGAGATTGCTATTGAAAAAATGTGTGTTCCTCAAAGTTTAGAATACTTCATATGGACTACTTTAATGATGTATTTTAGTCCTTTTTTTAAAGGCCCACTAAAGTGTCTTGGAACTCGCAGCTTTATTCACTGTGTTGACGTAATTTCCAATGAAACAGGAAGACAGGGTGGGACATATCTAGAAGCCCCTCCTATTTTTCAAAGCTCGGCCAGAGCAGTTGAGCTTCTAAAATCCAATTTTCCTCATAATCTCTGACTGTTTATCCTCCGTATTGCTTTAAAATATATCATTGTTTGTACAATTCAAATGTTTCGGACCGTTTTGTGTTCTGTGCTCTCATGTGTGTCTGGACCTGAGCAGACTTTGCTCATGCTACGGCGGTTCACGTGACTTTATTCGCATCAACGGAAAGCATATTTACACTGTCTGAATCGTTCCCTATCCTCTATATGGTGCACCATATTGAAACTTCAAAATGTATGAACAAATTTCAACCGCTTTTCAGCGTCTACTTATAGTGAAGGAGGGGTGGGACTTCAGACTCTAGAGAGAATTTGACTGGACAAGATTGGACAAAATCTGATGAGAAGCTGAATTCTGTGGTGACGTGATGAAAATCTGTAATCCATTTTAGCGGAAGTGAAAGGCAAAGTTTTGAATGCTTATATCTCAAACACACGCCGGCTTATTCATAACCGTAACATATTCATACTAAAAGGTAAAAACTTCAATTTTGATTTCTTTGAGCATGAAAGCTTCGGTTCACATTTATTGTGCAGTCCTTACATAGGAAACAAGAACATGCATAGCTCTAAAAAAATTGTGTTTGTGTGTTAAACAGAAGAAAGTCATACAGGTTTGGCATGACATGAGAGTGAGTGCCTAGAAAATGTTCATTTCAGGGCGCACTGTTCCTGCAAAAACGAGTGTGAAAGAGCGAGAAAGCAATAGGATGAGAACTGTAGCTATGCACAGTTTAGGGCAGATTTGTCATACGGAGGCTGACGTTTATGATACTCTCGGCAGCCGGCCTATTAAGAGAACGTTCTCATCGCCGGAACTTCTCGCTGACGGTGCGCTATTGTTCTGGCGGGCGAGGGAGAGCGGGAGGCATTAGGAGTCTTGCGGAGGGATGGAAGTGTCAAACGAAGATGAATAAAGCATGCTAGTAATAAAAAAATAACAACAGGCTAGAGGCAGAAGAGGCAGAAGTGGCTGGAGTGGGGGGAAGTAATTGGGTTTCCTAATCGTTCCTCTGGGTGACGTGTGGCGTCGGACAATAAATGGAGAGATGGCATGATTACTCAATCACTCCCTCACTTCCTCACTCTCACTTCTCCTTTCTTTCTCCCTCTGTTTGTTGAGTAGAGAGCATCAATAATGTAAACGAGTCTCTGCTGAGGAGTCGGGGCAGCTCCTGAAATTACCAATGTAAGAAATGTGAGGAAAACAGACAAGGAAGGGCGCTGTGGGACGGCAGTGACTCGACTGACAAACATGAGGTCGCTATCTAAACTAGGCCGGATCAGAGGCGAAGGAACTTGGCTGTATTTCATAACTTGCAATTCCACACCTTTAACACATCAATGAGAGCTTGCTCAACTCAGATCTGTTCTATCTTGTACAATGAACTATGACCTAATTGTATGCTATGGTGGGAAAAAGGAGTAATAACAGTATTCGAAAATAATTTGCATTTAATGGGGCAGTACAAAGACTTTATAGCTTTCTATTACAAGGAAATGCATGTGTTTTTGATTACGACAAGAACGTTTTTCACTAAGGAAGGCTGTGAATTTTGGCTCTTACAACACAGGCACAAAACAGCAAACATGCCCTTTGAATGGGTGAAACATGTTTTACTGTTTTTGCTCTCCTTAAACACCTTTAAATTAATTTAAAACCTGGTCTTGACATCTATAATAGAAGTTCAGATGCTGATGTGATTCCTGATATAAAACTAAACTCAAGAACTGAGAAGATTCTTGGTTTCTGTGTGGAAATATGCCAATTCACTGGAATCAATATCGAAAGTGCAAATATTTCAGAATTTTTTGGAATAGTAGGCCAAAATGACCTGCAGCAAACAAATGAAGTACATATGTTTGCTTGGAAACAATCAAGCGTAATCTTTGGAAATGCAAATGTGACCCTTGCTTATTCCCTCAGCTTTTTTTTCTTCTTCTCCATATCAACCATGAATACTTCAAATTTGATCTCTCTGCCATTTGCTTAAAGCATTTAAAAAAAAAAATAAACTCTCTATTTCTGTAAAACATTACGGAATATAAAATCTTGAATTGTATATTAACGTTCAAAAGTTTGGGGTCAAATTTAATACTGATTAATACTCATTTAATACTTGTATTATTTGATACATTTATTATGATTTTTGTTACTGGCATTAAATTGATCAAAAGTGACAGTTAAGACCTTTATATTATTACAAAAAAAAATCTTCAAACAAATGCTGTTCTTTTCATCACAGAATCCTGTCAAATTTTTTTTAACTTTTTTCTTTTTTTTAAATACTAAGCAACACAACATAAATTAAGCAGTTTTCAACACGATAATAATAAGAAATGTTTCTCGAGCCACAAATCAGTATATTAGAGTGATTTCTGAAGGATTGGTGACACTGGAGATATGACTCTGAAAATTCTAATTACATTATTTTGCAATATTACTGTTTTTCCTGACTTTTGAACGATAATGTATATGATTTGTGCAAATTTTCTGAATGATTAGTAATGAAATAGGACAACAGTTTTCATGTTAATCAGGTTGATAGATATAGAGCACGTGTGCAGTTTCACATTATATAATTACAGCCTTAAAATGCTACGCAAAGGTTAAACGAGATCAGATTGATTTGATTTGGTCATGATCTCTATCTTCCAAACAATCCTCGCCTGAAGAGCTTGAGATGTTTGACCTAAATCTACCCTTGGAGTCCTAATAGTGGTCTATGAAACACTTGAGCCAGATGCTTGGAGAGCTTCCCATCTAATGTCTGAGTCTGTGTAGGGTTACTGCACAGTTAAAGCACTGGCATGAAACTTGATTAGAGAGGAGAAAGAGAGCCACATGGACAATGAGACGAGAGGATGGGGGCCGTCTCTGTGTCCTATAAATGACATTGTAATTTTCAGTACATGAATTTTATTGTAGCTTGTAACCATTAACGGGAGGAATTCGCTCAAATCAACCCTCTCAAGAGTGTGTGTGTGTATTTCTGAGTGGTTTCTTTTACATTGCAACAATTACCAGTGGCAAAACAAACCTGTGCTTAAATCATAAACACATTGACATTGTTAACACAATGTCAAAAGATGCTTTGCTGGAATTACGGCCAAACCAAGGCAGAAGATAAAGATTGAGTGGACCATGTCATGCACCATTTCCCATTCACGTGAGGAACCAAAATGTGAAAGGAGAAGACCAGAAACTTTAAAGCAGGGTGCCCACCAAAACACTTTTTTTTTTTTGTGAGGACAGCGTATTTTGTTGTTTCTAATGGGAGAGGCGCATATTTAAAAACCTCAGCAGCATGACAAGGTGCTGAGCGTCTATTTCATGCACGCTTGATGATTTTCCTGGCCGCCGAGAGCTGAAATAAAGTCCCTTTCAAGGAAAATCTGTTCACTCGGTGGCCATATTTGCAAGGCCTCTGGGCAGCTATTCAAGACCGAGTCTTATCTATTTGAATGGGGGAATCCTGAAATCTCAAACTGCTTGGCAAACTCACACGTAAATACCATATTTCAAATCAGCAACAAAGTCTGATGTGAACTGTCCCCTAAATGTTGTTTCTTATGCTCAAATAGCGTTAAAATGTATTTATTTTTCAGACTTGCAGTCCTAAGCGCGGGTCTCGGGTTTCTACGGGAAGCGTAGCTTCTAACGGCAGCTGCAGAGACACAATGACTTTATCAATCATCGATTGGCTCTTTTATTTAGAAGGTGAGACATATTCCACCATATTGCTTGTTGCAGTTTCTCCCATTCATTACTAATAGGAGTGAACCATCTTTCTATATATATAGTCTTTGTCTAAAAAATTTTCAACTTTAGGTAAAACATAGCGCTTATCATTGACTGTTTCTACCCAGCCGACCAATCACAGTGGAGGATGGGCGGGTCAAATACCACACCGACCAACCGTCACATCCTGCTTGTACAACGACAAGAGACAACAACAGCAAACACAACAACAGAACAAAATCATTTAAAAACAAGGGCCAAAGCAAGTGCTTTACATCCTGTCAACATTTTTTTATATTCATAAACAAACTATCTACGAAATCAGATACTAGTGCGGGAATTTGTCGTAGTGTAGACAGCATCACTGATTATTATGGGTTCTATCTTCTTTTGTGGCTTCACGTCACGCCGCTCGAGTCTGGTGTAGATCTTAATTTTAAACTGATTTTTTAAGGATGATTTTATGGTCTCAGACTTTTATTACAGAACGGTCTGTGAAGCGCTTAATATCACAACAGAATTATACTCAACTACTACAAACCTGTTGGTTTATATAAATTGTCTTTTTTAGATAAACAGTACTTTTACATCCATGCAGTGGATGACATCTACGAGGAACACAATTATAATACAAACCATACAATTCACAGTATACAGCAGGAGTCATGGCGTGTGCACCACAGTTAGTGGAGGTGAAAGGGGAGAGGAGCAGACTGAAGGAAAGATGCGGGTGGGTTGCTGACCCTGGACCGGTGAAATACCAACCTGACAGACTGTTGCTCCGATCTGAGCTGTTGTGGGAGCTGGTGGTGCTGAAATCCTGCGATTGGTTGTGTGGCATTCTATTAGACAATCCGTCAGCCAATCGGTAGTCAGGAATGAAAAGGAGTGCTAGTGGGAGGCGAAGGGCAAAAAAGTGGCATCAGGTGGAGGGCAAGATGGCTCAAGCGCATGCAAGGGCGTGCAGTTAGAGCAACAAGCAAAGCACTGATTTCACACACAACTCCTATTTAAAATGCCTAATATTTATGATTTAACAATGCTTAGACTTGTCACTTGATTTGAACACTTTTCGCTCTGTTCCCAAACAGAGTGAGTTGCCCATATAGGCATTATTTGAAGCTGTGATTGCATTGGTTGTCTATAATGTTCCCCTTTAAATATAAAGCAATATCAGGGTTTACTGCAAAGAGCTCAGTGGAGAAAAAAAAAAAAATACGAAGGATAAAGTGCTGATTTTAAATATAGAAAATAATAAAAATATACAAAAATATTTTAAATAAAATTAGATTATATTATTAAATAAAATAACTATATATATATATATATATATTTTTTTTTTAAATAATATAATATAATACGTGAGGCATCTTTAGCGTCAGTTAATATGCTGCTTACATAGGTAGCAGGCAGCATGGCAGCTCACTAGGTTTTGGAACAGAGCCTAATTGCTTTAAAATCTCTCAATTTGTCTAGTTTCTCTAGGAAAGTGTCTCATTCAGATGTTAACAACATACATTAGTGCTAATTTTCCTGGAATTAATTCTATTTGTTGGCAAGTTAACCAGTTCATGGAAACATTTATATGTATGATTTACAGTAATTTTATAGTTGGAGTTTTATTCAAGTCCAAATGAAAGCGCAAATGGTTTTTAATTGCGTTAAGGAACAGCTACAATTTATCATTCTGTTCGACTGCAGAGAATAAGATCATTAATATGGATAGTAGTACTTTTTGATTTAAAAAAGCAGTGTGCATTTGTTTAAAAGCTTTTCAAAATAGAATAAATCTGGGATAATGATGTTACATTCTTTTAGCCCAAAGACAATTTAAATAATAAATGCAGTCCTGTTGGTCGGAAACACATTCAAGGGTCATGGATTTTGTTATGGGCCAATGATACGCCTTCATATTGTTCCTGAATGTCAAAAAAATGCAACATTAATACAATGTTGGTCAAATTAACACTGATACAAACCTCGGGCAATATCCAGAAATAGAGCAATTGGCTTTGTTTCAAAAGATTTTGGACGTAAAAACTGCACAAAAACAAGCTCACATGAAGTAACACACACACACACACACACACACACACACACAGATCCCTTCAGGAAGACTCACTGTTGTTGCAGGAGTTCTTGTCTGGCAGTGAGTAGCCGAGGCTGGCCATTTCCTGCTTGGCTTGTAGGGAGGTCTTCCACTGGGCTTCGGGCAGATCCACGGCCAGCTCATGAATGCTGTTGGAATGGAGGATCTGGGTTGTGGCGTAGGGCGTGGCCTGGGAGGCGGGGCTTGGGCTGCCGAATCCACCTTTAGTGGTGAAGTCAATGCTGCTGTAAATGGCTCCGTCTGAAAGCATGGTGCCCGTCTTATCAGCCTGGGCACTGGGCATCACGTCTGAGAGGCAAAGGAAGATGTAAGGAAGGAAGGAGAGATGAACAAGATTGAGAGGCTAATATCTTAGAGACAGAGAGAATTGCAAAAGTGATATATCTTTTGAAATAAATCCAAACAAAATATGTCAATGCATTTCTACAAACTCCCATAAAAATATTATGTTTATTAAATTATTATATTTCTTTCAGAACACCAGGTTGATTTTCTAAGTAAATTTTTACATTTTAAATGTCCCAAAAAAGTGTCACACACATCCACACATATACATAATACTCAAACTGAGTCAATGTAAATAATATTAATGCATTAATACACAATGCAAGTATTATTATTATTATTATTAATAATAATAAAATGACATTGATTGCAATAAATGTATGGTATGAAGATGAATCATTATAAATTATTAATATACTCTATTATTATTATTTTTATACCTAATAATAGAGATAATTAAGGTATTATGAAATGTTATCTGTGTCAGTGTAAAAGTATTATTATTAGTATAATACTATTATTATTACTATTATTATTAATAAGTATATGAGTAATAAAAAGTATAATAATAATAATATTTAAAATAATATTGTCAGTTGTGTTTTATAATTTAATTTTTAAATATCATATAACTTATTATATCATATAACTTACAATTTAAGATAACATATAGAGTTCTATTAAAAATAAATAAATAAACATTACTCACAGTTCATGAATATGCTATATTATACACTATATACTATACTATATACTATACCACACCATACCGCATTTTTCCTTGCACTCCTGGATGAAATAATGCTGTAACTCTACATTTGTGTGTGTGTGTGTGTGTGTGTACTGAAGGGAAAATGATATACAGCAGCTGCATCTGCACCACTCAAGCTGTGGCTGTCCTTCACGACTCGTTGCTCGACCACCATCTTTTCCTCACACCCCCCCTCCCCTCTCCTCTGCTATCGGCCCTTCCTCTGTCTGACAGTGGGTCAGAACGACAGCCATTAGTTTCAGCATGACAGCAGGACGCGGGTGGCGATATGGGTCTGTCTCCAGCACACGATGAATAAATGCGTGTGTCCAAACACACCCGATGTAATATGCATACAGGTGTACATCATTGTCCAGAAATATCGAAGGGGAAGAGGACATTTTCTTTCAGATGATGAAAAGAGCTTGCTTCAAACACTTTAAACTCTCGACTACAACCACATTTCTAATCATTTGAACATGTCCTGAATTTCTAGCCAATGCAGCAATGGGTCTAACAGAAGATTTACCTCCACGGCCGAAGTTGTTGAGGTCGTTGGGTCCTCCAGAACCGCTGTTAACAGGCAGACTGGTGGTCGGCCAGGAGTCGGCGAGCCACGGGTACCCCGAATCACTGGCATTCAGCAGACCAGGACGACTGTGGGAAGAGAAACCATGCATGTGAGACTTCATTCTCCTCACTGAATTTCCATAACTTTGCAACTCATTTGTGATTATTGGATATGGATTTTTAAATACTGATTCAGATTGACTGAGACGGAATAATTTAAAAAATAGTAAACTGGTTTGACTGAAAAGAAGAATTTCACTTATGTGTATGAAAGTTTTATTCAAAAGCTTCACAACAGCACATGCATGGAAAACATTCATAACAGACAGTGTTGGGGTAACACATTAAAAGTCAAGTGAGGTATGTAATCAGATTACTTTTTGAAGTTACTAGTAAAGTAACGCTTTGCTTTTAAATTTACAACACAATAACTCGGACGACTGACATTGACCAACAAAAACCTAGTCTTAAGTTAATGGCGCAGTATTTATTTATTTGTTATTTAAAGGTTGTGTTAGTAATATGCACCTATGGCTGGTGCACAACACACACACTCTCTAATTGTTACACACAAGGACACGCAGCAGCACACAAACACACCAAATATTGAAAATAAAAGGATTCCTCTCTGGAGAAGCATTCAGTCTTTCCACTCGCAAATTCTGCCATGTGAATAGCAATCCACCATGGTGCAAGCCCACACGGCTTTTAAATGGGAGATGATTGGTTGACTCTGATTGGTTTATTGCACGTTACGCCCAGAAAACACCCATCACTCATTACGAGACTAGGTACAACCTTTTTGGACCATGTGCAAAAGTGCACTAGAGCCATGCACTACAAACCACGTGCTTATATCGTTAAAATTGGAATTAAAATTGGTCCACTGGAACTAAAGTTTTCAATGCAGCAGAAATAATGATCATAAATTTGAAGACACTGCATATAAAAAAACTAGTGCAAATGTTAAGTCTGGTTACCCTCTGTCTGTCTCTCTCAGTGTGATATTTTACAACATGAATGAGAAATAATGAATGAAATGAATACAGAAATCTGCAGGGAGTGAAAATAAAGATTAAATAAACAAATGGTGTGTTTGTCATTCTCATGGCATCTCTTTTCAATAGAAATGCTATTTTTTTTTTTTCAAGGAATTTAGAGAGTATTACCACATTTTTCCATTATATTCTCATTTGAAACACTAGTATTATAGTGGGGTCAACTCGATATTTTGTCATTTTTATTGAAATACACAGAAAGCTTTAGAAGACATCTTTCACTGTGGATGCTTAAGAAACACACAAACCGAACACCCTTCTGTGCGAGCCGACACACACCCCTCACTATAATACAGCATCTTTAGCTCACCAAACTCCTGTGTTTTACAACACACTCCTCCACATCTGACAATCGACTCACATGGGAGGTTTCATTTAACAGGTGTTGTGTGTCTTCCCAAGGGTGTGTGTGGTGTAAAGGCATCATTAAGACTTTAAGCTGTCATGGGTGAGTGCTGTGGGCCATTATGACCACTTTACTGTGCAATCACCTCTCGGATGCTTGTTGCCATGGGCAACAGATGCTGAGGAGAGCTTGTGTTCCAACCTCTTGGTGGTGTTTTTACCCCCATTCCTTCGTTTGTGCTGCTAAAGCAACACTCCCACTATAAAAATGGCTGTTTTTTTCCCTCCCCAGAATGAGTGTAGATGGAAATAAAGAGCCATTGGTTGTGCCAAGGCTGGGAATGTAACAATAGAGGGATGGAGAATGAGTGGAGTGGTAGATGAATGAAGTGCTCAAGGACTTCCTCATTTTTTCGGCCCACATCTATGTATTTTGTCTTTCATCACTGTTAGAGAAGCAATTTGTGGTCATGGTCACAGAGACAGGGCAATGGCGGTGCGAATGAGAGATTTTAAAAGAACACAATGAGCACAAACCAAAAGACATTTTTAAAAGGAAGTCAGTCCAGTCGGCGGTCATCTTGGTAACGTCCAACAGCTTTTTTTCAAGCCATGCATGTACAGCTCCAATCTACCTGAAATCTCCGATCACAATAAATAAATAAATAAATAAATAAATATTACTGTTGCTACAAATTTCATTATTGTAATGTACAATTGTATTATTGCTCCAAAACTAACTAAATAAATACATTTTCTGTCATTTACCCACATGTATGTTGTTTAATTATTTATTATTTTTAAACAAATAAATACATATTGAAGCATTTAAAAAATTCTAAATTGAATTTTAATTATAATTCTGTCATTTGCCCACCCAAAGCTATTTTTGTTCCATAAATAAACAATTATTAGCTATTCTAAATTCCATTATTGTATTGCACAATTCTATTATTGTGTCGAAACTAAATAAATACATTTTCTGTCATTTACCCACATGCATGTTGTTCCAAATAATAATAATAATAATAATAATAACTTAAATAATAAAACTATTGTATAAGTATAATATTGCGCAAAAATAAATAAATAAATAAACAAATAAAAACAAATTAAGAGCGTTTAATAAATTATAACTTGAATTTTAATTATAATTCTGTCATTTACCCACCCAAAGGTATTTTTGTTGCAACAAAAAAATAAATAAATAAATAGTGCTTTCATTCCAAATTCCATTATTGTATTGTACATTTACATTTACAAATGTACAATTGTATTATTGTTCCAAAACTAACTAAATACATAAATGCATGTTGTTTCAAAAATATAATATTAATAATAACATTTAATTAATTAATAATGATATTGTTCCAAATTGCATTATTGTATTGTATGATAATAATATTGTTCCAAAAATAAAACTATCAAACAAATACATACATAAGTATCTATATTATTATTATTATTGTTAATAATAATAATAATAATAATAATAGACAAATAAAGTCCATGACACCTTCTCATGGCAACTAAAAACAACAAAATAAACTGGTCCAGCTTATATACTTCACATACACAAAATTTTCTTCATAGTGCTCCATTTCTGTTTAACTGTAGTTGTCACATCTATCAACTGTAACTGTGTCAACTGATCCATCACAATCTTCAACTGTAAGTGAATTAACGTACGTATATATTTAACCCACAATATTCCTTTGCAACTTATAATTAACCCAAAACTGAGCTTCATTTAAGTTGAGGCTTCATTTCTGTCAGCTGCCATACTGAGCGTTGTGATATCTCCTATTTCTTTGAACTGTGTACAGTCTCTGGCACAAACAAGCTCATCCAGTGACTCAGACGTTCTGTAGATGTGCATCCAGACACGCCAGTCGTCTTTGTCTCTTTGCTTTCTCTATTTCACCATGACTTTCCCTCTCATCTCCTCCCACTCCTGCTCTCTGTGGCTGTACATTTGCCCTGAGGTGGCTTGTCTCCCCCAGGTCCAGGGAGCAGTGTGTGGTTTTTGAAGCCGGGGGCAATATACCGGTAATGGCAGTGTAGCAGCCTGTCGCTCTCCAAGCCACAGGTTTTAATAAGAACCAGCGGAGCCCGAATGGAGGGTCTCGGGCTGAGGAGGCGGGGGTCCTGACAGACTAAGCACCCCCTGATGTGGCAGCTGAATGCCAAAACAGGCCCTCAGGGGGGACGAGTCATTCAAATTGATGGTTCCTCCTTAGACACGTTGACTTCTTATAAGGGTAATACGTTGAGGACTTCTCAAACCTTTCCCCTCCGCCGCTGCTTTCTTTTTTTTTGTCTGAAAAACAATCCTGTGCCCTCTTTACCTCCTCCGAAATACTCTTCCCTACCTGTTTACTATCTGGTCCTCTCTACCTTTGCTGTTTTTGTTTTGTTTAGCCCTCAGGTGATGTTTACGAGTTACTTGTCCTCCAAAATCGAAATCTCCAGTGTTTCATATTTAAAATGGAACATATTATGTTTCATATGTGCATTTTCTATTTTTCTTTTTTCTCTTATATATTTACTTCAATTTAAATGATCATCTCACAACTTATTCCCCACCTTTACAGAGCTTGAGAATTTAAAGCAGCAGACGACAAAACTGCAACACATGGTTAGAATAAACAGAGCACTATCATTTGTTGGTGGGACACAGATATAGTTATCATGATAGTAATCTCTGTAATTATAGTTCTAGGTGTGAACGGCCCTTTACCGTGTAAGCTAAATGTGTATGCAGTTTCCTTCAAATTGAAGAGTTGGTAAATTGAGCGCGCCAGAAAAATGGACGTTTCATGAGTTTGACTTTGATTTCTCTTGTAAACAAGCACACGCATACTCTCCCAGCCAGCCCTCACAGGGATCATTTGTAAGTGTGGGTGATGATGATGTTGACTGTGGTAACGGCGGCTCTGTCCTTGCATTCATCTTCTCTCGTGCGAGATGATTAGATTGAGAAATATCGTTTTAGCGGGCATATTTCTGCCCTGCAAATCACCGGGAGCGGGGCCAGGGGCCTCATCCCAGCCCTGATGTCACCAGCCCTGAATCCCTCTCCTCAGACAGCAAGAGCGCACTGTGGCCTTGAGACCAAAGAGATTTGATTTGGCTCCATTTTTCCCTGCCACGCTCCTAGACACGCGCGCAACTGTGAAATACAACCTCGCAGCGCGTCTGTGAGGATCGTCGTAAACAAGCCGAGTGAGCAATATTAATCCCAATCCTACTTCATAAATCAGACAGGCTTTACAGGCCCACACGCCCTCCAATACAGCAGCAGAAAGCGAGAGAACGTGAGAGAGACTGAACTAAAAGCTTGCACATTAAATTATGCTTAAAGCACGCTGAAACATGCATTTCCTTTCCGCATTTACATTAGCTGGAGGATGCTGTTGCTTACTTTGAGCACAGTGAAAATCTAATATACACACAAACATGCCTGCATAAACATATAGATCTGAAAGAAAGGAAGGGAAGGAAGGAGCTTGGAAAAAAACAAGCAAAAAAAAACCTTTAAATGTTTTATGGACTATTTACCAGGGATGTTACAATATATCGTGTCACGATATATCGCAACTTAAAAATGTACCAATATCGTATCGTGGTTAGTGATAATATGTGTTGTGTATAGTTCACCCAAAATGAAAATTATTGTGTGACAAAATATTCACGTTTACAGAGTTTTAGTGTCAGTATTACACTGAAGTATTACAAATAATGTTGAATATTATGTATAATAATAAAATGGGGGAATATTTGTGGGTCCTGATAATGCCAAATGTGTTACCAGTAAAAAGTGGCCTACATTATTTTAAATATTTATAGTCAGTAAACACATTCATCTAAAATCAGAATCATGAACGTTTTTATCCTGGTGTCACCATTGGGTTACCAGCACCAGGTCCAAGTCAATTAATTTCCACCACTAATGTAATACTAACTTAAACATTTTAATCAACAGAAGATTTTTATATAACCATATGTCTTGGAGTATCACAACAATATCATATCGTGAGTTCAGTATCGTGATATGCATCGAATCGCGACATGAAGGTATCGTTACACCCCTACTATTTACACACGGTAGGGTGCAAGTGTAAATTTCTTAACATTTTGAAAATACAAACGTTTTCATTAATCTGAAATTTTACGTCAAAACGGAATGATTTACAAAAAAAATTGTTTTATGAATTGTGTGAATATGTCATGCAATCATGCAATCAATAAAAAAGTAACTGCAGCCTGATTACGAGTATTAAAACATAATATAATCTAGATAACAGATAACGTAATCCAGATTACATGTAATCAGTTACTTTCCAGCACTGTGTGTGTGTGTGTGTGTGTGTGTGCGTTTTTGTGATTTATAAGGACACAAATTTGTACAATGTCATGGGTATGACACTGGTATTACAACTTAAACGTGAAATATGAGGACGTTTCGTGCATCCTCATATATCAAATAGCTTTAAAAACATACCAAACAATGTTTTATTAAAAATGTAAAAACGGAGAATGTTTTCTGTGATGGGTAGGTTTAGGGGTAGGGGGGCAGAATGCACAGTTTGTACAGTATAAAAACTATTACGTCTATGAAATGTCCTCATTTTGATAGCAAAACAAACCTGTGTGTGTGTGTGTGTGTGTTTTGTGGTAGCCACAAAAAAGAAAAGAAAAAAATGTACTAAGAAATAAACAAAAAGGAAAAAAGGGAGAAAAAGACTGCGCGTAGGAAAAAGAAAGCATGTAAGAAAAAAAAAACTGCCATTATCAGTTTCCATCAGTTCAAGGCCTGACCAATATGCAGCCTATTCATCTTCCATGAATCATTTATTCTGTGATCGATTAAGCGTAATTGTTCAGTACAAGCAATTTGGCAGCAGCCAATGAGGAGCTGCAGAAACAGACGCGGCTTCATTTGCCATAGTCTAATTAATGCAATAAACAAAGACTGTAACAAATGAACACGTTCTCCTGTTCGCCCATCATCTCTCCAGGAACTTTAGTCGTGGGGATTCATCCTGATCTGACAGAGGAAGGCAGATCAAGTGTTCTGATGCATGTAGAGCACCTTCACAACATAGACTGACTTTTGGTAACACTTTCTATGAAGCCAGTGTATATAGATGCATTATATTATGGTCCTGGATGCTGACGGGTCAATACATCTACCATACAATCTAACATATATAATATAGTAACAGCTAAGATGCAAAACAGTATATGCTCAAGCAAAAGTGGGGAATTGTATAATAAAATAATTTGTGAATGAAAACTTGTGACTAATAATTTATAAAAAATAGTTTTAAACAATATTATAACTATAAGCAAAAGGAAACTATAAGCAATGAGACAGAACGTGCTTTTTATTTTACTATTCATTCACAATGCCTTACAAAATAGCATATTATGAATGTGATAATATATAACAAGTTATAATGAGAATAAGGCACTGTCAATGTATCATATACACAGACCTCAATATTGTTACCAAGAATGGCCGTCTTAATTGAGATCTACAGAGCTAAATGCTTATCTCTCATCTCTTGGGTGCTATAGAGCTAAAGACAAGGTATCACTATTTATAAAAAAAAAAAAAAAAATCAAATAAATAATAATACAATTGGACGTCCTTTTTGATTAGATACGAGACCCATGGGATCTGGAATGGAATCTTCAAATCAATCAGCAGAACTTCTCTTCCTACAGAGGAATCAGGTGACACTTGCTTGGGCTTTAATTTCATCTTCAATCTATAGATACAGCAGCAAAGACAATGAGAGGTCGTGTGGGTGTGTGGAATTAATACAAAAAAGATCCTCAAGCTCAGATTCTGAGTGAATTTGGCCGGTCGGGTGTGATAAAACACAGGCGGACACAAAAAAGACTGACAGACTGGTAACTGGTGTCATTCAAACGAACCCTTACTCTCCTTTCCGCCCCCTAAAAAAACCGAAGCACGCCGGAAGATTCCGGAAGGGTTAGTCTAGAATCTCCCTGGGGTAATTATTTTTACATTATTACACATGCTCATATTCCAGCCGCCCAGCTGAGGTGACAGGCAAATTTATCACTGCGGGGGTCCGTACAGGCAGCGGGACGAAGGGGGGGCTGACAAATGATAAAATAAAACCCCTCTCTGCTTAAATTGTTCCTGCTAATTCTTTTTGGGGGGTGAGATTTATGAGCAGCTAGCCGTCCGTGAAGGGAGATGTGCGGAGATTTGCGTGTGTACAGTATGTGTGTGTGTGGTGTGTGTTTGACAGAATGCAGGGTACACAAACAGGCAGATCTCATATTTTTATCCATCAGTCACATGATGATATCAGAGAGAGCTTGGCGTATAAGAGCAGACTTGCTGAGGATGCATGCTGTTAGTTTGATCTGTTGATTAAACTGGGTGTTCATGTGTACATACAACTTCTTGCGTCAAAAAAACGTTCTTATGTGACCAAAATCAAGAGTTCAGTTGAATGTTTGCTAAATGGTATTGAGTTGTAATATTAGACATTGTTAAATTATTTAAAATAATTTAATATATACAATAAGCTATTCAATTGATATTTAATTTATATTCTGAATAGCTTATTGTTCATATTAAATTATATATAATATAAACAAATAATATTTATTTATTGTGTAATAATAAATAAATGTAAAATTAATTTATTGAACAATTAAACAGTTGTACAGTTAATCATTCATTTTGAAATTTATTTTTAAGTCTCAAAAATGTAAGTATTAAAGGTTATATATTTCAATTCATTTTATATACATATATATATATATACACGCATATATAATTGTTATATATATATATACATATATTATGTATATAATAATGTTTTACATCAAAATATACAATAGACATTCAATATTATTATAATGTATAATAATAATTTGAATATAAAATATGATATATTAAATATAAAAATGATATATTATAAAATACATAATAATGTCTTCATTACTCATGCATGGACCCCCTGTTGAAGACCCTGCTAGTGCAGAGTATTAAGAATACATCTGGTTGAATTGTTTATTTAAATTTGAAAAATCTGTATTAATGGTTATGCAAAGAATTGTTCCGCATTGATGGACTCTACTGTGACTTTTAGAAGGTTAATCAAGCTGTTGACCCATGAGAAATGGTTGTATGCCACAAGAGCTCTCATGGAAACCTATAGAAACAACCTTTGAGTCCTCTCCTCTGCAGCGTCTCTCAAGATGAATTTCTAACAGTGCGGGGATGGCGCGAACCCTTAAAAACGGAGTACGGGTTGGAAGACGACCGCCTTGTAGAGGATAATGGTTTTGATGACCTTCCAGGGAATGATGGACAGAATATGAATGAGGTTTGGAATTGAGGGGCTAGTCTTTGAAGGTTAAAGGCAGGTGATTGGCACAAAGATAATAACCAGCGCTGTTTTGTGGCATGCCGAGGAAAAACAAGGGGAAACGAGAGAGCGGATGACAGGAATCTTACCTCCCGTTGCTCATCAAGCCTCCATCAACACGCTGGAACGTCACTGGGGTCAGAAAGAGGGCAGAAAACAGAGAGAAAGAACGAGAGAGAGACTGAGTCATCGTAACATTATAACAAACTCACTGCAAAAAATTCAATCTCTTATGCATCATTGTTGTAATTAAAGATTTTTGAATATGATTCCACACTGACAAGTTAAACAGCAGGAACTGATTCAGAAATAAAAAGTCTATGTATGCATGTGTGTGTGTGTACATATGTCTTGTAATCTTCACACAAGTGATTGAATTGTTCAGAGCACACATTAGATGAACATGCACAATGAATTTATGAAATCGAAGCATCCTGACACTTTATCTCCATGAGTTCCTATTTTCCCCCTGAGTTTGATCTTCATATTCTTGCCAAAAGAAAGCGAATGAAACAAAAAAGAAAGACAGAATAGATGGATGACTGATAAAAAGGAGACTAAATTAGGTGTACTTATTTAGTAAGCACTCATTTTGAAATCCAAAGTAACTCAAAGTACCTTGCTCAAGTGCACAATAGAAATAGCCCATGACTTGCTCCTTTCAGGGATCAAACCAGGAACTTTTGATACCAGAACACATTTTGAAGAATGTTTCTGTCCATTCAACGAATGTAAATTGGGTGTAAAACAATGCTAAATACCACTTGTGGAGGGAGCGGGGGTAAAAATAAAAATATCTTCTCTTACAATGACATGAGGGTGAGAAAGCAGAATTTAAGCATTCACACTTATTTAACAAATATCACAAGAACTAATCCAGAGTGACTGTTTGTTTTAGACACTATGCAGAGAATCTGAGGCCACATTCACACAGCAACAGAATACGGCTGTCAGTCCCTTATTTGAGTCCTTAATACGGTTACGTTCACACAGTTCAGTTATTTACGGGATCGCATTTATAACCGAACTTGCACCGGTAAATTTTCAGGATTCACAACCACATTTTCGGAAAACCAGAGTGTGTGAACGGAACTGGACTGGACAACTAGTTGTCTGTCACTTCAGACAGTGTGAGGGAGTTGATCTGCAATGTAGAGGTCTGCGAGGGATATATTTTTCAATCCCGCCCACTCCGGCAAGATCATGTACTACTTCCGCCAAAAATTTGATTGATTTTATTCTGCTCCCGCTGAAACTTCAATGTGTTTTTCCTGTTTCCACCTGCAAAAGCCCATAGGAAGAGGTCTACACTACAGCTGCTCCCATTAAATGTGTTTTACACATGACTCCACTCAACTGGACTCTTGTCATGTCCTGAGCGATGGACGTCAACATAAAACTGAAAAGCCTCATCGCTTCATCTTTGATATTACTTTAGTCACTATCGCTATAGTTACTGGCAAGAGAATACGGGCTTGACTCCCTTTGGACATTCATACAGATGGTATTCGAGATGCTACTGTAAGTTGCTGTGTGAACGAGACATTCAACACACTCAAACCTGGAAGTAAATGCGATTATCGATCCCAAACACTGACAGTGTAACGCAGCCAATCTGAATTAAAATAGTGACATTTTCTCTGCACTGTTGGCAATCCATCACCTCTTCTGACAAACAGACAGTCCAAACATTAAACCTGATGAACACTAACCAAGGTCCGTGTCTCCTCTGAGCCAACTGTTTGTTGGGTTTATTTGCATTCACGGCTAATTCCAGAATCTGGCATTTCAGTAAATTGAGAACAAACACTAAAGGTATTTTCTCTCCCCAAGGGACTCGTTTTATGTGGCACTATGTGTGTGTGGGGGTCTGTTAAGTGCCTATCTACAATAGGACACATTGCTGGCGCTTTGATGTGGCCCGTAGACTGGCGCTGGTCTCGGCTTTAGGCTGAGCTCCAGATAAGCACTCTCTCCAATATGAAAACTGATTACTCCTCTTTAATAAGCATTTACTGCGGCACGACAAAATCGCCCGTATAAAAATTCCATCAAATCCTTCCTTCTCGCCCGAACACAACTTGATTTAGCCTCGCGGCGATGACAGGTTTAAAGGGGGAAAGTGTGTGTTTGTGTGAACAGGTCTATTAGGATGTGCGGTTTTAACACCCTATGGCCAGAATTAAACACACAAGTGCATGCCATATCTTTTCAGAACAAAGATGCTTTGATGCAAACGTCCCATCCTTTTAGAATCGGCTGCCTTTCTTTGTTCTATAAACCTTGAAACGTTCGCATGATTTGCAGTGAACCGTGATAATGAGATGAAGACAATTTGGCTGCAGGAAACAAGAATAAAACAAAGATTTTCACTCAATGCAGAAAGCTGCCCTCTCTAGCATGGGCCGCTGCCTCTGCGAGCATCACGCACATGGGGCCTGGCATGTCGGTAATGCGTCTGAGCGCCACACTTATCTGCTCGGGACATAGACGCTGGGAAACGAAAAAAGATGTGGTCCCCTGGGAGCCGGCAACCTTGAAGCCCACTGAAGCAGTGGTGAGGACTGAGACCACTGGAGTGCATTAAAACGAAAACGGGGGATATCGAGGGCATACGACTTGGACACCTGACTGCTACGGTCTTATCTTCCCGGGGAAAAGTGAAGTGCAGCGGTGTCCACTTTTGCAGGGAGACTGATTTCATCGGTAATGAAGTTTGGAGCGAAACCCTCCTACAAGATAAAAGCACACCTCAATCCGCACACAATGCCCGAGGGACGTGGAAGGAACCCAGGCTAGTCGAGTGACTTTTTTTTTTTCTTTTTGCCTTTTTTGTGTTATCAATTCACTGTGTGATTGTGGCCGACCGCGTGACTGTATCAGGTCATCACTGGTTAACCTCTGTAGGCCTGTGAATCTCCTATATTTCATGTTACTTGCGAACAAACCAACCATTGAATTACAAACACTTCTCTGCTATTGTGAACATAAAGTGGAAAATCAATGGCAGCGTGACCATATTTCAGAATGGATTGATATTTGATAGACTGAAAATTATGAGATTTGTGGCAAAATAGCTATGTTCAGAACAGCATACTACCTTTACTATTTTCTGCAGTATATAGTGTGAATACTATATTTGCTAAACTGTGCAAAGCACACTTCACTGGGTACAATATCCCATCCAGGGATATTAACATTAACTAAATCTGAAATAAAAATAAATTAAAAGAGGGAACTATAACAATAATAATAATATAATAATAATAATAATAATAATAATAATAATAATAGTAATAGTAATAATGAATATAATGAATATTCAAAAAAATAAACTAAAAATACAAATAAAACTGGAAATATAAAAATAAGCACTAAACATTTGAACAGAAATTATAATATATGTAAATAATACTAAAATAACATTGATGCTGTGTCTCACAAACAATTTGTAAAAATTGCAGTGTATACTAAAAAGTATTCAGTAAGCAAGTATTGCACTGTTGAAAAAATCCCCAGAGCTGTGTCCCTAATATATATATATATATATATATATATATATATATATATATATATATGTTGGTTAAAACAGAACATGTAGAAGTGTATATCACTTGAGGGAAATGAGAAAACCTTCAGAAAACATGTCGACAACCTTGTATGGCGAGAACAATTGAATCCCACATGTAAGTTTGTTCAAGCGGTTAATAACAAAGAAAGGAATGAATCAAAGAACGGAGAACTCAGGTAGAGAATAAAAACAGTTCATAACACCTGTACAAACAAAAAGTCAGAAAGAGAAAATAGGACAATAAAAGAAGGATAAAGATGAGATGGAAAAACCACATGAGAAAATCAGCACAGGTGACCACTGGGAAAAAAAAGACCTGAAGAAAAGGACAAAGAAACACAAATGGTGAACTGCAGGATCTTGTAGCCCACAGAACTTCCATCTGACTCTGTCAACACAGTTTAGAAAGAAAAATGGGGGTCACAGATTATACACAGCCAACAAATCAATGTTCACTTTTTGCATTTTAGCTTACATTTATATATGTCTGCAACTTTTGGATTCATAATTTGTGTGAGACCCCTGAAACAGTTTCTATCACAGCCATGTGTTAAATTACTCTCCATATTGTGCTGACAAAGTCAGGTGGGCATCATCTGAAGACTTCAACTTCAACCATGGGAAAGGGATACTTGATTGGGAAAAAGAAAGAAATGCAGGAAGGAGGAATGGGGGTTTCGAAAAGACGGGACAAATGAACAGTACCTGCAGGGGTGAAGGTGAACGACTGAACTGCAAAAACAAGAAGACAGAGAAGAGTGTGTGTTAAAAAGCCTGCAGTGCTCAGTCGGGCTTTGGAAGGTTTGTGTGTTTCTGTGCATGATTATTTGCATGCATATTGGAGAGTGTTTGAAGGTTTGCATTATGCCATCAGAGTCATGACAGCAAGACAGCAGCCAAAGGAATGAGACAGGCAGTCTAACACAGAAGACACACAAACAAACAAACAAACAAACAAATAATAATAATAATAAAAGAGTGTGTTTCAGTGGTGGTTGGTGCTTTTCAAGAGTGGGGAAGCACAGATATCAATGGAAGCTTGTCTCCGCCACTTTTTAACTAACAATTATTACTTTTTTTCTCAGAATTGCAAGATTTAAAGTCAGAATTTCTTGATATGAAGTCAAAATTGTGTGTTATCAAATCAGAATTGCAAGATAAACTCGCAATTCTGAGAAAAAAAAAAACGTCAGTCTTTTCTCCCCTCACAATTGGACATTATAACACGCAATTACAAGTTTATACATCAGATTTATGACTGTATAACTCTTATAACTCAATTCTGATTTTATAACTAAAATTCTGCCTTAATATCATACAATTGTGAGTTTATATCTCACAATTCTGAAAAAGTCGCAATTACCCTTTTTTTTAATTTCATGGTGTGAAACAAGCTTCTACTTATCAATTGCAAAACGTGTACCTTATTTTAAACTATTTTTACAATACTGCTTCTAAAACTAAAAAAAGTCCCACCCATCTGAAAGCTTGACCAATCACTGTGTAGAGAAGCTGAGAAAAAAAATGTTGAAAGTTGAATGTGCCCAATCATCAATTTTCTGAAGCAAAAGGAGCCCAAAATGACACATTAAAACCTCTTGGCCAATTAACATCACTATTTGAACCATTAAAATAAATAAATCTGTTAACTGAGCATTTCAATTTTGTTCAATGGGCCATGGTTTTAAAATATTGAAACACATCAAGAGTGATATACAACACATAGAGGAAAGATTTGTATCTGCATTAACTTGTGATTTATGCAATTATTGTTCAATTCTATAAGAAGTTGTGCTTTCTGAGCCATCTGAAAACAATCGCCACTGTGTATTTGTGTAGCTGCAAACGGCTCTCGTCTCTACCTGCATAATTGCTGAGACCCTTTCTCTTCTTTCTCCTCCAGTAGAGCCAGATGCTGAAGCCCATCAGAATGACCCAGCAGGCCCCTCCGATGCCTGCGATGAAGGCGGGCTGCTTCACCACGTCCGTGATCTGCTCCGTGATGCTGTTGTTCCTGCTCATGATCACATCCCGGAAGTCTTTACCTACATACACACACACACACACACACACACACAAGAGAGAAACCTGATATTTAGTAAACTGAAATTTGTCGGTGAGTTTCTAAATTAGTTTAATAGCATGAGAAAAACACTTGTGCTCCAGCGAACATCAGCACATGATTTAATCAACTCAACTAGAGCATTAAAAGCTCATCACCTTGATCTTAAGCATTACTTCATTGAACAGAAAAAAAAAAAAAATTAAATAATACCAAGAAATAACAAGAAACAGCACATTTACTATGATTTGTTTTTTTTTGTTTTTTTTAAAATGTGACAATATTAATCGGAAATAATGTAATTTGAGACTTCTATTTTAATCCATCAAGATTTGATTGGATGAGATCATGTTGAGCTATAAATATTATGGATTAATATGACTTAACCCCATCCCACAGCAAAAAATTTGCTTGGAAAAAAAATTCTCTTTTGAAGTAATGTGCACTGTTGAATCATTCGGAATAAAACTATGGATATTTAGGGTATGTTTACATGACGACGGCGTACAAAAAACGGAAACGTTTTTCCTTTGCATTTTTAAAAGTTTCGCATACAGACGACAGCATTGTCAAAACAATCTCCGTTCACACGGATCCACGAAAACGGGTAAAAACGCTGTATTCTGCTGCCCGGCCAGTAGTTGGCGATGTCACTTTGTAACCTAAACACTACGAGCCTACAGACTGAACACATGCATATTTTTTGTAGTTTACACATAAGCGATAACTTATGGCTTTCAAAAACGTGCACTTTGAAACCCTTTTTCAAAAGTTGGCCTTTTTTAGGCTCCTAAAACATCGTTGTCGTGTAAATGAATGACCAAAACGGTGTTGTGTATATGCCACCTTAGTTAAAAAAAGGTCCATTTTGATTTTTATGTTGTGTGTATGTCTTGTAACTTGTATATATATATTTTTAAATCAGCCTTTTTACTTCAAAAGATGGTAGGGCACACATACACACAAACTGCAGTGTTGATAAATAGTCTATCAGCCCCTGGCTGTGCGTGAAGATGGATAGTGAGCTTGACATTTGGGAATAAGGGCATGTCACCGACCAAATCATCACTTATGGGTCAAACCAGTCACAACCTGCTACAACTCACATAACTCACACTGTAAACACCCAAAGCACAGAAAAAAAAAACAAAAAATAACTGCAGCCCTGACCGTAAGATTTAATTTTGATTTTGGTGACTCCACTCAAAGCCATCCAATGAATAGTGAGCTTTTACGATATTTCTGACCATCACAGATAAATGGCAGATGCAGTGTGACGGTAAAGGTTATCGAAAGCAAAAGATGTCTCGTACCAATAATGATGGTTTGTGGTTCGCTCTTCACTCCCACCCCAGCGCTGGTGCTGGCGGCCACCTCCACCCGGTACTGGACCCCCGCCTGCAGACCCCCCACCACCACCGAACGGATGGCTGCATCCACAGTCTTATTTACATGGAAACGGGTCTCGTTCCCTAAACACCAGATCTGAGAGAGAGGGAAACAGCAAATTGTCTGTAAAAAGTCCATTTTTAATGATTGGACTTCATTAGCGAAAATGATTTTTGTGTAAATTACTCGTAGAGTCATTCTTATGTAAATTAGTGTATTCAATTCAGTACAGCAATTTATGAATAATGGGATTTACACACAATTTATACAGAAATTTGCTCTGCTTGTTTCATAAATGAGGCCCATTTTGAACAAAAGTAAATACAGTAAACAGTCATCTAGTAAGAACTTCAATCCAAAATGATTATTTATTGAGTTTAGTCTCCTTGAAACAACCTGAGGTTGTATTAAATGCTCAGGAAGAATGAAAATTGCCCCATGTGGGACTTGAAATAACAACCTTTCAGTTTCTAATGGAGATATCCAATATAATATAATATAATATAATATAATATAATATAATATACTTTTCTCATCATTTAGAGTGCAAACTTATTTGGATTTTTCCTTAATACTGTAATTTTGAAATATTGCTGAATTTAGCAACATCACATGGAGTCACATGTTTCTTGTTGTGTCAGTATAATATAATATAATATAATATAATTCAATACAATATAATATAATAATTAAGAGTGCAAGTTTATTCAGAATTTTTCCAGTTAAGTAATACATTATAATTTTACAAAAAAAAAAACAAAAAAAAACGCACATTTATTTTCTTTAATACTAAAAAAATAATAATATATTTTAAAAAAATGGTGAAAGACTTTTTCTCAGAATGAAGAGAGCAAGTCGTTTACCTTATATTCCTGGATGATGCCGTTCTGATGTTCTGGAGGGGGAGGGTCCCACGAGATACTGATAGATGTACTGTTCTGATTGCCCACTGTGAGAACCGTCACCTGCTGAGGAGGAGCACTGGGCGCTGGGATACAGGGAGAGAAACAGAAAGACAGACTTTTACTTCCACACATGGCTTTCATGATGTTCTTGTGCTCTATTGACATTCTGGACTTTCCAGAAAAGATTTGAGGCTACAACTCCTTTCAGCTCAGGTCTAGTGACTCCATTTGTTGTTTGGCAAGGATTTACGTACATCACTCAGTACTCATGCTCTGACACACTCTCATTCTGTTTCCTCTGAAAGACTCTGTTGTAAGTCATCGCGTTAGCATTATGCAGTCAATGTGCACGTTGAGCTTTAGAACGTAAGGCAGGTGGCCACGGGTGCATGAGTTCATTAGATGGGGATTTTCTGCAGCCTGACACTGCTGCTCCTTCACATTTCACTATGATTTCATATCCTGGCCCTGAAAGGAGGGATTTACTAAAAAAAATACATTTACTGAGAGACAATGAGATGGTGAGCCAGCCCAAACAAATCTGCTTTCTTAGCAAATCGCTCTGACAGGCATGTAGGTCGCTCAGCTCGGAGAGGAATGCAAAGAACGGAGGTATTTTTGGAGAGCTGGATGAGGAAGAGTAAGGAATGAAGCGCTGAGAAAACATATTGACACAGATACATCGATTGAAGGAGGCCAGTTGTGAATCGAAGATGCAGTTTTGTCCTTGGCAGAAAACAGTCGAGACCCTGGGCCCCTGTTTTATTAACCCCATCAGAGCCACTCTGACAGAGACACGGGAAGGGAATGAAATAAATAATAGAGGTCTGTCGTGGAAAATAACATTTTTATAAAAATGTTTTTCTCATTTCTGTGGCAACCTGAGGTGCGGCGACACAGCAGAATACTGACAGCTCAATTACGGTAAACTCTGCTTGCACGCACTCTTTTCCATCCCTGCTCTCTGACCCTCACATAAATGGCACATATCCCAAAGCTACACTCATCCCTTACACGGGGTGGCCCATTTTAACCCCCAAAAGGCCTGACAGGACAAACGGCAGCTCGCCTTCATCAAACACCTGCAGCTGAATGGAAAATAACAGAGCAGACGGCGGTTTCATTCGCAAGTGACAAAATCCGACCCAAAACAATGCAGCCAATGTCATTGATGGTTAATACCACAAATCATTTAGGAGCTTATCATTATGCACATTTGGAAATGAACATTTTTCTTCTTTAACACTAAAATGTCATATAATTCAACATTATGAGTTTTTTCCCTTTCACACTTTAAATATTACAGTAATTGTCATAATTGCACATTTGGAAATTCACATTTTTCTTCTGTAATACTGAAATCATAATAACATTTTCTTCAATGTAATGTAATGTATTTTCTTTAATACCAAACAAAAAAATAAAATAAAATAAAACAAAATAATAAAATATTTTTCTCAGGAATTAAGAATGCAAGCAGATTTACTTTCCCCCCCCTTTATGACAACACATTTTACAGTGATTATTTATGTTATAAATGGACAGAAAATTTCACATTATCTTCAGTTCTGAAAAAAACAACAAGTTAACTCAGCACGTCTCAAGTGACATAATCTCTCCTATAACAATGCAGCCAATGTCATTCAAAGTTAATGCCGCAAATCATTTAGGAGCTTATCATTATGCACATTTGAGCCAAACAATACATATTTCTCATTTGGGGAGCGATGGCGCAGGCGATGCTAATAGCGCCATTAGCGGTGTGATGTATAGCCAGCAAGGATGTGACCTCTGTTTCACTACCGCTACAGTAGCCTGCAGGCAAAAGCCGATGAAAAAACACTCTGTGATGTTAAACCAAGCTAATATTGAGACCCCGGGCGGGTGGCAGGGCTTTAGCTTACAGAATGCAAAGAAATGCTACACTGCTTTAGCATGCCACTAATCAATGTGTGATAACGACCCTCGGGGAAAAAAAAACCCCTTTGAGAAGCTGATGATTAACCATGAAATGGATTAAGAACTAAGTAGTTTCTGAGTAGTTTCTGAAAAGGCCCATTTCACCTTTTCAACCTCAAAACAACTAGTAAAGCTAGAGCTAAAGCTAGTCTTGCATAGCTTGTCAAATTATAGCATATATATACAGGAACAGCATATAAAGTTCATTATTGTGGGTTCATTAGAAATGGATTATAAAACAATTACAGAATCATCGGTATTAAAGATACTTTCCATGTAATCCAAAAAAAAAAAAAAATCCCGCTTTAATTGTACAATCTTTATCATTTTCTTTATTAAACTTTTTGGATGACTATGGTTACTGATGTCAATTTACCACAGTTTTATTGTGGTGGTAATTAACTGCAGGAAGTTTGGTAATTTGGAGGAGGCTATGATTAGTTAGCAATTTTTATGAGAAAATTCTTGTGACCCTGCAAAATTCGGCGCTTCAGCAGACGGTCTAAGTTAAAGCAAAAGCGCTTTTACTTTTTGGAAAAGACAAAGTGGGAGAGACATGAGAAAGAGAAAAGAAATGGAACTGGCTTGCTCTAGAGGGAAACTATAATTGTCTAATCAGACAATGGCCAATAAATCATCCTGTTCTGTGACTCTGACAAACCTTCTCAACTAGCACACAGTGGAAAACAAGAAACAAAAGGGGGCTATCGCAGCTCATGGGCCCCGTGATGCTCCTCTGCCAGGGGACCCAATGTTTTGTCTTGCTCTGGTAATAGCGATGACATGCAGGTGTAGGGTGTGAAGGCACTGCAGCGGGGCTTCAGGAGACAGAGCTGGTGTGTGTAGAGGAGATACGGCTCTCCGCGGACACTCTGGGTAACAAATGAGCCTGTCATTGCGCTCAGACTTTAATCAGCAAACCTTCTGTGCTCATGTGAGTGAATTTATGTCTCGAGAATTCCATATGCCGTTTAAGCGATTCTCAAAAATTCATTTTTTTTTTTTTAGATTTATGTGTGGTAGCAGCCATCCCTCACATCTGGGAAAACATCTCAAAGTATGGCGGTGAATCCTGGACATTGGTCAACTTTAAGTAACAACATGTCTCAGTCACAATAACCCGAGGCGGTATGTCCTAGGATCCAATTTGGACTAAACTGGCCAAGCACCAAATTGAAAGTAAAATTTAGTTTGACAAATAAATATACAAATCATATAATAGACAATTTAATTAATCTACGAAACAATAAAAAAAAGAAATAAATAGAATACAATAAAAATATGATTAATATTAATACTAGGATCCATTTTGGACTATATATACAGTGGGGCAAAAAAGTATTTAGTCAGCTACCAATTGTGCAAGTTCTCCCACTTAAATACTTATTTTCCACCATAATTTTCAAAATAAATTCTTTAAAAATCAGACAATGTGATTTTCTGGATTTTTTTTCTCATTCTGCCTCTCATAGTTGAAGGCAGGCCTCTCTCATCTTTTTAAGTGGGAGAACTTGCACAATTGGTGGCTGACAAAATACTTTTTTGCCAAAAATATTGGCACCCTTGGGATATATGCATCTTTAATTCATAAAATTAGGAAAAGAATTGAAAGTGGGAGGAAAATCACATTATGAAATAAATCAGTTTCTCCGAAACACGTTGGCCACAATTATTGGCACCCAAAAAAGTAAAATATCGATACCATTCATATTTAGAAAATTTTTAAGCACATCAGGAACATGAAATTGTCCAGCCATGACTTCCTGTTCCACAGGAGTATAAACATGAGGAAACACAAAGGCAATATTCCCATAATCACAATGGGTTAAACCAAAGAATATAGAATGATGTGCCGCGAAAGATTGTTGAGCTTCACAAAACAGAAAGTGGCTGTATAAAATATGAAAGAGTTGAAAATCCCCATTTCCACTATCAGGGCAATAATTAACAAGTTACAATCAACTAATGATGTTAAAATCTACCTGGACGAGTGTCTCTATCGTCCTAATGCGTGGTGAGGAGGAGAGTTTGAGTGGCCAAAGACTCTCCAAAGATCACGGCTGGAAAACTGCAGAGATTAGTTGAGTCTCGAGTCTCAGAAAAACAATTAGTCTTAAGCCTAAAAAAGAAAGATCAAACAGCACGTTGATCGGGAGGGTTTCAAGAAAAATCCTCTGCTCTCATCCAAAAACAATCTGAAGCATATTCAGTTGTCAGACAAGACTGGAACTTCAAACGGGACCGGCTTCTATGGTCACATGAAACTAAAAAAAAGAGCTTTATGGCAGCAAACCCACCAGATGGGTTTGGTACACAGGGATAAAAATCACCCCATGCCCAGAGTTAAACATACTGCTGGATCTTTATTGCCGTGGGCCTATTTTTACACTGGAGGTCCTGGACATCTTGTTCAGACACATGGTATCGTATCATGGATTCTATCAAATACAAAATACAATACAAATCCTATATGGGCCGTGGTTGGATCGTCCATAAGGACAATGATCCAAAACAAACACAAAAATGTGTCACTGAGCACAAAATGAAGCTTCTGCCATAGCTGTCCCAGTCCCCTGACCTGAACCCTAAAGAAAATGAGTGGAGCGAACTGAGGAGAAGAAGCACCAACATCGATCTGGGAGTCTGAAGGATCTGTAGGGATTCTGTATGAAGGAATGGTCTCTGATCTCTCGTCAGTTGTTCTCCAAACTTACCAGGCATTGTATGTGAAGACTCAGAGCTGTTATCTTGGCAAAAGGAGGTTGCAAAAAGTATTGAATAAAATGGTATCAATAATTGTGGCCACTGTGTTTTGGAGAAAAACATTTATTTCATAATGTGATTTTCCCTCCACTTTCAATTATTTTCGTTCAACGAAAGGTTAGATTTTTTTGCTAATTTTACAAATTAAAGGTCAAAGGAATGAACAATGCAAATTTATTTTTACAGTCATTTTTGTGTGTGTGTGTATTAAATGCAATTAAATATTACATAATATATACACATATTATTAATGAATAATTTCATAAATTTACCTTTAAAAAAATATAATAATAATTTACAGTTAAAATAAAAACATTAAAATAAAAATTATTACAAATTATATTGAAGATAATTAGATTTAATTTACAATATGAACGACAAAATTGTATAATATTCTATATTGCATACATTTTCTAATTGCATACACTATTTGTATTTGTAATTTTTATATTTAAAAAAAAAAACCTCTATGAAAAAGTCGATTTTGCACACTAGGTAAGGACATGTGGTTGTTCAGAAATCAGTGAATTGGTATGAAACTGTCTCAATGGCAGATAGTCTTTTTTAGTCAGTTGGGAGTTATGGGGATGAGTACAAAGGAAGGATCCAGTGAAATCCATGCTTATTTTAGTGTCCTGTCAGCCATACATGCACACAACCCGCAAAACAGAAAAGGTCAATCCCTTTGCCAAAATGATCGAGTCTTTCCTCTGAGTCCCGTCAGGGAGAGAGACAAGCTTACTGCAGCACCGTGGAAAGCAGGCCACTATTGCTTACTATTGTATTTGTTACAACGTTGACCTAAGGGTGGATTATGTATCACTGGGCCAAATTGCTGTGGACTTAAAGCAAGCTGGAAAGAATCAGCTCTGGCCTTACGTCTGCATTTGTGTCTCTTAGTATCTGTGACCTGTATACATCAGAAGTATAAGACATCAACAAATCAATTATAAAGCTCTGTGACTTGAAAGTTACATGAAACAACCTTTTTTACTTCCATAGTGTGATCTGACATGGAATATTCTAAGTTATTTAACAATTTAATTATTAGTATAAGTTATTTTATGCATCAAGCCATCGGCTGTATTTTGGAAAAAGTGAATTAGAAACATAGCCTAAAACAATGCCTAAAATAATGCCCTCCACATACTAACCCTCTTATGAAGTTGTGATTACGAGCTTGTCGTGTTCAAGTGCTGTGTTGACGGAAAGAACAGGAATCATGAAGGACACCGGGTCTATTCTTGCCCATTTATAGAGAAAATCTAAAAAGCTAAAAAGCTATTTAGCATCCCATTCACTGACAACCACATACACACTCATTGTGCTATCTAGATAGTCAGCCTGCTGACAATTCTGGATTTTTTTGTCAAATACAGGCTATTTTCACTGTTTATAAAACCTAAAATACACTACAAATGATTATTCATATATGTAAATATGCACTACTTCAATGACAAGGCAAGGTGATGCAGCATTTGTGGAAAAAACTAATAAAGAATAGCAGTCACAACAGCAATCGTTCTCTCCTCATCCATGTTTGAAGTTTGTGGACCCGCCATTTTGGGAACTTGGGAATCAAAATGATCCCTGAGCATTCCAGTGGTAAGCAAGACTTGAGAAGATGTTCATGTCCAATTTTTAACTTGGAATCTCGTATTTATAATAATTCCGATAGGATGTGAAGGATAGCTTAACATTATTTCCCCTGTTAAAGAAATAGTTCACTTCAGAATTAAAATTTCCTGATAATTTACTCACGCCCATGTCTTCCAAGATGCCTTTCTTCCTTCAGTCGAAAAAGCAATTAAGGTTTTTGAGGAAAACATTCCTGGATTTTTCTCCATATAGAGGATTTCAATGTCTACCAACAGGTTGAAGGTCCCAATTACAGTTTCAATGCAGCTTCAAAGGGTTTAATAAGGATAAGGAATAAGGGTCTTATCTAGCTTATCTAATATTAGCTTATCTAATTATATATATATATACTTTTTAACCACAAATGCTTGTCTTGCACTGCTCTGCGATGCACGTATCACATAATTACGCGTGACATAGGTGGAAGTACTGCAGCAGGGCGAAAAACTCCATCTCATTTTCAAAATCGTCCATCATCGTTGATTTACCTTTTGTAAACGCTGTTGACTTAGTCTTTGCATGTTTGCTTTGTAGACACTGGATCAGTATTTTCGCCTACGTTACGCATGATCTTTCCAACGTGATTACGTAATGTGTGGTGCATCACAGAGCAGTGCAAGACAAGCATTTGTGGTCAAAAAGAATATACATTTTTTTATTTTTTAGAAAATGACCGATCATTTCGTTGTGACCCATGTTCCTCGTCTGGGATCATGTAGAGCCCTTTGAAGCTGCACCGAAACTGCAATTTGGACCTACAACCCGTTGTGACCCGCTGAAGTCTACTATATGGAGAAAAATCCTGGGATGTATTCCTCAAAAACCTTAATTTCTTTTCGACTGAAGAAAGAAAGACAAACATCTTGGATGACATGGGGGTGAGTAAATTATCAGGAAATTTTAATTCTGAAGTGAACTAATCCTTAAATACAACATGTGATGTCATCCTATTTTGGTGACATATTACTAAGATAAAAGTTTTGTTTATTAAGAAAAGTAAATGAGGTCAATTTTGATTTCATGTTGACTTCAAACATCAAAGATCTCCAATACTGCTTCAAAAATCAAATGCTGTACCTTCCTCTGTTGTCCTTGCCGTTCGGGACTCGCTGTCCATGCCCTGGAACTCGTTGAAGTACGGACGGACTTTGATCTCATAGACAATGCCTTTCTTCAGAGCCGAGAGCACCATGCTCCTCTCAGAGGGGACCTTCACATCCTGACTCTGCCAGGATCCAGGGGAGGACAGCCCTGACATCTGTCTGTACAAAACCCTGTAGCCTTGGATGAACTGAGACTGGCGGTCAACCTGAAAGGAAAAATGGTTCAAACTTAAAAGAACGAAACAGAGTCAAGAAACTGTTGGTCGATCACATGTGAGTGACAGGTTGTCCCGCCCTCATGCCAAAAAACACCTCAGAGAAAAGAAAGGATGTCGATGTGATGTCAATCTCAAATCAAATCAAAGTTAAACAAGACGCTTCATTTATTGAAAGCCTCGTTCTTTTTTTAATTCCCCAAAGAAAAGTTGTATTTACCAAGAGAAGGAGTGTGCATAACTCTCATTAATGTGTTCCTAACAGCAGAGCCTGGCTTTCAGAGTGAGATATTAAACATCTGCTTTTCCTCCCTACACGTGGAGTAAATCAGCCCAACGAGCATCCATCCTACGCTTTTTAACTTTCATTAATTGAATGATTCTGGGTCGTAAAAGCTTTCTTGACACCTCCTACGTTTACCGCGAGAGTGCTGCTGTATCCAGGGGCCGTGTAGGCCGATGATTTATGGATTATTCATATGAGAAAAATACCTCTGAAACAGTCTATCCCCCATTTAAGCCGTACAGACAGACTCTTATATTTGTCTCTGTAATGATTGTTGATGATAATCATTAATATACCACAGGAGAGTGCTTACAAACTAATGTGACAAAGCCAAAGCTGTAAAATCTCCATTTTAATGCAATTCAACAAACAATAAACACATTTAGAGTGTTTATATCAATTCTGGAAGACTACGGTGGGAAAAAATAAACAACAGCCAAGAAAAGAAGAGTTCCATTCTGAACTGATAAACTTATTTGGATATAAAATACACACGTACATACTGCGTGCAGTCAAATGATATTTAGCCAATCATTTGTGCCAAATAAACTGGTTTTAAATATAGATTATGTTTATTAAAATCTATTAAGAAAATAGAGTTAAAAATAGTCAAATTAGTATACTATAAGATAGCTCTTGTCCAATCACGGTTCCCATGCTAAAACCTCAGTCCAATCACGGTTCTTGTACAATAGCTTCTGTCTTATTATAGTTTATGTGCTAAATCTACTGTCCAATCATAGCTCAAACACTAAACTCTGTTCAACCACAATTACAGGCTAAAATATCTCTCCAGTTACAGTTAACATGCTAAAACCTTTAGCTATAGATCATAATACCTAATCATAGAACATCTTACCGTCCATGTGACCTGTATGGTGGTGGGGCTGAGGACCACGGGGTTGTGTAGCCGTACAATAACCTCACCCAGCTCCTTCTGCACGTGTCTGTGATCCACACCCTGTGCTGGAGGACTTATATCTGTAAAGAGAGAGACAGAGGCCAATGCCATTACTACTTATAGTGCTCCAACAATGCAAAATTACTGGGCAGTACAACATAATCCCTTAAATACAATTTAATCCCCTAAAAGAGCCATGAGGAGTCCTTTTCACTGACTCCAGCAGCAGACAGCATAGCCTCAACCCAACCTGTGAGGATACATACACCCAAGGTCTCAGAATCAGTCACCCCTAATGAACATACGGAGGACTCCTTGGCACCTTAATCAAATCTTTTTCTAGTCGAGGTTGGCGCTTTTCCCCCCGTAATGATCATTAAGGTACCAGTCAGGGCACTAACTCAATTATTCACTCCAAAAGTAGATGATGTTTGTTCTACATTATACTCTGTCTCTGGAACTAATGAGCGTATGGGTCCGTTAAACCATGAGACATCTAGACTAGATCTTTGGATTTAATTGGAAGTCGTTGACACGGATACCATTCACATGGGCGTCTTATTAAAGGAAACGTACAATTATATACACAATCTAGAGTGTTTCCGTCAAATACCTTGAGTACGGACGGGTTCAGACATGGGGCTCGGGTCGCTCAGGCCCTGGATATTGACAGCTCGCACCATGAACAGGTAGATAGTGTTGGGGCGAAGACCCTTAATGGTGTACTGCGTGGTCTTGACATGATCGGCCACAGTCTGCCAGCTGTTGCTCACAGATTGGCTGCAATGCAATGAGGTAGAGTGATGTCAGAGCTTTATTCAGATTGGATGCCATTTAAAAGTATACAGTTGTGTTCAAAATTATTCAACCCCCCAATGCTGTAAATGGTTTTAGAGAATTTAGAGTACATTTGTAATTGAATTCAGAATGAAATCCTACAAGGACTTCTTAAAGAAGCATATGCAACTAAAACGACATCAATTGGTTTTGTAATACAGTAGTAAATGTTTCTTTTGTGAATTCTTCATTGACACAATTATTCAACCCCTTAAAGACTACCACTCTGAAGAACAGAGGTCCATTGAAGTGTTTTCAATCAGGTATTGAAAGCACCTGTGGATGTCAGGGAGCAGCAATAAAGCCTAATAAGCACCAATTAGGCAGCTTTAAAATGACTGTGATACTCAGCTCCTTCTAGACATTTACTGGTGTGGTTACAAACATGGTGAAGTCAAGAGAATGGTCCAGGAAGACAAGAGAAGAGGTGATTACTCTTCACAGGAAGGGCAATGGCTATAAGAAGATTGCAAAGATGTTAAACATACCAAGAGACACCATAGGAAGCATCATTCGCAAATTCAAGGCAAAGGGCACTGTTGAAACGCTACCTGGTCGTGGCAGAAAGAAGATGCTGACTTCGACTGCTGTGCGCTACCTGAAGCGTAGAGTGGAGAAAAGTCCCCGTGTGACTGCTGAGGAACTGAGAAAAGATTTGTCAGATGTAGGTACTGAAGTTTCTGCTCAGACAATACGGCGCACCCTGCGTAATGAAGGCCTCCATGCCAGAACTCCCAGGCGCACCCCCTTGCTGTCTCCAAAGAATAAGAAGAGTCGACTGCAGTATGCCAAAAGTCATGTGGACAAACCACAGAAGTTTTGGGATAGTGTTCTGTGGACTGATGAAACAAAATTAGAACTGTTTGGGCCCATGGATCAACGCTATGTTTGGAGGAGGAAGAACAAGGCCTATGAAGAAAAGAACACCTTGCCTACTGTGAAGCATGGCGGGGGGTCAATCATGCTTTGGGGCTGTTTTGCTTCTGCAGGTACTGGGAAGCTTCAGCGTGTGCAAGGTACCATGAATTCTCTTCAGTACCAGGAGATATTGGAGGACAATGTGATGCAGTCCGTCACAAACCTGAGGCTTGGGAGACGTTGGACCTTTCAACAGGACAATGATCCCAAGCATACCTCCAAGTCCACTAGAGCATGGTTGCAGATTAAAGGCTGGAACATTTTGAAATGGCCATCGCAGTCACCAGACTTAAATCCGATTGAGAACCTCTGGTGGGACTTAAAGAAAGCAGTTGCAGTGCGCAAGCCTAAGAATGTGACTGAACTGGAGGCTTTTGCCCATGATGAATGGGCGAAGATACCCGTAGCTTGCTGCAAGACACTTGTGTCAAGCTATGCTTCACGTTTAAAAGCTGTTATAACTGTAAAAGGATGTTGTACTAAGTATTAAGATTGAATGTCACTTGGGGGTTGAATAAAACTGATAATGATGTGAGCAGAGAAAAGACATTTGTGGTTATTTCATTATAAATGTTATGTTATATTTGTCTGACCTACACGTGCCTCTTTGATTTAATTGTAAGCAGGATGACTGAATGATCAAAATCAATGTCAAACCGGCCAAAACAATCAATTTCAGTGGGGGTTGAATAATTTTGAACACAACTGTAGGCCATTCAGTTTTAAGTCTGATCTGATTGAGCAAGGTACAATTCAATCCAAAACAACTTAAGAAATGGCTAAATTATGAAAAAATTCATACCTGAAAGCTTCAATAACATATGATGAGATGGGAGACGCTCCAGGAAGGCCAGGCTGCCAGGACAATGACACGCTGTTTTTTGTGACATCGGTGACCTGAGGTTTGGAGGGAGGACCTGGGAGCTCGTTCTCATCCCGGTCTTTAACTACAACAAGACTACCAGACTCTGAAGAGAGGGAAGCCATAAATACATCAGGAAGTCGAACTGTTTCTGGAAGAATAACATTACATCAAAAAGCAAATAGTTTGCAAAGTTGCACAAAAGTACCTTTGACTTCTAAGAAAGCACTCCAAGACGTTTCCCCACTAGAACTTGCTGCCACACAAGTATAGATACCAGAATCTGAAAGCTGAAAGATAGAAAAAAACATCTCTTGATCTTTATATCTTCATGCATTGTGAATTCACTAAACGGCTAATCAATTTGATTCACAGTAAGCCCCAGCTTTCGATCCCAGAGAGATGGTAACCTTGAGCACGTCCAGCTCGACTTAAGTGCTGACATTAATATGGTAGATATATTCTATTTTCTGCACCCTTCAGCCAGCTTTTATCCTTGCTGGCAAATTCACAAACCCACCCACTAACCGCAATGAGAGGTAGACTAATTCATTTAAAGGGGTAGTTGCTGAAACCCTCTGGACTGTTGACAGCTGGCGCATGTTCCCCCCTCTCTACCTCTCTACCCGGGACGATCTCCCTGATGTTTGTTGCCTTTCATCAGGATGCCTCGCCTCCATTTATTAGATAAAATGTCAGAGGTGGGCAGGACTGTCAGGCATAATGGCTATTCCATCCCGAGCTGACGGGGAGGGCTTGGGGACTTTAAATTCAATATGGCCCTAAAAGTGTGTTTGTTTGTGAGTGCATGTGCAAATGTGTGTGCAGCTGGAGCCCATCCAGGCCTCCGTAAATGATTCTTGTGAGAGCTGTCGTATCCCTAAGTGATAGTATCAAACAATTTACCAAAATCAATATTTCCCATTCATCCCCGTAATGCAATATGATTCCCTCTGCCCGTCTCTGTTATGTCTTACCGATATCTGATTGAATTCTGCTAAGCTTATACATCACACTTAAGACAGAGATGATTCTGACAGCTGGTAGTCACACAATCGCACACACACATGGTTTTAGAATACACAATGACAGATACACATCTGGACATGCACATTAGAAATCTATTGGTGACTCTTTCAGTTTTTATACTTATTCAAATATAAAAACTGGTCTAATGTGGTCAATATTGGTCAATATTCAATAGGATATGCTCTTTCTATGTCAGGTAAGAGAACTCTAAAATTGATAAAAGTTATCAATCTATCTATTCAACAATGCATGCATCCATCCATCCATCCATCCATCCATCCATCCATCCATCCATCCATCCATCCATCCATCCATCCATCTATCTATATCAGATTTTCCTTATTGAATCATTTTACTCTCATAACAAAGAAAATACAAATCAATAAAAACAGAAGGTGGTGTTTAGATTTACCCGCAGACTTTTGATCTGTAGGCTGCCGAGGTCCTGCAAGGACATACGAGGGTCTTTTCCCAGCAGACTGACCCCGTCCTTCAGCCAGCTGATGGTTGGAACTGGTTCTCCAGATGCATGACACCTAAGAAGAGCCAATGTGTCTACACCCAGAGTCTGGTTAGCTGGACCCTGGCGGATGATGGGCGGAGGACGATCGGTCAACACTAAACAAGAGAGAAAGATGGAGGAAATGACAAGAATTAAGTCCACATTTTGCTCCAACTGTTTTAGAAGTGGGCATCCCAATTTGTATACTTTGCAGATGGATATATTACATTGCACATTCTATTTATGGGATTGCATACAAATTGGGATGCAGAAAGAGACAGCAGAGAGTAGACAGGAAATAATTAGGAAGAGAGAGTGAAAAAGTGTCTGGAACTCAACCCAGGCCAGATCTGAAAAATTTTCTGTGTGAGTGCAATGAGTCAACAATTCTGGAGCTCATGTGCTAATAACTAGGCCATGGCTTTGAGTTGGTTTCTACTTTTACTACTGAAATGGAAGCCTTGGAGATTGGTAGCAATTAGCATGCTTGTCCATCTAGAATAATATATTCTCCACAGATTATGACATCATGACACTAACAGCCCCTCTTACATCATCTGTTGTTTTAGCACAGGACAACGAGAACATGTTTGTCATTAAAAGTGTCTGGAAACATTAACATTGTGGCCATACTCGTGTGGCACAGGAAGCAGGATGAAGCCATGATTGCCTTATTCCTGGATGTATCAGGGTTATATGCACATTTTGTGGTTGCACCACAGGGCAGCGTCTACCCCCCAAGCATTCTGGGAAAAACTGGGAGAAACGCTGAGTCTTGGTTTCTAGCTGACTGATGTGGCAGTAAGGTGGTTTTGTAGCTTCCATTTAGTGCCTGGGATCTTTCATTTAGGAACCAGACTCTGAGTAAAATTTCTGAGTAAAAAGACTCTGAGTAAAATGTCTCAGGAAGGCTAAGATAACTTTCCCAAAGACAGACTCATAAGCAGCTTCTCAAAACATGAACCTACCATCTTAGAGCACACATATTATTTAACACTTTTGCTTTGTTATGTTTATAATGATGGGTTAATCATGTTTGGGTGTTCAGGGGAAGCTTTCCATTAATTTCATCTCACTGTGTACAGACTTTACTGCTTACAGTAATTTTACAGGGGAAATCTGTAAAATATATATATATATAGCTTTTTTTTTTTTTACAGATTTTGCATGCATGTATGCATATGTATGTATGTATATACAGTATATTTAAAAAAAAAAAACCCATTGCATTGTTGTTGGCAGCAGAAAGCATTATTATGTAATTTTAAAATAATAATAATAATAATGTACATAAAACTACATAAAATAAACATTAAATACTCAATAAATAATATATATATATATACACATTATAAAATATATTATAATTAATTAAATAAATGTAAAAATAAAAAATATTTATATAATAATAAATTTGGCACAGGCCTATAGATGTGTTCTGATGTAGAAATGGTCATGAAACGCCCCTTGAAAGGCACCAACTGTTTATTTCTCTAACTAATAATAATATAATAATTTTCAGCCATGTCCTGGCCCCACTGAGGACACATAAATTAGCAGGTGTGAATTAATGAGGATAAAGCGGGTGGGTGCTAATTACAACCTGTACTTCTAACCCTTAAATACAGCTTCAAATGCGGTCTTCTTCCATTCTCTGTTGTGCTACTATTCGTCTCACTCTGAATAAAGGATGGTATTTATATTGTCCAAATCTCCATCGGAATGCCTCATTTGGGCTCAGGGATGAAGAGTTGCCATCCTAATTCATCAATGTGGATTACCACTCACAGAGGTTAAACCCCAGAGTGCTTTGCACGCGCATCCGTCATGCCAGCATAAACCCATGAGACAGATAGAGACTGATGAAGCATAATGGCTGTATTTGGATTAAAGCGGCATCCTCTGTACTAAATTAGTATTTAGAGTTGCGTTGTTGCATTTGAACTTGCAATTGAACTTGATGGCAGTGTGTCAAATTGGTCCATTCTTATCCCTGGACATATTTGATACAGGGATGTTTCCAAATGTTTTCATGGAAAATGGAGGAAAAAAGGATTGGTTAAAGAACAGAATGTTAACAGAAATGTTGTGGGCTCTACTAGGCAGGGTGGTTCACGTCTGAGTGTAATAAGTTGGGGCGACATGATGGAATTGTGTTCATCTGACGGGACAGTTTTGGACAGCGAAGGCCTTGGTGCATTCTTGCAGCAGTGATTTTTCATCAAATCTCTCCTTGAACCTGTCCAGCTCCCTTTGCCACCTTAACAGCTACTAAATCACACTCTTCCTCTAGCGCAGGTGTGGCCGTGACCCTCTTCCTCTTTCGTTCCTGTCATCCCTCTTCTCTGTCATCCTGCACAACATCTCACACACACTTACATTCTGAGTAAGAGCTGTTTACGGCAGTCTAGGTCATACGCGGTTTTTCAGACAAGATCGGTTAATTTATATGCTTTGCTGTCAACCGTAACAGCTGTCACCTTTTAAAAGAATTACATTTTACTGTTAGACTAAAGATGTAGTTGAAAAGTTCATACAAACTGACTTTTTGCTACTTTTTCCTTTTAAGAAAAAAAACTCTTACACAACCCAAATCATGCTTTGTTGCCAAAGCAATTTTTCCATCGTCAGTATCTGAAGTTCTCAAGGACGGCTGTTTTCACTCCCTTCTCGAGCTGAAATGAAGTTTTCCTCCTGTCAAGAGAAGTTCACAGAAACGTGCTCCTGTAATATTCAAACGCGAGCAGAATTCAGGGTCGTCAGGCTTGCTATTCATTTCACATAACGAGGAAGAATCAATGCAGAGCAGGGAGAGCTCAAGGCCACATTCCAATTCAGCTCTTAATGTGGATCCAGAGGCAACAGAAGTGGTTTTCATATGACATTTATCTTTCTGCCAGTACTTTTGTATGGGGATATTGAGGCCTTCGTTTGTGTCAGGTGCGAAGGGTGTAGGCTGACAAATGAATAAGGGAAAATTGAAGAGAAGTGAAAAGAGAGCGACAGTGAATGATAGCGAACAAAATAATTAAAACAAAGGCTTAACCAAAGTCATTTAAAAAATATATATGTATATATATATATATATATATATATATATATATATATATATATATAATATATATATAATATATATATAAATTCTCAAATAAATCACAAAATACAAAATAAAATACTGTTTAATTCTAATAATTATTTAAATGAATTAAAATGTATATTTAATCAGGACAGTTTTGAAAATTACAGAACAATAAAGAAGAAATAAAATAATAAAAAAAGGTGGTGGGATAGATAGGTTTCGTATTTATTGTCAAGTCTTGAATCTATAAACAAAGAATGAAACACCAGCTAGGTAAGAATCCATCCACATTCCCAAAGGCCTGTTATGGTCCAGTTCACCCCAGTGCCTACCATCTGTGACCTCTAGCTGTGCTTTGGCCAGGATGCTGCCCGCCACCGTCAGGGCCTGACAGATATAGTACCCCGCGTCTGCCCGCTGGACTGCTGTGATGGTCAGATCTCCACTGGGCGAAACCGAGAAACGACTGTTGGGCTGCTGCGGTTGATTTGGAAACAAAAGGTTCTACATGAACAAAGAAAACAAGAAACAAAGTGTGAAGAGCATTTCCAGAGAAAATTCTCTACCTGAAACCTACCATTCTTTCATTCAAACACACAAGGGAAAACATTTTTGCATTAGAGGTGGTAAATTATCAGTATTTTCAGCTATTAAAATGACCCATTTCCGAAAAGAATTATGGCGGCGTGAATTTAAATAGTCAAAATTGTGGAACACAGTGGCTCAACAAAGATAGAGCTCTTGATAACCAGTGTGCTATCTGTATAGCTCACTGCGAGTATCCATTGTGTCCAAATGACTCCAGTAATTGCTTTGGGCTGCGTTGTTTACTCAATCTGTCTGACATGGCTGCCGCGTTTGAAATGAAATCTGTTGCAAAGGGAGGAGGCCAGGTGATTCAAAGCTAATTCACCACCAGCGGCCGGTTTAGCCCATGTGCTAATTATGGCAGATAACAAGCTGGGTTCATTAATGGCCGTCATTGACAGAGCCCTCACATTTACCTCAGGCTTTATATCCTTGAGATCTCTCCACTCTTCCTTTCATTTTCTCTCTCTCTCTTTTGATTTCTGAGTCCTCATAGCTGACCGACAGAAACCGAAAGGCATTAGCCGGATTCAATTACACCTAATGACTTTAATGTTCCAAATTATGCTGCAAATGATGTTTTTTCTTTCTTTCTTTTGCTCTTTTTTTAATTAGCCTCTCACACATGATAGATGTTGGGTCCATTATCCTCAAGTGTGACTGAGAGGCTTCTCTCAGCGCTAATGACTCAATAACTACTTTAATTTTGCCTTTTAACAAATACCTTCATATCTTACTTAAGAGAGGAATAGTGTGACAGAGAGACAGGACAAGTGTGTTATATTGCATTTAATATTGGGATTAACCCTGTTGGAAGAACCAGCATTTGCTGGTTAGGTATGTTTTGAAGCATGGTAGCAGGTTTGAGCTGGTTTTAGCTGGTCCTGAGCTAGAGCTGGTTGTTTAGGACCAGCTTAGGACCAGCACTTGACTAGCTAAGGACCAACTAATGACCATCTTAAACCAGCTCATGACCAAACAAGGACCAGGGTAAACCAGCTGCCACGCTGCAAAACATACCTAACCAGCATATGCAGGTTTTTTCAACAGGGAAGGCTTATATCCTACTATATTTGCCATTTAAATAGACTTTTAAATAGTAAACTTTCAACTAGCTTGCCCATGCTAAAACTCAAAAAAGGCTACAATGCTAAATATGACTAGTGTCCCTTCTTCAATAAAAGTCCAAGGGATTTCTTCACCCGTTCTGTTGTCCGTTATTGTCAGTATCTCTGGATAATGTATGTTAACCTCAAGTCCAAAGCTTCAACAAAATTAAGAGTGTTATAATGCATTGAATGTGGGGATTAAGAATCAAATCCACATGCATTTCTCATATTACATGACTTTTAAATAGTACTTTCAACAAGCACGGCAATAGTAAAACCCACTGCTACAATGCTAATGTGTTTTAGGTAGTTGCCAGAATGCTAATATGAGGTTGCTAAGGTCTTTTGGGTGGTCTTTTGGGTGGCCCACCCCTAGATATGACTTGTATCCCTTCTTCAATATACGTTTAAGGAATTTGTTCACCCATTTTGTTGTCTGTTGTTGTCAGTATCCCTGGAGCATCCACTACCCCGAAGCAAACAAAAAATAAGAGTAGGTTAAAGAGAGAAAAATGTGCTCTTACCTGACTTCCTTCTTTCTGCCAGAAGACCGCTGGCTGTGGGTTCCCTTTCGTCTCACAGGGGAAACTGGCAGTTCTTCCCTGCGCCACAATCTGATCCCGTGGCCTGATCACGAACTGCGGTGCAGCTGAGTCAAAAACCAAAGACATGAACATTACACCATACCCTCAGACACAAAAATGCACACCGACACACACACACTCTGATCACTGGCAGTCAGTGGGAACGTCAAGCATCCACAGGCATTGACTGCCGAGACAGAGCTTCCATGCATCAGCCCATTTCCGACAGCATTCGGCCTCTTGGTTTATCTGTTTGCTTTGACCACAAACAGCAAGGACAGCAACAGCAACCACAGGAAGCCATTCATCCAGGTGACCCCGCAGATGGCGGTACTGAATGAATGACGGGCAGCTTTCAGGCACGACCGTGCTGCGGTCACAACACCAGAGGGAAGGGTGGGTCATTCCGGTCAGGACACACGGAGAGGAGAAGCTATGTGAGGATGCCACACTGTGAACCTGCATGGACATTTCTTTTGTAAGTGGCTTTAAACGCTCGACTCTATTTAAGTACACAAAGCAGTTTCTATTTCTGTGTCGAAAACCAGTAGAGGTCACAAGCTGGACAAGCTTGGAAAACATCGAATTGGCTGTTGGCATTTTAATGGAAATCATTCTCTGTTCTAAGTGCCAACTTAGGTCAAGTTCTCACAGAACGAGAATTTTCTCCCGCCTTATACGTCACACTTAGCAAAGTATTTTTAACCTCTCAACTCACCCGGCACAGAAACTCAGCCAACATTCCTGCAGAGCACATTCAAATAATCCAATTAAATGTGCCATCTTTCCTGCTTTCCCTGTCTAACTTGACCTTAAAATGGCATCAGAATTCAGGAACAGGGATTCAAACTTTCCCCTTGACATGGAGTCAATGCTACTTTCTCCTTAATGAGAAGGTTAGGGCACCAGTCATCTAAAAAAGGTTTGTCAGAGTCTTCAAAGGTATGGAATGGCAGCTGGAGCTTGAGAGAAGATAAAGTGCTATCGCTGAGCAGTACCACTCACTGGAGAATGTACAGTTAGGGAGTTTCAAGGATGGAGCAAAGGTTTTTATTTTGAGGAACAAATGTTTTAGCTGACCTAAATAAAAGAATGATTTTCTTCTGCTAGAAACTCTGGACTGTGACCCTACAATCAATCATTTTTAACCGAACAAAAATAAACAACTTACTACTGTTTAAAGTTGATACTTTTCAGTCATGAGGTTCAACAAAGTCATGAATTTGGACCAAAAACAACAACTATCATGTAATTTGAACATTTTGACAGTCTATTCATTTTATACGTGTTGCCGCGACAATAAATCTAGACGCAGGACTCCAAACAGTTGAGTTCGTTTAGCAGGGGAACCATTACTCACAGTACACCCATCCACAAAAAGAAAAGATCTGACCGTGGAAAAACACCCTCCCCTCCATTCTGATCCATAAATGAGCCCCTCTACTGCCTGTGCAGCTGGCAACTGTGGACAAGAGAAGTCTGCAAGTGTTTGTGATTTATGTGGCTGATCCCTCCTTTGTGAGGCTGTACTTGTACTTGACTAAGGCTGACACATTCAGGCAAGTTACAGATGGTGGCAGATTTACAGGCTTCCCAATCTGGGCGCACGGTGGCGCGGGCACTTCTGTGAGTTTGGGCATCACACAAAGGCTTTAAATCACAGATTGGCCCGGTTTCATTTTACTCCAGCTTTTTTTTTTATTTTGCACTGGAGTGAGCGGGCATAAAAGATGGGCATTTACTGATGCCACTCACTCAAAGTGATCGTTTAATGACTTGGACGCTCAACTTCATTGTGCAGTTGAGTGTTAAAGTCTTTTTTGGCCAAGATGGGAAGAAAACACTCATGCACAGACACATCCCCAAGTCTATTTGTTCCACAGAGAGTTCTAAAGAGTAGAGCAAAGCTACTCATGAATAAACTGTGATTGCATTTGATTGCATTTCTGGTATATTATTTAATGCATGTGTGTTGTGTGAATAATACACACGCTGGGCTCTTTTCAGTGGGAAGTGTCTGCAGGGAGAATGCGGCCCTGTAAGAGCAGAATAGCTGATCAGCTCCTATATTTAATTCATGACAGAGCACATCTGCTCCGTACTGGAGAGAGTTCACGACTAAACACACTTCTGAGAGCTGTAAGTAAACACACATGACAACAACAGGAAAAATTCTCTCTAAAATGCACACACAGACAGAAAAATAAACAGAAACTGACATGACTAATCGAAGACCCACTGGAACACAGTTTCAAAGTATTTCAACTCAGCCAAATATATGCCCAGATGGCTGTGTGTTTAGGAAGGGCTGCTGAATTATATCCATTAAGCAGAAGCAACAAGTTTTAAGAAAATATCACACACTCTAGTAAGCTTTTTTAGCAGTACTATCACACAAGTCCTATAATAAATGTAGTTAGTACAGCCACAGGTTAGTATAGGATAAAACTCTACTTTGTTACCTTAGTTAAAAGCTAGTTCATAAGGATGGGAACGGGAAGTATTGAACCTCTACAAGGTAAGTTGAAGAGTTAAGCCACCACATTGTATATATGTGTGTGTGTGTGTAGCAGGAAGGGAGGAAGAAGCACAGAAGGCAGAGGGAACACATGCGGTATGAAGGAGTGACTGGGATGGGTACTTACCGACAGGGCGAGCTGAAGACACAACAATGGTGGAGTGAAAACAACAAAAAATGAACAAAAAGACAGACACAAACAGAAAGGACGAACAAAGAAGAAAGTGAAAAGAATTAAGAACAAAAGAAATTAAATTCAGAATGAACAATGGCAATGTGTTTTTGGGCACATTATTTCAGCACTGTGTTGGTCGGTGGAAACAGATTCCACAGCAGAGATGCAAGGAGAGAGGAGAAATGCAATTTTTCAGCTTTGATATGGACCACAATCTTAAAAAAAAAAAAAAAAAGAAGTTAATTCGGACTAGCGCCACCTGGTGGCAATATAATAGAATGTTATAATAATGGCAAAATAATAGAATTAATAAAAATAATAGTCTTCTCTCTCCTCCTTAACTGACACGTATCTATTTTCATGTGAAACCATTAAAAATGGGGGCTCGTCCGGGATGAAATTCAGGCCATGAAATCTGCTTCACCTGCAATAATGAGGTCTACAGCTCTCAGTGACGAAGCTGAACCGGCAAGACAGAATGTGGACAATATTGACGGAATGGCCAAGAGAAACTAGCTGACAAAAATCAAAACAAACAAAAAAAAAACAAACAAACAAAAAAAAACAGTTCATATTTAATGCAGTAGTGGAGCTGTCAAGGAGGCTGATGCCATATTGACATTAAGAGGGAGCAATCATGCTCAGAGTGCTGTCCTCTCCTTCCTTCCCTACTCTGTCTCTCTTTCTCTCGAAAGGGAGCCTATGTAAAACCCCTCCGGTCTGCATCCCCACACATCCCTTCACGGCTGAACTCTGTCCGCTTGTAAATCCTGCTTTCAAAAGAGCTGAAAATTGACGGCTGTCCCCATTGGCAGCTCCAGCCCCCTCCTGAAGGCCACCAAAACCCCCCTATGTGAGGTTTTAAAGCCCTCCACAGAGCATCTAAGCAGTTTGATTTAATGTGGTGAGAAGGGAAGGGAGACAGAGAAGAGGTGGAAGGGGAGAGAGGAAGATTATGGCGAAAAAAAACGAAAAAAAAAAAACATTTTTATTAACCTTGCCCACCCGAGCTGGGCTTTCCGGGGTCGGTCTGCACCAGTAAACTGTGAAATGGTTTCGCTGGTATGGGCTGGAGTGCCACAGTGGAACTGAGGAGATAGCGTGTTTATGTGTGTGCAGGGGGGGTTGGTGGCCTCTATTCTAGGGGGTGTAAATAATAAAAAGCATTGGTGCTCAGGGCAAGCTCACTCCGCACCTAAATTACACTTCAGGAGTTCATTTGAGACCTGTCAGGAGGTTATCTCACTCTTTTAGACTGAGACTCCACCAAAATACATTATACCGCTATTGATTTCCAGTAAAGGGAAACCTTATGATAGAGTCAAATTACCCAAGTCAGGATAAACACACTGTTGGGCTTCTGAGATCCACTAATTTGATTATGTTTGCCAAAGAAAAAAAAAAAAATTAAATCAAATAAAAATCTCTCTATATTTATTTTAATTATTTGTTTTATTTATTTATTTTAATTGATTTTATCAATGATGTAATCAAAAGTATTAAACCAAGCTGATTGTATGAGTTGCTTTGAAACAATTTTTTTAAGGAAACCAACCACCCTGTCAGGCTCTAAAGTTTTAAGCAGTGTGATTAAACTTCTGTGATAGACTTGGATACTCAACTGACCTCTGACCGTGAGGGTGGCAGACGCCTCTGTTTTACCCACTCGGTTCTCTGCTACACAGGTGAAGGTTCCTTCATCACTCGCTGCTGCCTTCTTTATCCTCAGCACATAGTCATCTTTATCATATTTAATGTCATACCTAAAACACATGAACAGAAGATGAGTATAGCATACAAATTAAAATAGAAATGAAATTTTATTAGACAAGGATGCATGAAAGTGAAAGTAAAACAATCTATTCAAAATAAATGCTCTTCTTTTGAACACAAAAAAAATAAAAAATAAACTGTTTTACAAACATTGATAATAATATGAATCACAGCAATAGGATATCTGGATCATGAAACACTGACAACTGGAGTAATGGCTTCTGAAAATTACAGCATATATTTTAATGCATACATTATGAGCCATCCCAAAATGATTCCATGGAATAAGAAACTATCACCAGTTAATATGTAGCTAATATGAAACCATGACATTTGTGTCCATTAAAATGAAGAATGCATCATAGTAGATGCTTTTTAGAATACCAGATACAGAAACCTAGTACATTCAGAAAGAGCACTGTATAGAAACATATTATTAGATGTATTTTTTAAAAAAAAGATTTTTTATTGCTGACAGCGAAAGATCAATTATTCAAGAATGACACACACTCTACAGAGAGGGAGGAGGCTTTCAACTGGAACTGCAGATGCTTCCAATATTTATGAGGCGTCCGATGTGAGTGTGAGAGAGAAGTGGGTGTATCTGGGAGCTAATCAGAAAAATAGGCTGATTCCAGGTCAGACAGTACAGAGGGGGATTTGAGATGTAGAATCCAGCCTTATTGATCTGCACCTCTCTGGCAGCTCCTAGGTACTTCAGGAGCACTATGTCCTGGAAACTGACAGCCAAAGGTGATGAGCTGTGTGTGTGAGTGTGTGTGTGAGGTGAAAGTGCGGTTGAGAAGTTGACAGGCCTTGCAGGTTGGTCTTCTTTGTAGTAGGTTGCTATAATTGGGATTTCTGGAGTGTGTATGCGTGTCTGTGTGCAAGTGTGAGAGGGCGTTGTGCCATAGAGCTTTTGGTCTGACAGCTAGACAACACTCTGTCTGCTGTCTGTCACTCCAGATCCGGCCTTCCACAGGAAGCAGGGCTCAGAGAGCATGCCATGTGGCGCAGGAGGCAAGATCCCTGACATGAGGACCAATAAGACCAGAATTACTCTTCAACAGACTGTTGGTTATATGCAATCAATTCACAGTGTGTGTGTGCTGCTTTATTAAAATAAATAAACAAATAAAATAATAGGGATCAAGAACATTTTCCCTCAAAATCAAAATGATGTAGCCAATAGAATGCAGTTAGAATCAGTGTTGGGGGTAACACATTACAAGTAACGTGATTTACAAGTAATGTGATTACTTTTTCATGCAACTAGTAAAGTAACACTTTACTTTTAAATTTACAACAAATATATAGTTTGTTTTTCAAATGAGTAACTTAAGTTCATTTGTTTTCCCATTTGTTGACTGGCAGCTATTCTGTCCCTATGTTGTGAGAAATCGTGAGTAAGTGCAGAGGCGTTGTGTGTGAACATGACGATTATTGTAGTTCTAGACTAAATGTCAGCAGATTTACTCATCTCACTTTGAACAAAAACAGATTCAGTATTCCTCAAAATGAATAAAACAGTGAAATGCAAACTCATAATATGCAAACCTGAAATAATTAAACATGTGAAATTACACAAATATATTTTATGTATTTAATCTCAGGTTATTAACTAATGTTTTTGCTGCTGACCTATTTAAGTAATCTATACTAATGAGCAAAAACAACTTTAAAATCACATTTGTGCTTCATTTTTTTTTATTGCTTAAGTAAGAGTGTTGAACTTTCTTCTCCACGTGATTTTTTTCCCCCAAACTATTCAGCGGAAATCCCTGCCCAGCAACCAATTTCATTGGCTGAGGCTACCAGTGATGGGTAGGCAATCGTTACTGTGACTGACATGACCAATAAAATGTTTAGAATTGGCTCCAGGGTGGGATTTACGCTGAACTGGTTTAGGGAAAAAAAAAACACGCTTCTCCTGCATCCTATTCAACTGTGGTCAAGAATAGCATAACAGCTGAAAGATTTGTTTAAGGTGCACCCTCTACAGTACAGGAGGGAATTTGCATTTCCTTCAGCCCAGCCCAGAAAAAGTAATGGAAAAATAACATATCATTACATTCCATAAAAAAGTGTTTTGGTGTTTCTGAATGAATTTGCGTTTTGAACGAACGGGGTAAACTAACGATTCAATAGCCCATTCATAAAGAGAGATGTTTATTTAATTCCTAAATTAATTGGCTGTTTGAATGAATCGAATGAATGACTTAATAGCCCCTATTTTAACAATCTAAGCACATGGTCTGTAGCGCATGGCTCAGGTGTACTTATGGCATGACTGAATCCACTTTTGCACAAAACGGTCGGCACGCCAGGCACGTCACTATTTACATGGCGGAATATAGGCACCCTCGACCTGACAAGTCAGTTTAAATACTTGTGTGTATTGCCATGATTGGTCAAATAATTAGCCAACATCATTCGTCATTACTGCAAATAGGTAACTCTGATACTTGCAATGACTATCCATTATGACATGAAGGCATTTTTATCTTTATGTACACAATAATAATCTTTAGGATTGTAATGCTGCTGCCCTGTGTGTGTAACAAGCAGAGTGTATGTGTGTTACAGCTGCCTATAGGCACATATTACTAACATGCCTTTTAAATAATAAATAAAAAAAAAAATACTGTGTCATTTAGACCAGGTTTTTGTAGGTCAACCATCCTACATTTTCGGTTGCTTCAAAATAGCAACACGCCAACAATGCATCTGGTTTTGGTCACGAGTACATTTGCTATTCAAACAACATGGCGCTGGATGTGAAAATGATAACTGCGTCAAGCTGAAACTAGCAAAAAACACTTGGCACTTGGTTCTTGGCATCGCATGGCACCAGATGTATGACAGGGCCCAATAACTTACTCTTTTAGACATTTACTGCCACCTACTGGCAGTTTTAGTTTCTTATTTAGAGTATTATTTCATATTTACCATTTACTCACCCTCATGGCATCATGGCTATTGTAGCCTAAAGGATTATGTGTAACAAATTCTGTTGAATCAAATGTAATATTTCTTTCCAAAGATACTTTTGGGTGCAATTTCTCAGCCAAATTTGATGTGCAATTAATTTGCGATTAATTCGATTTTTTGCCACATCATTTAATTACTCAGATAAATTTTAATCGCTTGACAGCCATATTTTAGGAATGCCCGGATCAAGTTTAATATACATCATATATGTATAGTCATAAAGTCCAGGTTCAAGTCAGGTTTTGGAGAATAAAGCTGATACTGTTCGAAAGAAAACGGAAGGAGAATGACACTTCACAGAAGCTAAACACTCCAATGTATCAAGTGTCTTTCTGACAAAGCCTGAGGCAAAGTCTGACATGACTGGATACAGAAAGAGAGAGAGAGAGAGAGAGAGAGAGAGACGGAGATTAAAGAAACAACATAAACAGATGCTAATCAGATTTTCAACCACTAAGACTAAATATTGCATGAAATGAGCCTGGTAAAAATGAGAAACACACTCACACACACACAGAAACAGTAGCGCTCTGTATGTGCTTCCTCTCTGAGCTGGATCTGTTCTCTATTAGAAGAGGGATGCAATTACACATGGAGAAAGGCAATGCTGAAGATACACTACACTAGATTGGTCTCTAAACAACACACACACACACATATTACGCAGCATGCGTTGCTGACAGATTTGGGGTGTAAACATTTGCAGACACAGCTTTTGACTGTCTTTTCCTTGTTAATTTGTACTTGGAGCTCAGAGTTGCTGTGAAAGTCTGCGCCAAATGGCCTTGTGTTACTTTGACAAGCTAATGAGTTCATATCCCATCTCCGTATGAACAGCACAGGCATCCCGAAAGCAGCAGAAGCTTGTGAAATTCTGTAAGAGAACTCAAAATTGACAAGAAAAAGTTTCGGTGTACAGATCGGACGCCTTCTCCAAAGGTTTTCACCATTTAAATGTTACTAAATCATTGCGTTGTGGGTTAACACGTTGTAAGTCTGTGTGATTGAATAACCCGAAGGTCAACCGGTTGCCAACCCGTTATCTACCACATACGCGAGCTCTCTGAAGTCAGACATCTACATAACCACGAGAGAGAGAGGAGATGAGGAAAATACAAGTGACTCTGCACAACAGGCGTCGGCTGAGAATGTCAAAATTAAAATAATCTGCCGTTTCAGATACAGGAAATAAAATAAGACCACGAGACACGTGTTTTGTCTAGTCTGGGTCTTGTGGTAATTACGTACTGCGCGACTGTGAGTTATTTAATTATTAGATTGTCATTGTTTCTTTCTCGAAACCTAATTAATTTCTTGATATGCTTCTTGGAAAGAAAAGAGAAGAAGCATGTTGAATTATTACCTGACAGATACACTGATTGTCGCACTCAATGAATTAATTACTATGTGTGTTTTAAGTGACAGCTGAATAATGTAGATTAATCTAATTGTTTCCTTCAAAACTAATAAACCAAGAAAAGTCTTCACGGAAACGCACAGAATGACATTTGTGACCTGATGAAAGGAACATCGTAATGTAATTATATCTTAATCTTTTTGAGTTTATTACATGTAGCATTTGTACACTACAGAAGAGAATATAACCGTGACAAATGACGTCAGTGAACTAGTAATTAACGGATAAAAACTCAACCGCACTGGTTTTAGAGCCCATATCATATTCTGATATGATTCATAGTCCAAAACTATGAAAGCAATGGCCTTTAAGAATTGTTGAACAGGAGTAGTTTGAAATTTGTGAGATATGGAGAATGTGGGAAAAGTACACAGAGTTGTTGTGAGAGCATGTGGCCTGGTGACCTGTACCGTATCACAGACACAGACAAACAAACAAGGCATGATAGCACTGAAAAAACACAGTCGTTTATCTGCTGGCTGAGGATACAAACGTGTTTGGAGCTGTCTCAATCGCTGATGCTGTTTTGAATATTTATTTTAGGACTTGACTGTCGTCATCAAATCACACACAGTGTTTTGGACACAGGAAAATGGTCACATCTTTTTTTTTGTGGCCATGTACCATGGTATTTTTGGAAGAAGCATGAAATACCATAAAATCGATATGGTTCAAAGCTGAATTTTCAGCATCATTACTTCAGTCTTCAGTGTCACATGATCCTTTAGAAATCATTATAATATGATGATTTGCTGCTCAAGAAACATTTCTTATTATTATCAATGATGAAAAGACCTGTGCTGCTTATTCCGTGGGAACTGGCATTTTTTTCAGGATCCTTTGATGAATTCAAAGTTCAAAGAACAGCATTTATTTGAAAACATTATGCATGTATTTATTGCCGATTTAGATCAATTTTAATGTACTGCCATTCATTTTCAGTTTTCAGTTCTTTTGAATGGCAGTGCACATTAAAAAAAATCTGATTTTAAAGTGCTCCTATTATGCTATTTGGAAGGTTCCTAATTCTGCTTAGGAAGTCTCCAACAGGTTTACATGCATCAGAGTCTCATAATATACATTATACATCACCACATTTTTCAATGACTCTGAAACGACTCGTCCGATGAATCAGTCTCTCTAAATCCCTCCTTTCTGCGAGCTGCTCTGCTCTGATTGGCCAGATGGCACATTCTGTTGTGATTGGTCTACCGCTTACAAGGCAATTTGGAAACAAACGCTCATTAACATAATCCAGCTCCATAGGCTTCCTAAAGCTCGCTGTAAAGACTGTAACGATGGCGGCGATGAAACATTGAAAGAAGTAGTCATTCAACGCGAACCTCGATTGCAAGGATGACTTGAGCAGGAAGTTTCTCAGCAATACGCTACTCAGTTTGACGTATATTATGAGATGTTGCAACTATAATTCCTCACCATCAGCATTAACAAGTGTATGTCCATCAACAAATCAATGTGTATGTTTCTAATTTATTGTGGTGCACATATAGGAACTGTATTATTGACACGTTAGCAGAGCACTAACTGACTGATGTGACATTAAAATTTGTAAAACAAATCTTGCTCCATCCTTTATCATTACTAGTAGAAAGAATGACAGACAATCAGCATTAATCAACACAAGTTTAGGTAATAGTGGCCCACATCTAATTAGCAAAATCAATACAGCTAAAACACAAAACTGTGCATTTTGAACACTCGGTACACATCAATATACGTCAGTAATTAATCATACTTACAGGTTATGATTCTGAGGAGCAAGTTGGTCACAATAAAGCAGATTCTGTCCCACCTTTAACTACTGATACTTCACAGCCTCAAATTTTGTAAGTGAAAATAAACCGAACTTCCTTTCAAAGCGCAGCGTCTTGTTGACATATTATCCACACGAACGAGCTACAGCATTTGAGAGAGGTTCAAGTTTCCGCGGGACGTCCAGGCAGAACGTAGTCGGGCATTATGCAAATGTATTAACTTCTGACGTGTGAACTTCTTGGAAATGGGATTCGGATTACAAACGACTCGTGTGAGTGGTTCGGAGTCGAGTCTTTCTTTTGAGAGACAATAACGTTATTTATTAAGCACTTTCAGCTTTACAACTTGTCAGTCTGCTTACATTCACATACAGCCACAAAGGTCAATTTCAAAAATCCATAATAGGGGCACTTTAATAAAATCATCAATTAAAACGCACCATGCTATTTTATTTTATAAGGATAATATTAACCAGTTAGATGGAAATTGGTGTCCTTTCTCAGACTTGTGATCATGTCCTATCTAATCTTGTTTTTTTACAAATTCGATCCAAGATGTATTGCTTTTGACACAATGTATCTGGTCCGTGACTAAATCTTTTTTTTTTTTGTACAGCCTGAAGGATGATCTTTGTCAAAAGTGTTCTCGTCCTCTCTCCCTCTCTTTATCTCACTACTGCCGTTCGAGTGAAGAGGCCTGAGGGTGCGTAACTCCTCTTTTGCTGTGCCAGAGCCTCACCTGCACCGGTCCACCTGCAGCCTCACCTGTCTTTACCTCAGGGCCTCAGCACGGAGCAAAAGAATACCAACCACTGAGGCTTATATGATCTGCAAGGGGCCTCACGACAGAGCTCGTGTGTTACTGAAAATGGGCCCCAGCATGGAGCTCAACACCTACATCACAGATGGCTATACGAGTAGACATTTGAAATAATGCTTTAGATTGGCAGACATCTCTGCCAGCGTGTCCCCGTCTCACCTCCCGCGGGGGACATCAATTTCATCTTTTTTCCAGCGGACGGATGGTTGTGGGTCTCCCTGCACCTGACAGCGAAACTCCACCGCCTCCTCCTCCAGAACCACCTGGTTAATGGGCCGTCGCAGGAACGTGGGCCTCTCTGAAAGACACGCAGACGAGAAAAGGACATAAGGGACGCTGAGACCTCATTCACTCGCTGTGACTCAGCAATGAGTCACATACACTGAACAGAAGCTCTCACAGAGATTTGTGTTGTTGTGTAAGAGCATGATACACGCTTTTGAGTCCCGGCATGTTTTATGACTAACTTGAGGACACAAGCATAATAGAGGAATTAAACAAGACACATTTTCTCATGACTGAGAAATTGGAATCACTCAAACTCTCTTGTTTGAAAAGCTGAGATGTTAAACATTTTTATGGCATGATTCAAACATTTTGTGATATTTTAAGATCTTTTTGTGGTTTGAAATCAGAGATCAGTACTGGCACGTACCGAACACGGTGACCTGGGCCGTCTCACTGTCTCTCTCGCCAACCATGTTGGTGCCCACGCAGATGTACATGCCAGCGTCGCTCTTCCTCGTGTTGGAAATCATCAGCTTCCCTCCACGGATCTGAAAAAGAAAAAATGGAACTTTACAGTCTCTGCAACACCTCATGCAGTAAGTTACTGTGAAACTCTCTTTAGTGTCTTGCTCAAGGGCAAAATAGATGTGGCGTATGATTCACCTTTTGCTGGTTTTGAAGCTGTAATCATCAGATCCTTAAAAGTCCAGATCAATTAACCACTATACCACACCTCAAATAAGGTTTTCTTATCAGCAATATCATTTTACAGCATGCATTAACCTTTGCTAATGTTAGTAAATAAACATGTTCATGTTAGTTCACAGTGTATTAACTAATATTAACAGATACAACTTTTTCATTTTTAATAATGTTTTAGGCAACGTTGAGAATAACATTAACTAAGAATAATAATACAGTTCATTATGGAATAGAAAAATTGTAAATGACTTTTTATCTCACAATTCTGACTTTTTTCTCGCAATTGCGAGTTTATTTCTCATAACTGTGAGATGTAAACTCACAACTGCAAATCCAATAGTCCAAATCTGAGGGGGGAAAAAAACCTTTTTTCTCAGAATTGACCATTTATGTCTCACAATTCTGACTTTATAACTCTAACTCTACAACTCTTTATAACTACAGAATTGCATGATATAAAGTCACAATTACCTTTTGTATTTATTCAGTGGTGGAAATAATATTAGTACTAAAAATAACTAATATTAACAAATGAAACCTTATTGTAAAGTGTTACCCTAAAACTGTAATTTAATTTAGAAAAAAAGGGATTATAATATTATACATAAATTTACAGAGCCACTGAAGGGTCATGAGATTAGAGGAAAAACTATAGTTTAATGCTTTTCTGTTCTCACCAGAGAAAGTTTGCGTTCGCTCGCAAATCTTTTGTGTTCTTTGTGAGCGAATGTCAAGTCAAAGTTTCTCAGAGGGACACATAACATTTGGCAGAGAACACCAAAGAATTGACAAATAATTTTTCCTTCCAACTCATATTTTTTAATGTCCCTTTAGGGGTTCCGTACAATTTCATTTTAGGTTTTGTATTTGGTTTCTTTGTATTTACAAGTACTTTGCAGAACAAAACAAAACAAAACAAAAAAATAAAATCAATATAAATGTGACAAAAATGTCTTTTTTTTTTGCATAACCTTTCAAAATTTTCTTCACATTTACAATGGTTTTGAAAACAGACCAAAGTAGTTAAAATCTTTTAGTAAGTGAATTGAAAGGATTTCGTTTGAGATTTTTTTCATATTTACAATGGCTTCTCAAAATAACAAAACTTACATATATATATATATATATATATATATACATCCATCCTTCCTTCATCCATCAGTATTTCCATATGATTAGTTCCTGTCTCCAGTTCTCACCTTGATCCTGTCATCCTTCTCGTCGATTCTGACTTTGTCTTTCTTCCAGTAGATGGTGGGTTCCGGGTGGCCACGAGGAGGAACACACTCCAAGATGGCCGGCTCTCCAGCAGCCACCACCACGTCCGTAGGGTTCTGTCTGAAATCATCACGTAACACTGAAAGACAGAGAGAGAGAGAGAGAGAGAAAGAAAGATGAGCTCATTCTTTAACCATTTGCAAATTTAGTCATGCTTACAATCCCTGAGGCATAAATAAATAACAGATGCCATTTCATTAAGTCCTTTAAAATGCTAACACTCTCCAGCAGTATTCAAATGTTAGCTCACGTTCAACAGGAATGCAGAAAAACACCTGTTTGAAAGTTCTGTTCAGTAGGCCCACTTTAAGGTCAGATGGACGACAGACGCAGTAAATCACGCTGTGTGTGAAGGCATTTGTCTGCAGGAGGGTGTGAGCGAGTTTTATTTGATGGGGTGACTACAAAAAAAAAACTTAATTGGACTTAATGGGGTTCCCTATCGAGACAGGAGAACAAACAGAGAGAGGGAAGAGATATTGTGCCCTCCAGCTCTATGTCACCCATATGCAGGAGCAGAAGAACGAACGCACATACAGAGGCGGCGGGTGGGCGGGTAAATCTCTGCCAACTAATCACCCTAGCTCACCCTTTCATCACACCAAGTACGCCTCTGGCCATGACTAATGTAGCAATAAACTTGACAGCAAAACATCCAAGAGGTCACCTGATTATCAGCAAAGAATAAATGCAATGAATTAATAAACACACCTGTACACATCTTCATATTCATCAACAGCGCTTTATAAATAAATAAGGCAGGTAATTATACTCTAGCGCTGACCTGTGAGAGACAAAAGGATGGATTTGTCTTACAGATCATGTGTTAATAGAGAAAAATGCTCTCGTCTTAGTTAAGATTTATGAATCAGATAATGACTTTAAAGTGATTTAATAATAATTATGAAAGGGAGCACTAATCTGATTGGATAAACAGCGTTTTAAGCATTTCAAGCTCTGAACACACTTCAGTTGATATGAATGTGACTATTTTATTATTATTATTAGATATGAATATATAATTAAATATAAATATATTGTTATTAATATCATTAGAAGTAGTAGTAGTGATGATAGTAATAATAATAATAATAATAACCCCAGTAAAACCATAATAATGAAAATATAATAATAATAATAATAATAATAATAATGGTAGTAGTAGTAGTAATAATAATAATAATAATAATAATAATATTAACAATACTGCTACTACTAAAACTACTACTACTAATAATAATAGTTATGTATAATCATATTATTATTAATATAATCATGTTATTATTATTATTAAACCCTTGAGTTATAGTAAAATAGTAGTAGTAGAATCAACAACTATTATTACTATTAGTAGTAGTAGTAGTCGTATTAAACCCTAGTTCAATTGTAAAATACTAACAATAAAAATATACTACTACTACTAATAACAACAACAATAATAATAATAATAATAATAATAATATTTATTATTATTTATTTATTATACTTTTATTTATTATTATTTATTATTATTATTACTACTACTATTATATTAGTTTAATTTATTGAAAAATAGTCTTTTATCACAATAAGTCATTTTATAAAAGCTGCCAGAGTTCTCATACTGCCAGAACAGAAAATAACAATTACAATAATAATAAAATGCAGTTGATTTTTACATTTTCAGACGACAATGTCAGGCACAAGAATACCAGGTTGCTAAGGTTTTTTGAGTGGTTGCTAATGTGGGGTGTTCTGGATGGAAATAGCTAGATCCCTCCTTCAATGTAAGTCTGTGGCTTTGATTTTTACCCGTTTACTCTTTAGGCAAAAATCTGAAGTTCAGCGTCTTACTATTACATAATACCTCTCCTCAGGAAACTGTATGATTCAAGATATAATTCAGTTCGTGCATGCTGAAGTTTAATACTTGGAGTTAGTGCTTTGTTCAAATTTGAATAAGGCTGTAGAATAAGACAAAGCGCGGTGTACGTGTGTGTAGTTTTACATTTTTTAACTTCACAACTTTCTTTGACCTTAGGGCATATACAGACATTCAATACGCATAATTACATTTTCATCCCTCCAAAAGCCTTGACTTTCAGCTTTCTTACATGTCTCTTTCTCTCTGTGTCTCAGTCTGGGTGCAATGAGCCTCTCAATCTTCCATCTGATTAATATTTATGTATTGTTGGTCTCCCTCCCCCGCATGCTAGCGAGAGCAGCATCTGTCTGTCAGGCTGGAGGCTAAAGGAGAGGCTTATCTGCCGAATATTCCTCTGCCACCCTCCTTCTCTTCCTCCTGGAGGATGGCTGGTAGAGGCGGAGGGGGTGTTTTTGGGCTGCATTGGAAACTTTGCAGTTTTTTTGGCGAGATTTCAAAACTTTCAGAGCCGAAGTTAAGGGTTTTGTGGTGGAAAAGTGTAACAGGAGATGATGCAATGGAGGGAAGCCAAGAGGATCATTAAAAAAGGACAGATGCTACTTTGTACTTAAGTGTGTTTGGAGTTGTCAGATACAGTCAATGCCAAAGGCAATTAAAGGGCCTGATATCAGAGTTCGCATTTTTTTCCCCCTTTCTTATTTTTTTGGCTACATGTTTGCCACCTTGGGGGGGGGTCTAATCAAATCTTTGTGACAAGACTGTAAATGTGATCTCAGATTCTACTATAGCCTGACCTTTGAGAAGTAGTTTTAGTTTATAGCTGCAACTGGTGCTTTTTTTTTTTAAGATTCTGGCGGTTTCATGGCTTATCACATTTCTTTTTTTTTTTTTTTCTTTTACTGGACTTATTTTGGCATATTTTACTTTTATATATATATATATATATATATATATATATATATATATATATATATATATATATGCACACATTGTACAAATACAAATGAATTAAAAATTTTGTCAAATCAGTTCATAAAGCTAACAAGTTAGTTTATAATGTAATCAAATAATTAAATTAAGAATAATACTAATAATAATAAGCAACGTTAGGCTATGTTTTTACTGTGCAATTTCTGTAATTTCAATGAAGACCTTTCAATAAAGTTTGTGTGTTTTAATAAATGTCAATATTATTAATCGAATTAAGGCTACAGGATTTAATTGCACTATATGAAAAATAACATTGAACATTGAAGCATTGAGCAATTATCGCTTTAACGTGATTCTTAGTGCGATTATTTTTTATGTGCAGCTTGTCAATGAAATACGGCACCAAATGCTAATCCATCTGAAAGCACCGTGAGTTTGAGTCGAAAAAGTTGAAAGACAACAAAAGACAACATTGAATAACACATTTTTACTCTAAACTCACTTCATAATGACAGTTGAGCATCCTTCTGTGAGATGATGTGGTTTCTTACACAGAATAAGGCAGTCGTGTGTTTATTAGTAATGTTTAATCAGTCAAAGCGCTTCAATCTTCTGTTTATTCAGCTACAGAGAAGTGACATGTGTTATCTTCTGCTGCTGAAGGGCATATTTTGAGTACCTGTGCAGGAGCGCCCTCTGGCTTTCAGATGGAGAAGCATTTACTGGTGATCACAGAGCCGTACAGCTCTGACAAGATGCGCAATAAATAATCGCATCATTTGCCAAATCGCGTGCAGCCCTATATCGAAGTACACTCTATTGTACAATAGTAATATTTCTGTTATTTCAATTTATGCTGAATTTTTATTTTGACAGGGTCGTGAAGACCTTTGACTTCCTGTGTAAATGATACAAACGACAATAATTATATCAAATTAAATGGTGACATGTTCATATAGTGACTCTTAGATCATCTCTGCAGTTGAAGTTCATGTATGGTGAGTGGGACAGCTGACACTGAGTATCGAAACTGCGGTGCTCATTCATACAGACTTCAGATTTCAATAACAGTCTTTTTTAGCTTTAATATTCAGACACTAGTCCGTATCAATATCTGATCATTATATATATATATATATATATATATGCGAGAAATATCAAACTCGTACCTATGGCCGAATCACAGCACAACCATATCAACATGGCTACAAATGTGACATTGCTCATATATTATATATATATATATATATATATATATATATATATATATATATATACACACACAAAGGCAAATTGACAAGACCATACACACTGATCTGTGGAAATGTTAATTTGTGCATAAAATTCTGTTAGTTTTTACCCATCATGCACTAGTGTTGGTACAGTAGCTTGATTCTGCATCTGTACCAGCAAAGGTCAGAACACAGTGGGATTACAGAACTGGCCTAGAGCAATATCACACTGCTACTGCACTTTATAACAACAACATACCGATCGAGAAAGCGAGAGAGAGAGTGAAAAAGAGAACGATTGCAGATAGATGAGTGTTTTCCCAGCATGCTATAAGCAGTGATAGCATTTCATTTGAGTGCCTCTCAAAAGTGTTCACTACAGTTGATGCTGTTTCGATGTGGCTCTGGCATGAAAGAGTGTAAATATGTCACTTTGAGAGAAATAGCACATTTTTTTCTTCTGCACTGCCCCTGGCTCTGTGTTTATACATGCCTATGTGTGTGTTAGAGAGTTACAGGCAAGAGTAATGTGAAAATGTGCCCCAGTCCGCAGTGGGTAAGAAAGCTGTTCCATTTGTTTGCAGGGTATATCAGTTCTGTTATGAGCTAGAGTCCCAGTGACCCCTGTAAACCCCATCTACACAACCTCACACTGCAAATAAAGCCCTACACACATTTCTTGCCTTCATCAACATCATTATCATCACCCTCCTCCACCCTATACAGCATTAACAGCTGCACAAACATCGCTGCCTCTATCCCACATCCCCACACACGTTATTCTCTCTAGAACATCCACAGAGAATCTCCGTCGCAGCACTTCCGACAGTCCATTCATGTATGAACCTGTTTCAAATGTGACCAAGTGCAAAACATATTTTCATCCTCAGTATGTAAACATAAATATCTAAATGTTCTTAAATCAAGATTTACTTGAGAAGCAAAATGACTTAAGATATTAAGTCTTGTCTTCTTAACAAAAATAACACAATTGTGATGATTATCGAAAGATTTTCTTTCTTATTGTTATGGTTGAATTGGACCATCGACAGTCAGCAGCAAAGACATTGCTTAAAAAGTGAGATTAAATACGAAGTGCAAGCGTGTTATTTAACATGTTTAATTATTTTGCGTAATATTCTGAGTTTGCATTCCACTATCTTTATTGAATCTACTGAATCGTTTATATACCGAATCATTTTGTTCAAGTGAGATGAGTAAATGCTGCACACATTTAGTCTAGATTCTAGAACTACAATAACCATCATGTTCACAGCGCACACAACACTTACTCTCACGATGTCTCTCGACATGGGGACAGGAGAACTGTCAGTTAATTAATGGGAAAGCAAAGCAACTTACGTTACTTATTTGAAAAATTAACTTATTTTGTTGTAAATCAAAAAATTAAGTAATGCGTTACTTTACTCGTTACTTGAAAAAAGTAATTGGATTATGTAACCTGTTACCTGTAATGTGTAACACAGTTACCCAACACTGCTGGTGACCATAAGAAGAAAAAAAAAAAACAGTTTGAAAAGGGAATAAATAATGTTTCGCTAAACATGTAAAAATGGCAAAAGTTTAGGGTTACAATGTAACAATTATAATTAGCTTAATTTTACAACAACAGAAGGTCAAATGGAGGTGTATGTACTGGCAACCAAACACCTCTCACCTTCAAAAGCTGCACCTCCGACGTTAGGCTAACAAGATTGCCGCAAGCCAACCCGCTAATGACTTCCGCCCCATGCTAACGCCTCCGACTGGACCCTTGGCTCCGGAACACAAGCTCATCACAAACAATATAATTAACTCTTAATGAACCTCCCTGCTCGTTCCTCTGTCCTCTACGTGCACTTCCCAAATTCAATTTGGCTTAATCCCGGGCTTTATGATAATGTATAGCTCATTAAAATGTTAGCTAAAAACTCATTAAAATTCACTCAAAGTAATAGCTTCATTACTGTGATATTGCTGAAAAGCAAAGACAAAATGAGGAAGATGGGGAGAAGGATAGAGGGATGAGGAGAGAATGGTATAAAAAACAGAAGGACAACTTTCTAATCACTTAATTGTGAATGAAAACAGCATGAATTTGCATAATGCACACAGACACTAGGTGGCTAATTTTCACTGAGACTTGGTAATTAAACACCCTTCACAACTATAGACACATTTCCTTCCAAAAAATCATTTAAGGAGGCACTTCTGGGTCTGTAAGAGATGCCAAATGTCTCCATCTTCCTGTGTAAAAAAGATACTCTGACCAGCTGCAGAGTGTGGAGCCCTGGTGGGAGCTGATACTGTCGTATTATACGTGTCAGCAGAATTACTGTTGAGTATCACAATTCGGTCCATGGTAATCCAAAGAATGAAGTAGAGTCTATGAAGACACAAGCTACGCATAATTACCATCTTCAACTATTGCTATATGAGCTTTAAAATGTATTAAACATTAGGTTTTCCAATTTTCCAGGTCTGGAGAAGCTGGTCCTCGAAATGGTAAGCTGACGGGCTGAAAAATAAATAAATAAAATGGAGTACCGCAAGGCTCAGTACTAGGATTGTTGCTTTTCACCCTGTACATGCTACCCTTGGGAGATATCATTAATCTCCCAACAATTTAATAGAAGAACACAGAAAAATAAAATAGTAACATGAAATGAAATAAATAATAATTTCTGATATCATATAACATTGTGTCTCACTGAAAATCAAAAACTTACAAAAGAAAAGTCAACATTTTTGCTAAACTTGCGTGTTCTACAGAGCAGAGAACATCATACAGTTTCATAAAATAAAAATAAATAAATAAATAAAAACACAGGGTCTAAAGTAAATAATCTCTGAAAATGACATGCTTTACTGGTGAGTAATGCTAGCTAGACCAGCACTAATCAGCATAAAGCAGCTTGGACCAACATGAAAACTCATACTAGTCTAAGCTGGTTTTTCAGCATGATCCACACACACTGCAGATCGTCAGCCACTTCAAAAGCAACCCACATGTTCCAAAGAAAGTTCCAGCAGCCGTACGGTGTGCCTGATCCACCGTAATGAACAACTGCTGAGTTTTGAAGCCTCGACGGCGTGGTGAGAAACCTGCTACAGTGAACGCCTGATCAAAAGCCAAACCCTCTCTCTCCTCCGAAGCTCATCTACTATTTCTACACACCTCAGATTCACACAGACTTCCAAAGGAGAGAGTGAGTGGCAAAGAGAGAAAGATTAATAAAATGAAGGCTGCTCCTAATTCCACAGATATCAAAGATCTCCATCTCTTGATGAAGGTGGTGAACTTTCCGTTTGGTCTATTTATAAGTAGCTGAGAAGATGGCTTTCCTGAGATCTCCCTCTGCTCAATCCTTTCTCCTGCTCTTTAATTAGTTTGTCAAGATGTGAAAACGTCATGAGTGCCATTGGGGAACTCTTTCGTAAAATAATACGAAATAATATATATATATATATAAAAATATATATTTCTTTGTGGGTCAGAGGTAATTTTAGCACAGCTGCCTTTTGGATTTTCCCTTTGCCTGCATGGTCTTAGCAGAGACATGTCACTTCAGATGAGTGGGGTTTAGCCTGGAAATGGGCTGAAATCAATCTCTCTCTCCCTTTCAAAGCTTCTCTTCATTCCTAAAGGTTACAGACATAGGAAGAATAGCATAAGATAAAAAATATGGCCTATTAGCTAGCTTAATATCTATGTTTACATCATGTTTGGATTGTTTTCATGCAATGTGTTTTGGTGGAATTCATTCATGTGGAAGTGATGCACTGTGACGCAAGCTCTGCTGGGTGTGATAGAAGCCAGCTGCATCGTGAAAACACGTCCACACACACACAAAAACAACATTTCAATACAGTAACAGCAGGTGAGCCCTACAGAGTCATTTTAGTTTCTGATGCATACCTCAGTTTTCTGAACTTGACACTGCAGACTGACCTTACAAAGGTAACACAAGCCCCACGGCAGAGCCCTGCGAGGAGGCCTAATGCTAGTGTTCAATAGAGCGTCACTCAGTCGAATAGTTTTACTTATGTGCAACATGCACGTCCACAATGGGACTGAAAGAGAATCTGTGTCGTTTGTGCTGATTGCAGTCTTCTACTTTAATGCTTTGCTGCAGTTAATTGAACTGGATGGTGGTTTGTGAAAAGGTGTCTGATATCAACTGTGTCCCTCGTTTAATTAAACTCTCTGCTGGAGACGCCGCATTAATGTCCCAGTGCTGAACCTCTGAGTGAGTGTAGATGTGCGTGAGAGAGTGTGTGCTTCTACATAATGACATAAGCTTTGAATTTGTCTATCTATCTATCTATCTATCTATCTATCTATTTATCTATCTATCTATCTATCTATCTATCTATCTATCTATCTATCTATCTATCTATCATCTATCTATCTATCTATCTATCTATCTATCTATCTGTCTGTCTATCTATCCATCTATCCATCCATCCATCTATCAATGTCCATCATCATATTCCATGACTCTATTTTCTTAATTTTTCAAGACTAACACATCCATATTCGTATTAATAAAATAACCTTTGCATTAGCTGCTCAGTCTCTCTCTCTCGCTCTCTCTCTCTGTGTGTGTGAGCAACCATGCGAGAGAGAGGAAGAGAGAGAGAGAGAGAGTGAGAGAGAGAGAGTGAGCTAACAGAGCACTGGTGTTAAATCTAAGTCAGCTCTCAGCTCTCACACTGACGTTAAAAATGATTTATTGATGGTTTTATGGATCTTAACAGGAGAGGAAGAGTGAAAATTACACTGGATATGCTGATGACCTTTACAGCAGTCTGTGCCATGAATGGATGGAAAGAAAATGGTGTGTGTGTGCCTGAAAAAAAAAAGTCAGTTAGATGGAGAAATGCGATTTGTGAACATTCTGAGCATCTTTCTGCAGTCGCTTGTGGTTGAGTTGCATGTGTGCGTTGCATCAGAGGACGAGATTAATGGACCTTCAGCTTAAATGAACCGAACTAAAAGAGAGAAAGAAAACAGACAGTGCGCTGCTAACCCTTTACAGCTAAACACTTGAAATAAATTCATTGGTTCGTTTGCAAACTCAGCATCTTTTCAACATTAGCCACAGCTCATCAAACACACATGCATATGCACTCACACACACACACAGATACAATGGAAAACAGAAGAACATTATTCCAGTACCAGTGATAGTTGCATATCTTGTTTTGTATCACATCGAACAAAAAAAAAAAAACCTGTCTTCTTGTCAGAACAGCTTATATAAATCCACACAACCCTGTTCCCAACACACCTGCACATCAAAACGCACCTGGTGCCTCCTTAATAGATGTTTATTTCTGTCTGCAACCGTTTCTCACAATCCTTAAAGAGATTCGGCCTGCTCTCTGTACAGTTAGCTTTGACCCGAACTGTTCAACAATACGCAGATAAACATGCATGATGACACAAAGACACATACGACCCTTTCCACGTTTGTATGATGCTCTTGCCATTAATTGCATCATAGGCTGTGGGAGGTAATTATGTTTGTCTGGGCTGTAATTGGCTGGCTGCCGCAATGCAGTGGGAACGGATCTTGTAACACTTTCAGTGCGACACTGCCCTTTGTATAGAGCAGTGCATCTTGTTCCAAAACATGTTTTAGGGAGAACCATCAGTCAGATCTGACAGAACGGTCTGATTCAGAGTTTAGCTGTGAAATGGCCCCCCTACAGTGCCGAAATGTGTGTGCCTGGCGGTACGACCACTTATATTGTCATGCAAATGCAGCCGGCAACTCTCCACTAACTCCATTACACAGCAGATGGATCAATGAAAAACAGAAACTATTCTTAATGCACAGTCCTGGTAATACTGTGAACAATTCATCAGTGCATATAATTTGAAAGAACTTGTTCAACCAGTTGACTCCATTCTGGTTTAACACCCATTGTTATGCCCATGATCCAATCAATTACAACTACTTTCCCATAATAATGAAGCCTCAAACGATTTTTTGGGGAATTTGAAGCAATCTATTTTTTTTTTCTCAAAAATGGGTGAAACACACAAGTACTATGATGCTTAACATACACATACACTGTAACAATTTCATAAACAATATTATAAGGTAAGGCTATTAAATAGCAGTCCAAAAATACTTTTTTTAATACAATAAATTAGTAAGTTGGTATGAGCCACCGGAGTCATCAAAAATATTGAATTGGTGGTATTTTGGTTTAAGGTTACAGAAACTAGAGTTACCATGGTAAATACATAATACATAACATAAACTTTAAATAAAACATATGGACAATGATCCTGATGAACAGAATGAACATCATACCTGCATGCAAATCCTTCCCAGCTAACACACGATGCTGAACTTAAGTCATTCATTGGTATTGTTTGGAAATTTTAGTAATTGACAATATACTACGACATTGAACGTTTGTAATTTTAACCACAAAACATGTTCTGTGTGAAGTGGCTAAAATAAGGTAAGGAAATCATGTCGGTATACTGACCCTGACATACAGCCTGACAATATCTCATCTGACAGCCGACACTGAAAGGTCTTTTTTAAAATAACTTCAGTGAATGTCGTGGCCTAACACATCTGCCTAGACTGTTTACATAGAAAAACAATGGTAAAGAAGCTGCAGAACAAACATGTCTTTCAAAATAAAAGTCTCAAATCAGGAAAAAAAAAAACATTCAGAATTAAGTTTTTGTTGTTTCTTTAACTAAACGCTTCGTCCCACTCAAAATGTTCTTGTGACCTACCAGTTAAAGAAGATTGGTCTATACGAATACTCATCGTTTTCTGTACAATACCAGGCAGATAAGGCTGCAACATTATAGAAATTAAGGTTCATTCATTCATTCATTCATTCAATCAATCAATCAATCAATCAATCCAAAATGGCACCTACTAGACAGTGGTTGGTCAATTTAAATGTCAGTCAGGCTTGTCTAAGTGAGGGATTCTTGATGAGAAAATGTAAACTTGATGCGAGACATTTTCCATGCCATTTTTTCCCATCTTACGTGATTAGTGTAGCTGGAGATGGAAAACTATCAGAACAATTCTACTATACCAATGAGACAGATCAGCACATTTTCAGCAACCATCCACTGAGATCTTCCTGCTGAGTCAAATTCCAGAGCTCTTCTGAATCTACACGGCTTTTCCTCGATTCCAGATTCCGCTTTCTAATTAAATGGCAGAGCAAGTCCAGTTAGTGACCTCGTAAAGAATGCTATTAACAGCCACACTCGAAAAAAACACACCACATCAATACTAATCTACCCACAGTTATCAATAATTCAATAAAGCCAGACTACCGCTCTCGAGTATGAAAACTGACGACGACACTGAGCGTGTGTGCGTTTCCTGTTTTGGATGGTAAATATTTCAGAATCTTCAAAGAGAAAAGAGTAAATGACAACCTTGAGCTGTAAAGGTTACCACAGCCACAGCCGAGACTGATATACCCATCTCTCGTTATCTGCTGACGATGGTCTGTTATTTAGCATCATTACTTTTCATCATCCTCTCATTCTCTTCCAGTGCTAATGACCTCCATGACTGCGGCAGACAGATTGAGCGTCCACTGATAAGAAGGGGAGACGGGGTGAGAAAAATCGAAGAGCCCTTCTGTGGTTAATATGAAAAGTTAAAAATGTTTCCATTTTCCAAAAATGTATCACCTAATCTGCAATTAGTTTGTCGAATGTTTTATAAAGTACAAAGTATTATAATTATTAATATTATAAATTATTATAATTCATATTGTAATTATAATTATAAGTCAAATCAATTATGTAAAATAAATATGTAATATTTAACTAATAACCCTAGTTATTTTCTGATTTGCAAATGTATCTATCATGTTTTAGTTGACATTTAAACTAAAAATTGAAACTCTCTTCATCTCTGATATGTGTATTACAAGATACAAAAAATTCTTAATTATGGACAATTTCTTTTCTCAAAAAATGGAGACTATACTGATGAAGATATGAGATATTGAAAATGAAGGCCAAAGGTCAGAGTGTGACCCATGTTGTCTGATTGCTTCCAGGTCATTGAAAGGCCAGCCCGATGTAATGGCATTCAAAATCGTCCATTTCAACATCAAATAGGAGGCATTCGGGGTGATGTTTAGTGGGGCGCTGTTAGAATAAGACAAATTCATGAGAACGCAGAGAAACAATCACATGATTGTTCTGGCTCGCCTCCTCAGAACTTTTTGAAGGTTTGAGCAGCGCAGAGGGAAAGATAAGTAAGAGACAAGAGACACGATCACACATTAACAGTAGAAAAAAGGAGGAATTGTGTGCGAGCCATGGGCAACCGGGCCTCTGGTTCCCCAGGGTAATGAATCTCCATCGCTGGACTGCAGGCCGCTGTAAAACCCAATTAGTGTCAGTGTGTTATCTGCTACTCGCAGATATCCAGATAACCCTCAACACGGGGCACCAGAGCGAGAACTGAGCGTTTCTGCAGACAGAGCGACACAGATAAAAACAGCCACCGTTCCACCTCTGACTTCTCATTTCTAAGCGTATCCTTTCTACAGTTAAGTAGCCCTCTCACCATGGCAAATTCATCGGTCAGTGCTGAATTCTCTGAAAAAAATTGGAAGAGAATCTCTAAAGTGCTTAATCATATTGAGAAAATGGTTTGGTTAAAGTCAGCAGAATTTCTAATGCTTTAATCAGATGTATCCCGGGACTGTCGGAAAAAAACGACTCGCATTGCTTCAAATGCCTCTGTTTCTGACGGAAACATGAAAGAGCACAGGGCAGACGAGCGGCAACCGCTCTGCTTCTCCATCTATCTTTTCGTCTCTCTCCAGAAGAGAGCATAGCTTCGTCAGGAAAGTAGAGGGAGAGAAAGATTTGAAAGAAGAAGGAGTAGCTTTTTTCAGCCGTTTGAAGTCAGGTCAGGATGAGACCTGGAGAATTGAGATGAACCAACTCCTCAACAAAAAGACTGGAACCTTAAATCGCCAGGTTCATGTGAAACTATCAACCTATAAAACTGCTACTTATTGCGGCATTGTTTTATAAAACAGTAGCAGGAATATATACAGTACCGGTCAAAAGTTTGGAAACATTACTATTTATTACTGTTTTTTAAGTCTTTTATGCTCATTACACCTGCATTTGATCAACAATACAGAAAAAAAACAGTAATATTGCAAAATATTATTACAATTTAAAATAATGGCTTTCTATTTTAATATGCTTTCAAATATAATTTATTTATGTGATGCAAAGCTACATTTTCAGCATCATTACTCCAGTCTTCAGTGTCACATGATCCCTCGGAAATCATTCTAATATGCTATCAATGCTGGAAATAGTTGTGCTGCTTAATATTGTTTTGGCACCTGTGATCCTTTTTTCAGGATACACTGATGAATAAAAGGTTAAAAAGCATTTATTCAAAATAGAAGTCTTTTCTAAAATACAAGTCTTTTTTTTATCACTTTTAAAAAAAAATAAATTTAACACAATCCTCGCAGAATAAAAGTATTAATTTCATTCAAAAAGAAAGGAAAAAAAATACTGACCCCAAACTTTTGAACGGTAGTGTATATGCGGTTCTTTTTTAATACTTTATTTATTTATTTATACACACGACTTCAAATCCGATAGGCTGGTCTTTGTTCCCCGAGGGGGGAATTGAACGCTGAGTTTCAGTGAAGGGTGGAAGTTGAGATCTATTGTGTTGGCAGAAAAGTAATTTTTCCTGCAATGCCATTTCCCAAAACCATTTTCTTGCATTTGCAAGCCTGTCTAATGTCTTGAATGACTGCACTCAGAGAAAAAGGGGGATATGAAGTTTGATTTTTCATAACAACCATTTGACTGCAGTAGAAGCGGAACCAACAGAAAAAAAAAAAAAAATCCATCTTGGAAAACTGAAGGGTGAAGAAAGGGGGCTTTCGTTAAATTTGGAGATTGCCTCAACCCACCCGTGACTCTTTTACATGGCCCTGCCTCCGTCTCAGCGTGGGCTCCCTGCTCAGGAAAAAAAACATTTAACATGACTTTAAAAAAAAAAAAAAAGTCGCTTGCTCCGCGACGTCAATGAAGCGATGAACCAAGTTTAATCAATCTTCAAAGATGGCTATTATTATTCAGGCTCGATTTAGACAGAACAGAGGCAAAACAGAGGCCTTACGGTTTTTAGAGCCGGGGCTCTTTTGATAGCCGCTGACCCGAACAAGGCCCCGGTTCTTCCGCTGAATAATTCATGGGGAAAAAAACGGGTCCGGTCTTGGAAAGGATGGCGGTGACATTTTCGAGCTGGTGGGGGGAGTGAGTGAAGGAGATGAAAAGAAGTCCCAGAAACCTGTGACCCTGTTGTGATGGCTTCCTGACAGCATCCCCGTTAGTATTCTCGGCAGGGGCGGCCAAGGAGGCAGGTAATTGTGACATGTTTTACATCAATACGGTCCCAGAAGAGGCTCCGTCATTCGCCTGGGATGTTCTGTTTTAGCCCACCCCGCTAAACAACAAACCATTACACCGGCTAATTCTGGCTTTGAATCCCTATTCCGATTGAAGTTGCTCAAGTCGTCTGAGAGAACTCGTGGTTGAAGGCAGATTTGGGGGGTTTCAAACACACGGAGATTACCATAATCAGTTCATGGCTGAGGACGTTTTGTAAACGCGGCTGTGATTAATGCCGGCAATTACCTCGGATAAATGCAAATAGGCTTCCTTGCTGCGGTTCCGGACACGAGAGAGAGACAGACATCGATCCGGATTACAGAGCGGGAGTTTTTCAGCCAGATTCCACAGCTTCTGTAATGGAATATATCCGCATTCATTCACAATCCTGGCTTCCGTCTCATTTATATGGACACCTCTCCATCAATCTCATTTCTGGGATTAGAGGAGCAGAAAGACTATTTCAGAAATTTCTATCCCTGCTGAAATAAACTATTCCAGACACACACACATGCTCACCCTCTCCGTCAATGCCATGGCCTCTTCTGCCCGATCACTCCGCAGCAGGTCTGCAATTTATTGTCAGGCCAACACGATTCACCCTCCATTAACAGAATCCACTCAGGCCTGCCTTCAATTAACATGAGGCAATCAATTAGCAGGGGAGCCACAGGAGATGAGTGTGTGTGTATATGTGTGTACGGAAAGAAAAGGCTCACGTCTAGGCGGTGAAGTGGTCTTAACAGATCATAACTCTCGCCTAGTACCTCCTACACACACTTTTGTGCTTCTGAAGTGTGCCATTCCTGCCTATAAAGCCAATCAATTGAGGAACATTCATAGATGAGCATACGGCCAGCCAAATTTCCTGTTGAATTGCAGTCTTTATGAATTAGCTCTCTCCTTCTGGCTCTATTCGTGTCTTTCTCACTTCCTGTTAAGTGTGAGTAATAGTCCTAATGCTCCCTGAGACCGATCCAATCAGGATGGTGATTCTTCTCTGCATCATCATTTATTTGTGACTGAGTAACAACACATTCTTTTCCAAAGATCGTCATGCCTACAACAAATAGCTGTTTTTTTATTCTCTACTTCTCTGTTCTTACATTCTTTACAAAACCACAATGTAATTTAATACAGATAGAGTGATGGTATCATATGGTAATGCTATTGCATTCACAAACCATGTTTTTTATATGCTGATCTGAAGTATGTCAAAGAATACCATGGTAATATTATGGTACATGTCCAAAAAAAACATGGTGCTACCTACCCATTTGCTTCTTGTTTTGTCTATTTTTCCACCTGTCTATATATACACATTTATCTTGTTTCAAGGATTTTTAAAATATCTGGAAAATAAGTTAATTTACAAGCCTAATTAAAACTCATTAAGTCTTTTCCTTATAGTGTGGTACCCCCAAAAATTTACAAAATAAATAAATATATCACTCTGGAAATTCATCAACCAACTTAAAGGGATAGTTCATCCAAAACATGAAAATTATCTTCTTATAAAAAAATGAATATCTTCTTGCAGATGAACACAATCAGAGTTACATATCCTGGCTCTTTCAGAAGGGGTTGTGAGATTTTGAAGCCCAAAAAAGTGCAACCGCCTCTCGCAGTTCAAATAGGTCTGGGGAGCAAACTCAAGCTCCTCTTCCCTTATATCAAAATGTTTCAACATTATTCTTTAAAATTGTTTTAGACTTCTAATCATGAACGGTGTTTTGCGTTTTGCGCTTCTGCATTTGTCATTGCGTTGGGTCAAAATTCACTCTTCCGCCATTAATCGATCTGCCAGAAGCTATATAGTTTATAAAATTTAAATATTGAAATCCATCGATTTTCTTCAGAAGGCCTTTATTAACCCCCTGGAGATGTATGAATTATTTTTATGATGGATGGTTGCACTTTTTTGGCTTTCAAAATCTCACGCCCCCTTCACTACTATTATAAAGCTGGGAAGAGCGAAAATATTATTTGATATAACTTCAATTGTGTTCATTTGACAGAAGATAGTCATATACACCTAGGGTGGATTGAGGGTAAATCATGTGATAATTTTCATTTTTGGGTGAACTATCCATTTAATGAGGTCCTCCTGTAAAGCTTTTAAACACTACTAAAAGTTCACATTCATGCTGGAAGGAAAATAATCCTTTAAATTAAAATATTTTTACAGCTCAACAGAAACAAATCTAAAAAACCTCATTATCATACCTGTCCTGTTTGTTGCAGAGACCCTTGTGACCCGAAACATTCTCCGTCACACACGCGCGCACATGCAAACGGTCGATGTGTCCTGCGCCAGCCTGTCAGACGCGATCAATACATCATTCCTCCTGTAACGAGTCCGCGCCTCTCTACCTCTTCCTCTCTTTTTCCATCTCATGATTATTCCTCCTCTCTTACTTCTCCTTCCCGATCGATTCCTCGTTCCATCCCAGGCCGGGTGTAAGGCACACCGCAATTAGAGCGCCTTCTAATCTTCCTCGCTGTCTGTCTCTCGTTCGCTGCCTTCCATTATGTATGATATAAAACCCTCCTCAGCAACGCTAATGAAATCAAACAGGATTCAGAGGTATTAAGTCACTTAAACACTCGACAGCAGGGCTGAGAGCAGATCCTGATGGATATCGATGGAATCCAGATATCCGTCAGCAGCCCACACGTGGTAAACTTATGACTCAAATATCTGGATATTCTGACTGTGCAAATGCTCAGCTGTGGCTTGTTGGGATATTTATTTATTTATTTATTTTTGCTGAATATACTGTGCATTGATGAGGATGGGGGTAAAAGGTTCAGGAAATGATGCACACCGGACACAAACTCACCCTGTTTACACATTTTTAGTGGGTTTCCACTAAAAATGTGTAAACATTACTTGATTTAATTGTTTTCATAGAACACATCTTGGTGTAATTAGGCATGACTAAAATTTTGTAAAAGTTTACTCATAAAAGGTTCCATTAAATATCTTTTTTAAGGATGTTTACACATTTAAAAAAAATATATATATATATTATTTGCCAGTGTATTCTTGCTCTGAAATTATGGCAAATCTCATCTAAATAAATCCTGTATCTACTAGAGAAGGGATTCTGTGAATGATGCATTAACGTAATGAATATTAATCCACAGATAACAAGCGCCTTTTGTCTGTAGATGTTTCCTGCTACAAATGCTTACAATACCCAGATGCCTTCAACATCTGCTGCACCTTTCAGAGGGAAAACATGACAGGGTACTAAATAAAGTTACATTCTTTAATTAAATCTTAATCAGAAGAAAAACTCATTTGTTCAAGGAGAGATTCATTTTTATATTACATAAAATAACTGAATGCTAACTTGTGATGAGCTTCAGTTGTAACTGGATCGTACTGACTTAATGGCACTTCCAACATTGAACCGGTGAACTATTTTCAACACCCATTTGATGAAATCATATTTTGCCAAATAATCCATTCCAATAACCAAAGCAGATATGATGAACGTGCAAAAAAATGATAATTTAGCTCTGTAGTTTCCCATTTTAAGTTCAAAAGATTTGTTTCAAACAAAGGGACCTCTATTTCCAAGATCTACATTTAAACCAACACCATATGTTTCTAATTACTATGAGAAATATGCTCTTGAAGTACTGTGTAACTGGATCAAATCAATGTTTTTGCATGCTTGGATAGATTCTCTATACTCTTTTAATTTGTGAACCTTACTAAGGTACAGTTCATGCAAATGAGACACTCCTCTGACTATCCCAATGGATCACACAGCTGCCAACATCTGGCAATGCAACCTGTAACAGCACACATATAACATAAAAGTACTCTCAGTGAACCAGGAACGATGAACTAAACCTTTTTTGCTGCATCCAAGTAGGTGAAAAATGTGTGACCAAAAGATGTAGTATTCTCAGTAATCATAAATGAAACTGAAAACACAAGAAAACTCAGTTTTGTTTGCCTCATTTAGCATCTACAGCTCCCTTGCTCTTCATATGTGATTACAGAGAGGCAGAGGACAGTGGCTATTTTATTGAGCAATAATCATTTCAATGTGTTTTTGTGAACCGAAGTTTGATGCCATTGAATGAATAGTATCCGTGACTCACCTGAGTCCTTGTGTGACGCTGCTCTCTGCTGAGACTCTGGAAATCAAGGTCACCAGTAAAATAAAAATATATAAACAAACAGGCAGTAAAAGTGGGGGGGAAGCTTTTAAATGTTTAAGCATGGTGGCAAGGGAGCTGTAGACGCTAACCTCTAATGTCTGAGAGGGAGAGAAGCCCTTGTACACATCTCTCTTTCTCCCTCTCCTGAGTGGGATTCAGAGTTGTTTTATGCCAAAATGAAAAAGTTTACAGTTCCACACAACTGTGATCCAACACTGAAGCAAGCCTACATAGTAAAATATTAATAATTTATCTGAATAATTTATGCCCAAACTTATAGTAAAGTCTATAGTGACATGTAAATTTAATATTCACTATAAATACATACTTTATAGTGGCACCTAACAGTACATTGCATTAGAGATATTTGTTAGAAGTCACCATGAAATCAAAATGGACTATTCTTGCTTTTTTTATGGAGTAATGCAGTGTTTATAATAAATGAAATCTTTAATCTTAATCAAAACAACTTCCCCTCCCATCTCTTCTCTTCTCTGATGATGTGTTCACTGGCGTGAGGGCGGGACAACCTGTCACTCACATGAGATCGACCAATAGTAAACCACAACCATCCAATCAATTCCCCATGGAAAAAATCAAGTGCTGCTCTACACTTTCTCTTGCTCGAGAAGCTGTTTCGTTCGATTATACGTCACAATAGTGAAGAAACAATTGTCGCAATGTCCGTTTCATGCCAACATTAAATTGAGAAATTGTTACTGTTCTACTTTATACTGTTCTGTACTCAGACATGTTGTGGTTGTGACATTCATCTTTTTCTTTCATCAACATTTCATCAACTTTTTGGGGGGCCACTGCAGTTCTTTATGAAAAACTGCTTCAGTCACCTATTTGCATGATTCTCATTTCATGGTACAGCCTCCAAAACAATAAAAGACATGGCAAGATGAATTCATTTGACCAGTGGAGGGCTATAATATATATGTGTGTTTGAAGGACCAGTTGATCACAGACAGCCTGCCATGTCACGCTGGGTAATCCTTGCAATAACGTCTGTGCTGAGTGAGATGGCACAGCGGAGCGCTATAGACGGCCCTGCAGCATGATGTGTGCACATAAAGAACCCTGGGGCCTCAGGGGCCGCCTTCTATGAGAACACACACACATACATGCACACTCATTTCAAGTGTCCATCATAGACATTTTGTCTCATGCACATCATCACATATATAGGATCTACTGTGACAACAAACAATAAAATGTCAAATTTATTTGTGAAATTTGTTAATTTCTGAAAACTATTTCAGTTCTTTTAAATGCTAAATGTAACACAAAAGGAAATTCAGAAATGTGATGTGAAATTTAGAATAGTTTTTTTTCTTTATAATATCATGCACTGATGATTCATAGGCTATATGACCAGGAACAAAGTAAACAGAATCCAATGATTTAATTTTGTTTTTAAATAAACAGTCAACAGGCAGTAGAGTAACTTTATCATCAGTACAAATAACGCCACAAATACACTTCACATTAATAGTGACTCACTTTAGATGAATAAACTTCTGGGATATGCCAAACTATTGTTCTGAGACGTCTAATCAATAGACTTATTGGAACCAAGTACACGAACCAATCTGAACACAAGCCAAAGAAACATTCAGATGAAGCACAAAGGCGAGTCGACTTCTTTTTGTGTGTGTGTAGGCGTGTTTGCAATGTCATTGCCCCTGTGGGTCGAGCTCAGGCCATTTTTCAAAGAATGAGTTTGTGTTTTATAGGTCATCGTGTTTTGACAGTGTGAGATGAACTCGAAATGCTTTAGAACGTAAGAGAGGGGGTTTACCTTACCCCATTCGTGCTGACAGACTTATACGACAGGACGATACACTTACTCTACTGTTTCACTGGCAGTCATAGAGTTGACAGACTGATGAGAGAGACAAGCCTTTCCTGTAATATGACACACACGCACAATCTCTCAAAAGAGGACAAAAGTACTGGAACACACTCACTAGGAGTCTCACACAGACATACGCCGGCCTGAAGTGTTGACAGACCCATTAACGGGGCCTCTCTCAGTTATTTCATAACCTCAAACTGATGTGAAATTGACTGGCCCTCAGAGTCCAGCTCCAAAAATGAAAACGCAAACACACATTTCATACACACACACACACACACACTGAAAACAATATGCACATTTCCATGTTTTTATGTGTCATCCTCAAATGCATACAGATAAGTCATTGCAGTTACACTTTAGTTTAAAGGTCCTATTAACCTCACTATTATCTCACTATTAACCAGTTATTACTAACTATTAATAAGCTGTAATTAGAAGATTACTCAGGCAAAACTCATATATAATAGTTTGTTAATAGTGACAATTGGACCCTAAACTGAAGTGTAACTGTAATTTCTAGCTAATCTGGGGTCTAATTCTACATCTAGGTGGGGATGGGAGTTGATTCCAAAAAGAATTGATTCTTTGGTTCCAAGGTGCTGGGATTCGAGAATCAATTCCAAAGGTTGGATTCGATTCCATCAAATGGAATTGGCTCATGTTTAATAGCCTTTTTCAGTTCAATTGAGCTGATCATTAAATAGCCTCTCGATTACTTGCTAATAGTGATGCAAAATTCGATTAGTTTCCATAAAGTGGTTCTTTCGGACGCTTTGTTTAAATGGTTGCAGCTGTTCTTTTATATCGTCACATAATAACGTCACTGGTGGGTATTTCTAACAACTCATGTGTCATGGTATGTCACTGAAACATTAAATTAAAGACTTGTGTGAACACATATTGCTGATTATTACCTTTCATTCTCTTAAGTTAATGAGGCTTGTTGTTAGTAAACTAGTCCATGATTTAGCTTTAAGTGTAAAACCAGCTGCTCTGGACTATATGATAAGATAATAGATGCTGACCACAATCAATGAGTAAAGACTCGGGTATACTTCATTTTCCACTTTCTGTTTCTGGAAAGACCCGTTCTTGTGGACTTGCGTTTTCAAGCATTCTTCTCCGCACATGAGCTGTTGTATACGCAGAGAGAAAAATTGGAATGAAAAACAACAGTGAGGAATCGACTCTTTGAATCAAAAATTTCAAAATCAAACAGGCCTACATCTAGGATGTCTATATGTCATGAGGAATTGACCCGAGGGGTAAAACAAGGGGAAAAATGTTTTCAGGCGGGGTGACTGAAGGGCCATTAGGTTCAGAAAGGTCAGCCATGCATTTACCCAGGCTAAACTCGCCTCAGCTAGACATAGATGAAGACAAATAGAAATCACAGATGTAGCCAGAAGACATCGGTTGGGTTAAAGGAGTGCGGGTGCATTTTAAACGATGACATGTTCCCCCCTAACGATGGACTGACTACAAAGTCAATCCATCCTGACCTAAAGGTCAAAGGTTGTGCCATCAGCCGGTGGACGGGACATGGATGCTATCTCAACCACATCTGCTTATCAGGACAGTCTGTCCTGTCCTTACAGAGACACAAAAGGGACAGAGGTCAAAGCTAATGGCTGTCAATTAGCGGCACTTAAAGCTTCAGTACTCATGCAGAAAGACATTACAACAGCAGAAGAGGGAGACAGAGGCAAACAGAGACACAACAGGGAGACGCCGAGGAGCTTCAAATGAGCCGGACGGTGATTAGACGGCAAAGTGCCTCAGCGGTGACAGAAAACGCAGACAGCCATTAGTGAGATGCTACGTCAATGAGGACGGCGACCTCTCAACCTGATATTTAACTGCCATGTGTTGATTCTTTTGGTAAAAACCAATGAAATTTCATTAGGCTATGGAATTGTTTGTATTTATTGACAAGGTCATTACAGATTATGGGTTCTGACAGAATTTAGATACAACAAGTGAGCTTCCTATATATATATATGTATAGGCAGCATTTTAAGACAGACATCTTAAATAAAAGTAATCCCAGAATAAATTGCTCATAAATAAAATAATAAATAAACCTATATATGCCAAGGCAACGTAAAAATAAAGAGCGGTGCCTGATTGATCCTTTGTCCAACAGTACACGCTCTGGTTCAGTGTGTCTTAAACTGAGAGGAAGGGGAAAGAAAAACAAGAAAGCAAAGAGAAAAATATGGTTTGGAAGAATAATCCCTGGAAGGATTTGAGAGGGCAGTCCGGGCCAACGCTGTGCTCTCTGGCCCGTGGAACAGCTGAGCAGAGATCGATCAGAAGCGGGGTGAATATCTAATCAGGTAGAGGGTTTACTTTTGCGTCGAATTCTAGAACCAGGCCTAGGCATCAGGACAACACATTAGAGATGGAATTATTCAACAGTTTTACCTCTTTAACATTTCAATGACTATGGAAAGTCATTATTTTGCGAGAGTGAGAGGCCTAAAAAATTCAGAACTGTGGAACGATTCCAGCTATGATCCATGACCTTTAAAAACACTTGACTTAATGTAGGCCATTGGTGTTTATTTAAGCTTATTTCAATATTTACTTGAGTTATTAAAAACATGAATGCATTAATTCAACTCCGGACCTTGACAAATCAGATTCCGTCTCCATCTGTAGGCATGATGAAATTCGCAGACGAAGCTTTGTGATGCAATCAAGTCAAAATATCAAATAAGTACCTGCGGCTCAGGGCTGTTGCTACATGAGGACCGTGCGTAACACGCAGACTGAGGTAGTGAATCATGGCACCATCTGATTGGCCCAAATAAAGGGGGACCAAATATTTGGGGTGGGGGCATGAATTCTCTGCTGCCAACCCTGTCATTTGCTACCTTGGCAACAGACAGAGAGAGAAATATTATTCTTTGTGTACGTCTCTGTGTGTGATATGAACGTGTGGGTTTGAAACAAATATACAAGCATTTATTACCTTTTAATATCTTACCCTGAGAATGAACAAAGCAAAACAAATCACAACATGATTAATAAGGTATGAATTTGGATTATTACTCTTGCATCACCTCTAACTAGCCATTCAAAAAAGCACATCTGTCCTTGTTGTTTTCTCCTTCCCTTCATCGATTGTGCCTTGAGTTCAAGCTATCCCTCTTTTTGCTTTGAAAACCTGGGTTAAATAAAAAAGACGGCACAAAGGACTCTGTTTCAAATGGCAGTAAGAAGGTTTATCTAACGCTGCCATGAGGGAATGATAAAGATGATCTAGTTAGAGCAAAAGACACTGATTGATCGCAACTGTCAGTGTGGACATAATCCCACCTAAGACCCGTACTACAGGACCAGCAGCTTCAAACCGACACTTTAAAGCTGCCATTTACTTCAAACTGAAGCATTTTGTTTGTGCTTTGCTGTTTAGTTTAGACACAGTTATCAGTGTATCATCTGGCTGTTGTAGTGAATATCAAAGCCACTTCAGGTCTAATCTCCAGGACAGTAACACATTGAACTGAATTATAATCTTTTTTTATTTACAACTAGAATCTATCGCTTTCTCGCCATCATTCATCCATCCTCTCCACAGTCTCTTTCAATCACTCTAATTAATTCCCACTTACTATTGCTACAGGGTAAACCTTCTTCTCCAAACACCTATCCATCATGATGGGAATTCTGGGCCAAGGCTCTCCATGGGCAACTCACCCGCCCTTCCTAGACCCAAATCACCAGTCATCAGAATGAAGGATGGTGGAGTTTAGATGGGTCCATTTGGGCAGCTCTCTCTCTCTCTCTCTTGTTTGCTCTTTATCTCTCTCGGCCCCAGGTGACGGTGCTAAATACTGTTGTCTCCAGGGGAAGTGAATCACCTCACCATTTATTTCATAAATGAATCCTGCCAGCCTGTTTGATCTATCAAAGACCAAGCGTTTTAGTGTGTGCGTCTCCTCTGCGAACACTAACTAAGAAATGGTGAGCTTTTGGAAAGTGTGGAGAAAATCTGTCAACCTCACAAATCTCTCAGTGGGGCAATAGATTTTTTTTTTTTTTTTTTTTTTTTTGCCAAGCTTTGAATTGGAATCTGTCTAAAGGGTCGTGCAAGTTTTTGAAAACAATCTCATTATTGTCTCTGTGTAAACTTGAATTTGTGAAACCGGTGATGTCTTTTTACATGTTCAGTCTACAAGCAAAAGTGACATCGCCAACTACTGGCCTGGCAGCAGAATATAGAGTTTTTAGTAATTTTCACAGATCTGTGTGAATGGAGATAGTTTTAACAACGCTGTCGAAATTGTTGTGCATCGGCTCGGGTTTTCAGTGTGAATAAATATAAATATAAATATATAAGTAATATCTCACTTATATTCGGACCAACTGAGAAAAAAAAACATTACAATAAATCACGCGACCAATGGTGATTTAATCTAACGCTTATCTGTGCAAATTATTTTTATTGTTATTATTATATTGTTCAAAAATTGTTCATGTTAACAACATCTACATGTAACTACATGTATTTAGTGTGTATTAGCGTTACCTGTAGATTTTAATTGATTTCTGTACAGTTTAATCTCTAACATTAATATTTAATACCATACAATCCACCATCAAAATAAGTTTAATTATTCCAGCTGCTGTGAGAAAAGACTGTAAATGATCCGCCATCTGCAGCATCCTCACATGCCATATAACCTACTACTCCTTGACGTAATGACGCAAAGACGAAGGGCTGCATGCTTGAATTTCCTGCGGAAAACTCACTAGTACCTCTCGGATTAGAACACATAATTACAAGCTTACCGTTGTGAATACGGCTAAGGTAGGGAGATAGTTTTGAACACTGGCTGGTTATCTACTTGCTCAAAAATTGATTTTGGATACATTTTAATCAAAAAAGTTACGGAGTGCAGCTTTAATAATTAGTAGTTACAGTAGTTATATAAATTATTATTTCTCAATACTTAAATCTATAATTACACCGTAACAAGCACACCTTAAAATAAAGTGTAACCTCTGTATCACATTAGAGTTCAGCCAGAGAGCATTGCAATGGATTTTCTTGTCATTTTCTTGTCATGTTGCCAGTATTTGAGAAAAAATGACTGCAACATTGACATCAACATTGCATCATACACATTTCTATCCGTCAAAAACTGACAAACGTCTCTAATCACACAAACATGTGTATTTACACGTCTACAAAAATGTTTCTAATTAAACTAACAATGAACTTCAGATGTTGCCACATAACAGAAAATGCAACAAATTTTATGGGCAACTGACAGATTAAATAACGATAGAACTAAATCAAAGATGAAAATAGAGACTGTGATTTTTCACTGTGTTTACAAAATGTAGTTGCTAAGCAAAGTCCCAGCAAAAACCACAGGTTAGCATCCTTTGAGAATGACCTAATTATCATTTGGAGAGCTGTGACGAGGGGGTCTATGAGACAAAAAGGGTGGAGCTGTTACCTGGGGAGCAATCGGTCACGTTTTGTACCTGATGCTTCATGCATTTACACTTACTTCCACAAACAAATGCTGGAAAAACAGAAAGAAGAAAAAAAAATGGAGCACAAGAAGTCTTTTTCTCTTCACTGCAGCCTGTTGGCACCAGCCTTCCTTTTGTAAGTCCCTCCATCAGCCAAAATACACAGTGCACTCTCTCAAAACCTTGTGCTCCAACCCCGAAAGCATGGTCAAACAAACACAGCGTACCACAGAGCAAAAGAGAAACAGAGAAAGAGGAAAAAGACAGGACTGGCAGTGCACATCAGGATTGTTCAGGCCTCTCCACACATTATTAGGCAATATGTTCTAATTAATTGAATTGTGGTCCTGTTGGTACACGCGGCTCGGCTGCAGCACGTTTCTCATTAGTGCAGGAGCTCCTCTACTTCACCTAATGAACAATAACAGCGCTCTCCAACACAAACGCCATCAGAGACTTGCTGCTCGACGGCCCTGCGCTGTAATTGGCTGGCTGGCTCTCATTAAGGGGGGGCGCCGATTGTCGTAAAAAGGCAATAAAGAAGCATTAGGCTAGTGTTTCACTCAAGTTCGACAGGGAAAAGTCAGCAAGAGTTTTCATAGCCGGAATTTCAGCGAATGAGGGAAGGAAATGGGAAGTGGATATTCATTTTTCCACAAGTTCATTTTGTTAACGCGCCACCACGCACAACAGATCTTAACAGAAATCGAATGAAAAGTGGAAATGCTTCCATTAAGGTGAGATGAGAGAATATCAGAGCTCTATCGGTGTGTGAAAGACATGTCTTGAAGCTCGGCCAAACGCCGTGCGCAGGGATTTTCCTCCTCATTTACCAGCCTCTCTCTCTTTCTCTCTCTCTCTGGTTACTGCTGTTTGCACAGCCAACAATCTAAACTGTGAATCTGTCGAGGGCCAGAATATTACAATGAACAATTACCTTCTCTTACCATGAGGCAGATTATTTACGGCTAGGCACAGCATGTCACCACATTGTAGTGCAGAGAGTAGCAAAGCTGCCGAGCATAAAACGAGCAAGACGTTTCATAAAAAGTCACAGCATGGCGTCTGAAGGGTCATCCCTGGGTGTCTCATATATTGACAGCTAAATGCAAAAGCTTACAGCAGTTCACATGAAGTTGTAATGAAAACACTGTAATAGTAAATAAAAGGTGAGCAGATTTGTGCCTGTTTAGGGTGTCACTGTGACTGCATTATTCATTACACGGCTCTACGGAATACTTGATTCTGATTGGCCAATGACTGCATCCTGTGGTGAAATATTTCAGTATTAATATAGTTTTTCAACTCAAATCAATATTTTAAACACATTTACTTATTTGATATGCAGACAACAAGTCAATATTGCAAAATAAACCACTTAAGGATGATACAGTTTAAGACTGCGATTTTTATTTTGCGATAAAGGCCAGATGAATGCAAATTATTTCTATGGATAAGCTTTTTAATAATGCATTTCATTCATTTAAAAACAAATGGATTACATTGTCTGGTTAAATCTATCACAGCAAATAATTTAGAAATAAATGCTATCAAATCCACCATGTTCCCAGCATGCACCTCTGAAACCACTCTAATGTTTGCTGACTGATTCAACATTGAGAAAAGTAGTCAAATTAACTTTGTTCTGCTTTTTGCTGGACTATTGGGAATAAAATGCACTTCCACTGGCCTCGAATTCACCTCAAAACAAGAGAGACGTATTACATACCGCATCTAGTCCACATCTAAAACACTGAGGGGAGGAGATCAGCATAAATGTCAATTCCAGACACGTTCAGTAATTTAACAATATCCAGGGTGGATATTATGAGGTTAGTGTGCTCTGGTGAACTCCTTAGTTAGTGCACTTCAAAGCGCCCTCAAAACTCGGTAAGCATGCAAACCGCAGGTGCAAACAAACACAGCCTGACCCGGCTGACAATAATTAGCACTTTGTTTTAAAAAGGGCTCCTCCAGTCACGCATGAGTTTTCACACTTTCAGCGTCTTTCTCTGTGGTGATACAAACATTTAAGCACAATTTCCAGACACACACATCATAAAACACAGACAGTTGTACAGCCTAAAATACTTGTCACAGCACCATCTTACTGCCTTCCATGTGCAAAGTTGCCTGAAATCACACTGCAAACTACCAAAAAATGTATTAATTCATTAATTAATTAACCTATAAAGGAGAAAACTATAAATGAGTGGTGCCATATGGTTACAGTGTATATCACATATTTTTCTATTAGGGCTGTAAATCGATTCAAATTTAATTGAATGAATCAAATAATCAAATTATGTCAGAGGGGGACAGGGGATTTGCACATGCTCATACCATATATGAGCTTTTGCCTCAGGTTTGAATCCAACCTGGGTATGTCCTGATATCACTCTCTAACAATTGCTTTCTTGTCTGTAATTTACAGTCCAACAATATAAAGTCAAAACAAAAACAGAAGTAGTTGCATGATAAGACCCTTGAATTTGGTTCCATTCTGTTGCACTGCATCTAGCTTCTTCAGATCTTTTGAACTGTCTGCATTATCCATCTAAACAGCAAATCGTGACTGTGACCCACATGTTGCTATGGTTAACCCATCAAAACACACATGCCAGCGGGAAACAAACAGGTCTAGCTAAGTGAACGTCGATCACACTTCAGTACGGCTCACTTTCTGACGCTTTTCCACTGCATGGTACAGCTTGGTACGGCACAGTAGTAAATATTACTACCTCAGTGGAGGTTCCAAGCGAGCCATACTGATACTAAATGTGACTTGTAAACACTGCAGATAACTGACTAGTTAGAGACGATCGTCACTACCAGCGTCACTGGATTTGAAACACGAGAAACCAAACCAGCTAGATTCAAACAATCAGCCACCGCAGTATCATTTGTTCGTACGACTTTTTTAAACGACTAAACAACTGTCGCACACAACTTGAAAAATGAAATGGCTGTATCATGTTCAGTAGACAAGGTACAGACTCGTTGGTAGCCAAGGAGCAGATCCACGGCTGTAGAAATGGCGCAACTACACGATCAGTCTATAATCCCACCCACTTCGAAGAGGTACTAGACTGCAGTGTAAAATCGAACCGAGAGTAAAACGAGCCGAGCCTAGTCATACCACGCAGTGGATAAGCGGCATTAGATACAGAAGAGGAACGCAAATCAGAGTCAGTCTTAGGAGAATACATACTCGTACAGAGCAGCAAACAGACTCCACATGGATCAAGGCTCTGCTAAGAGGTTTACACACTGAACACTGAACAGTCTTTGTGTACCAGTGGACACGGACCCTCTGCTGGCACTTCCAATGGCAGATAAACGCAGTGTGTGTGTGTGTAGAGAACAAAGAGGGCCCTCAGCAACTGCTATCAGACTGCTGGATAAACGCTAAAGAGTGTGTCTCAATCATCCCTGGTAACCCCTGGCAACGACCCTGAAGAGAGATAAGTCTGTGAGCGTGGAGGAGGGAGGAAAAGACGATAGACAAAGAAGAGGACTTGACCTCAATATAATGTAGTTTTGTAACTAAGAGTTAAGCAAAGTGTGAGCTCTCACAAATGAACAAAAGTGACTTCGGGAATGAGCTAAAACAACCAGTTTCATTTAAATTCAGTCCAATTATCGTTCTGTCACATCAGCACAATGAAATATGCGAAAGTAGAGAGAATCAATCACTGTCATCTTTACAGGGCCATAAATTACAGGCTGTTAACGTCCGTTCCTCACTGAGACACTTGTTTGACAGCTGGTCAAACTGTGAGGTCTGTGAGATTCAAATTTATATAGCAATGTCACGTATTGTAACGGCAGCCAAAGGATGGAGGTAATGTAGCTCTCTAATTAGACAGTCAGAGAGAAAGAGACAGGGAAACCTAGAAACATGATGTAAGGGCAGAGGAAGAGGAGATAGAGAGAGAGAGAGAAAGAGTTTGAGACAGTGCAGAAGCAGGGGAAGAGGAAAAGATCAAAACACAGGCAGTCAGATGAAGAGACTAAGATGACAGGGAAGAGATCGAGTCAGAGGAAGGAAAAAGTCAAGTGACCAGGAGGAAGCAGGGGAAGAGGTTGAGATTAAGACAGAAAAAGAGGTAAAAGAAAAGAAAGAGAATGAGAAAGTGATTTAGCTAGAAATGGGAGAGGAATTCATCAAGACAAAAGTAGAGTCAGAGGTAGTTGTAACGGAGGCAAGTTAGTAAGAGCTGTGCATATAAACCACACTCTCCTGGCCTGAAAAAGGAACACTAGGGACTGACGCTACTGACTGACACTAGAGACTTCGGTCTTTAGTGTCCTTGTTACCACCTGCCTCAGTACGGGAGACACTGGTTCGAATTCCGCTTGGAGAGTGTCAAATAGGACCAGTTATATTCAAGTAGTGCTCGTTGCAGAGTTCTCTGGAGCTCAAGGGTGGAGCTTAACCTGTTTAATGGGTGGAGAGATAGGGTTATGGGTAGGGTTAGGGTGCGGTTGGGAGATGCAGCTCCACCCATCATGCCCATACTAGGTCAAGAGAGGGAGGAGCTGAAGCTCCAGAGGGTGGGAGGTGGAGGTTATGGCTCTGCAGTGAGTAGCCTCTCATTATATTTGGTGCCATGACCCGGATGGGAGTGAAATTCAGAGGGTGAGTGTAACAGAGGCAAGCTAATAAGAGCTGTGCAGGTAAACCTAACTCCACTGTGACTGTGGTCTTTACCATCCTTGTTAGCATGCCCGCCTCCCATGCCGAGACACTGGTCCGAATCCCACTTGGAGAGGGTTGAATACGACCGGTTACACAGAGATTGAGACCATGACGTAGGCAGAGCAGGAGATCGAAAGAGAAGAGAGAAGAGGAAGAGATGGTCTTGAGATGCAAAAGAGGAGAGGCAGAGATTGAAGAAGAGGAAGAGTCAGTGGAAGAAATTGAGAGAAGAAGAAAGGGAAGCAAACAAAGGGGAGCACAGGAAAATAAAGAAGCAATAAAGAGGAAGTAGAGGAAGAGGCTGAGATTGAAACAGAATAAGAAAAAAAAGTAGAGAATGAGAATGAGGCAAAAAGGGGGAAGAGGAAGATCTAGATCAAGAGAGAAAGATTGAGACAGACGGACAGAGGAACGGGGAAGAGATTGAGACAGAAGCAGAAAGAGAGAGAGATATTGAGACAGGCAGAGAAAGAGGAACAGATTGAGACAAGTGGGCAGAGGAAGAGGAAGAGGAAGCTATTGAGACAGAAACAGATAGAACGAGAATGAGACAGACAAGGAGAGATTGAGACAGAGGCAGAATCAGAGGAAGAGATCAAGATGGCAGATGAAGACTACAGATGAAGAGGAGGAAGAAAGGAAAGGAGGGAAAAGAAGATAAAGTGAAGAAGGAAGTGAATGATCAAGAGAGTGTGACAGGTTAGAGTCAGAGGAAGAGGAAGAGAAGGAGAAAAATATAAAGGCCAAGACCAGGACAGAGAAGAACTGAAACAAAGGAAGAAACTGAAAACTGAAGAAACTCAGAAAGAATTTGAAACTGAAATTGAGAAGAGATTATTTACAGCAAAATTGGACACGGCACTCAACAATCCAGTACTAAACTATGAAGCTCAGTAAAGTGCTTGCTAGTTATAAATGTGTTAGAGTTCGTGGAAACATATGTGCAGGTCACAATGTCAAACAAAACATTCATGTATTTCCTCTCTGTCATTCACCCTGCTCCTCTGAGTCCAAGACAGGTCCATTTAAGCCAATTATACCCACTTCTCCTCTTTTATCAATCCTCCCATCTCGTTCCAGTCTCCAGTCATCCCAGCCGGCCTTAAACACACACGTCGGGCCTCCCCGAACAAATATTAACAACACACACTCACAGAACGGACTACATTTACCTAGTCAGAGACTGGGCACTTTTTCAGAGAGTTTGAACACATTTAGGAAATCCTGTTAAGAGCTTTAGACAAGGAAGAACATGTTTATTTATATCTAGCACTCTTGGTTTAGTCTCACGGTCTCTCTTTATTTTCATTGAACTTCTCTTAACTGAAAAACTGAAGTGTGTAGTGGGGAAGACACTGTTGTTTTGGTGTTAAGAACCATCTGTTGCTTCTGCATATGTGAGTGCTGGGCATTTTATCAGGATTATGGCAGCCAATATGTTAATATTTGAGGAAATTCAATTTAAAACCACTGTAATCTCATTAAGGCTCGTAGTCAACTGAAGCTCAGCCCGCGAGATTCTAATCGATGACAAAAAGAGCGCATTATAATTTAAGTGTTGTTTACGATCCTCATGAGTCGGTTTATCAAACATAATTAATGCTGACACTCTACACATATAAAATATTTGAGCGTAGAATGTTTAGAGGGCGTCTATAAGAGCTCAGCGAGGAATACGGATGTCATTACACAGGGTTCTGAAGGAACTACAGCAAAAGAAAAGCTTTTTGTTTGTGGTAGTGTGCCTGAGACAATAGTTATTTTAGGAATTTAATACTTGATACTTACTGTGAGGTATACACTGTAAACTGCATACTGTTTAAAAAATATTATGTGAAAAGTATAAAAGTAAACTTTATGCAATGATTTTAAACATTAATATGCTACATTAGAAACACATGATCTCATTATGTTCATTGTGCCACTTAATTTTCAAACTTTGTATGCTATTGTAAACACAGTCAATGTGTGTGAGAGAGTGCGAGTTACAAAACTTACCTATGAATGTAGGCAAGAGGAAGACATCCGAACACACACAGGAACAGCAGAAATGGAAAAAAAGAAATAATGTTATTATTAGATTTGACTGTGAATAATACATAGATACGTAAAATAAAATAAAATAAATACTAGACACAGAAACAGGCCATTTTTTTTTTCTTTGGACTTCGATGGACGCTCTATTTGAATGTGCAAACTTCTTTAGTATCTTCATTCACACACACACACACACAGCTGCTAGGACTTTGACCTATGGCTGGAGGAGAAATTCACTCTCTCACTGACCATCTCTCTCTGTTTCATTTTGCCTGCTGGGTGTCTGATGGTTGTGTATTATTATTCCATTTCTCCAGCAAAGAAAATCAAAGCATAATCTGTTGGGGAGGCATGAGCCTTCGAGTTAGAGCAGAACATGAGAGCACAGGTCAGAAAACTGTGTGCGCATTTGACATACATGAACTTCTCTCATCCAGAATTCCAAATGATCACAGTACAACACTCATGGAAGAAGCAAATACAAAACATCACATCGCTCATTAAGTAAAGCAACAACTAGAACAAGCCAGTAAGAGATTTTTTTTTTCCTAAGCGTTCTTCGGTGTGACTAAATGAGCTCGTCAATGCCCCCAAAATGTCACTAGCAATCAGCGGCAAGAGACTTCATAAGTGGCGGTATTAAAGACAAATCCAGAAGGCAATGACTGCTGCTTGCAGAGATAAACTCAGCTGAGTCTGTCTTTAGATTCTGCAGTGGAAATCTCCGTCCATTGTGCCGTGCTGATTGGAGCATTACAGCACCTGCTCTGAAATGATTCAGGCAGATTTACAGACGCCCTGCTGAATGAACGACAAGTGGTTGAGATGATAATGTCTCACTCTATGGTTTTTTGAAAAACAGTAAATTCTGAATATTTTACGAGGTGTTATTATAGTCTTGTTTGCATTAAATTAGATGTTTCTTAAAAAGATGTCAATATAGACCTATTAGATTTGAACAGATTTAAGATATATGATATAAACAAAATAAATACAGGTTATATAAATAAAATACGTTGTATATTATATTAGATTACATTATATAAACACACACACACATTATATACATACATGCATACAATATATATATATATATATATATATATATATATATATATATGAGACTTAAACAGGGCACCTCAAACATACTCAAAAAGGCAGATTAAACAAAAAGCTTTATACATTATATCAGAACTAAAAGCTAATAAATATATATTATCCAAAATACCAAACAAGAACAAAAACAAGTTTTGTGATTGGCTGATATTTATGACCTGATCAAATCGCATGTCTCAACTAGCAAATGCATTATGCCATGGATGACATGTATGTTTACTATGTTTAATATGTTTATTATGATACTGTTATGATTAACTAACGTCATTGCGTAGGAAACAGTATCAACACCCACTCGCTGTTGCACGTGGCTAAGTGTTTTGAAAACATTAACCACATAAAACCGTCATTTACAGGCAAATCGTTAAATTACAATCTGTGATGCAGCTTCTGTCAGATCCAATAGAGAATGTGAAGGTAGCCTGCATCAAGTCGTGTTGCGTTAGGCCTGGTTTCCTGCTAATCACCCACAAACTCAAGCAAGCTGATACTGTAATAGTATCATAGTGAAGTAGATTTGGCGAATGTTTCAGTGCGTATCTGTGTTTGCGCAGATCAGATGTTTCTATTTACAACATGATTCTGCAGCGGAGAGCATGTAGCCATTCACAGGCTGTTTGCTGATCTCTTGAACGCAATGGCTAATCAGGGATGTTTAAGTGTTTAGAATACGCTCCCTGGAAAACGAGTTTTTGTTCAGCGCTGACTTTGCACGCTCACGTAGCCTTGTGTTAACAAGCGAGGCGCAATGTAAGAGACTCGTTGTGTAGAGTCGATAACTATAAGTGAGATTATTTACATTTTTTTGTGATTATGAATGAAACACTCTTTGCATGCTTACAACAGGGCTACATTTAGAATTTGAATTTGAATTGTTTTTCATGCTAGAGATGACCGACGGCCAATTACACTTATGTACATATAAATGTAGGATTCACATTCAATATTGCTACCATAACACGCTTACACAGAAACACAGGATACAAATATGCAAATAATAATAAATGAATAAATGAATAAAAAGCAATGTAACTGCAGACTAGAAAAATATTCTATTCCAGTTATTTGTAAAAGTAATGATCTCAATGACTTATTAAAAATCTTCAGTGTCTCACTGTACATTGCTACTCTTGTTATGGTGGAGCCGGTCCTTACACATCACATCTACACTTTACTAGAGCACCCTCCATAATTTCAGAAGCACCCTCAGTGATTTGATTCTGGAACCGGGCCTGCGTTGCATGCTGGGGTGGCGCCGCCATATTAAGAGGATCGCCCTCTGCTACTGATCCTGAAATGAATATCAATCCCTGTTCAATGTTTGTTTTCTTTCTGCCTTGAAAAAGATGCTTTCAACAAGCTGAAAGAAGTCGATCCAGTTCAGTTAAAATGCAACTGAAGTTTTTTTTGTTGTCATTGTAAATATTCTCTTTCCCCTGGACACGGAGATTGTGGGTCACACTCAGTGGACAGGCACCCACACAGTGTTTTTATTTTATTTTATTTTTTTATATATTTATTTCAACACACAACAACCAAAATTAAATTCCTAGAAGCTTTTGAACAGTTTTGTAGCAGCTGCGTGCAAATTCTGCTTATTCACAAACTGTGAGAGTCTTACTTGCAAAGGTAATGCTGAATATTAAACTAAACAAACTACTATAGACATTCTTTTCCTCCTGATTTTTTTCTTTTTTTGTTTGTATTCCATTGTAACAGTATGAAAAAGCACAACAAATAGGCCCTACTGCACATTTGGGGTCTGCTCTGACCATTTAATTTTCTGTATATCACGTTAATAATTCACTGGAAAGAATCTCTCGTTTTTCTCCCCAAATCCTTCACGTCTCTTTCCAGGTTTGTTTTCACACGAATGCTTTAAAATGCTTCTAATCCCTATTAGCAGTGTTTACTGGAATGTTTCTAAAGCAGGTAAAAACAATATTTATTGTCTGTCAAAATGATGGAAATCACATTAAAATATTATCCCTCAAGATAAATGAAACTTACATTATACAGACATAATACAAGTTACATAATACTGACGTATATTGCAGCAGGGATATTTAATACAACCAGAATATTGCTGCGGAAAGTTGCTCAACATCTGTGGCAGTAATTTGTTAATTCTTTTACACTTTTTAATGTTCGGTGGTTGAAGGGTGAGTAAAACAGTGTCAACTCGCTGTAACCAGTTTTTGAAAATGATTATTATTGATATTTGATTATTGTTTGTTTAACGGAAGTTACTCCCATAATTTGTTCAAAGCGTCATGGGGCGTAGGAAAAAGATGGATAGATCTGATCATTAGCAGACAGACAATACAGGAACAACCTGCATACGAGGCACAATGTGATCTCCGCACTTAAGGCAGTCGTACAGCCGAATGGAAGACAGCACGGCGTAAGTGCCTGTATCTCGTGTCAGGATGTAGTTGTTTTGTTTAGACTAGCATGCAGCATCAATCATGAATAAACAATGCATCAGAACAAGCCAAATCTTTCAGGAAGAGATTTTGTTGCCAAGTACGACAAAATAGAGCAGAAGGAAAGAAAGACGGCTCCGATGTGAACAGAAAGACAAGATGAAAGACAGAGAGAAAGAGGAGAGGCATCCAGCGCTGCCTACAGACCACATCTATGAAGGATCAAAGCAGCGAGCTGCAGGTCTTTGTTGCGGAGATCCTGCTACGGCAGAAACACACATATGAACGTGCCTGATCTGGTGAACTTTACCTGTGGGGTAAAGGAAGAGTCAAAGCGCTCTCACTAGCCACTGACACTGTGACATACGGTGCAATCGGACATGTATTATTTATCTACTCTTTTTGTTTCATTCATTTCTTTTGCTCTCATGCATGTAGCGCAGCCTTCCAACACACACATACTATAAACACACAATACGAAAGTGGACATACTATTCAACTATATAAGGTATATCTGCTGCAACCTAGTCCAATGTTTCAGAATAGAGAATTTATTTATTAATTACAATAATTATTGTTAATATTATATATATATATATATATATTTTTTTTTTTTTTTTTTTTTTAATTTTTTTTTTTTTTTAATTCTTTTGAATCTCATCTACCATTTCATCAAACTTGAAAACAAACTCGCTCAGAATGGCTACTGTTGTGCCACAATTTTAGAGTGCTGCAAACACCCAAGATTCCCAGACTACCCATAATGATACTATAGTAGCTCACTTCAAGAGCTGGAGCTGAACTCAAAAGAAACAGGTCAGCCGCCTGATTGGCAGCCTACACTGCATTTATTTCAACAGAACAAACATTACTTGAAATATTAACCTCTGAAGCCAAATCGTCGGCATAAAACCTTTCATGCGGGGGTGGCAGAAATCATGCACAGTGGGCCTGGGCTGAAAACATGGGAACGGTGCATTCGAACAATCTCTAGAAACCCTAATTTGTCTTAGTTTAAATAACATACAGTGAGCCCTTTGAAGTGCACTAATTCACTGTGATGTAATCTGTCGCTCTGTTCCATTTCATTCTGTTGATTATTTCCATCTCCTTGGCAACACGGTGCAGGCCAGGCAGACTTTGACCAATCTCCGGCTGGGATTGGGTGTTTATTTTGGAATCAGGCTGGTAATAATTCAATATGTGGATGCCAATTTTGAGGCAGTCATAATTACTTCCTTTTCATTGCCTGATGTTATTTTTGGTGCCATCGGCCGCTGGCCAGGGCTGAAACGTCGCTGTCAGGGCCCACGGGGGGAGCGGCCCAGCCTGGCTGTGGTTCTTGGCCAGGATCCCTGAGGACTGGAAGTCTAAATCTCAACCTCATGGTGCATTAGCTTTGCAGAGAGTAATGCACTGCACTCTTTGTTGTCCCCTGTTTGCTTTCTTGACGTCCTGTTCCTTCCGGATCTTTCTTATATAATGGGTCTTTTCCCCAGACTCGACCAGTCTTGCCTCGCTCCTCGAGTTTGTTCCAAATGCATACAAAACTCAGATGGTCTGTGGTGTGTGTGACACAGGTGTGTTTTGTGTAATAAAGCGCAGACACGTGTGAGGGGAAGTAGCGTAAAAATTCAGAGGTTAAAACACACACGTTACTGTGCGGGAGAGACAGTCAAAATGTGTTAAGCACACACTCAAAGGAAATTAACGACAGAAAGACATCTGTACAGATGAGGAGGGTCTAATTAGTGCTGGCTATGAACATGTGAGATTACTTTTCGAACAAACTGAACTTACAATATTTAACACTTTTTATATTATGTCAACATCTTTGGCTTGGGCAAGTAAGAAACCACTTAGCAACCAACCAGATCATCTTAGCAACCACATTGCAATGAACTTAAAAACTAAGGTAGTAACATAACCCATTACACATTTTAGGCAATATAATTGGATTACTTTTTCATTACTTTTAGATTACTTTTGACCTAACACATTGATTTGAATAGGATAACCGTGTGCCATATTGATATAAAAATATGAAGAGAAATTTTATTCCATTCTTCTCATGAAGTGCGCTAAACATTGGATTAATTTTTGTAATCTGATTACTTAGTATGGATTACATATAACCAGTTACAACTCAGCACTTTTGAAACAAGCTTTTAGCAAGCAAGCAGCATTGTGGTGGTGGGCAAACGCCACGTGCTTTTCATAAAATCTAGTGCATATGAACTGTACACATCTGAAACTCTCTATAAAACAACATTGGAAGGTTTAACAGGCAACAAAACAATGAAATAAGGATCACGATTGATTCTTTTAGTGCTCCTGTGCTATAAAACTCTAAAAGCATCGAAGCAAAAGCAAATGTACTCAGAAAAACCTGTAGAAAGCCTTTATATGTGTGCATGTATGATAAGATCCAGAGGTGTGATTTGTGACAAACACAGAATTATCACCTCTGGTCACTCCTCAGCTGCGAGCAGGGAAAACTGATGACCTGTACTGATCTCTGACCTGTGTGGGAGAGTATACAGCACTTAAGATGGTCTATATTGATATCCCACTTTTTCAACATTCTCCTTCTCTTTCAGAACATCTCTTGGCCATAAAGCATACCCCTTATGCCAAATTTCATTATCTATAGTTGGTTACTTCCAATTTAAAAGAAAGCTTTGAACATGTATACATTCTATAAATACATATGAATGAATCAATGAATCATTCATCCATCCATCCATCGAATGTATATTGATTATATTATAAAATTATGAAATCATCATTAGAACCTATAAACAGGTTAGTAAGTAGCCCAGTCTCTCACATGGAATTACCATTGTCATGGATGGGGGTCACAAGGGGATTGTGCTATCTGTGGAGATAAAACTCCTCTCGCCGCATGGCAGTGAGGCATGGCCATAGCAACCCTACAATTACCCATAAGCCCAAGCTCTCTCTCTCTCTCTCTCTCCTCCATATAAATTTTCAACAGACCTTCAGGAGAGTCTATCTCAGGGCTCAGGGCTCAGGTCCAGGCTGAAGTCAAGGTAGGGCGCAATTACAGGGCAGCAGCCCACTGATCTGCTCCGCCGAAATACAAATCAACCCCTTCTCTGCCCCATTCTACCCGCCTGGCATCCAGCTGGGCACTCTGAAACAGGGGTGTGTGTGTGTATCTGAACCTCACATCTGTAGCTCATAGAGCTGAGCGGACAGGAGAAACCAGACAGGAAGTACCAAAGACATGGGACAAGAGGTCTGTAAAGAGTCTGACTCAACTGAGTAATGCATAATGACTGTCTGTATAATAATATGAACTATTATAACATGATTTTCAGAGGAGCAAAACAAATCTCATACAAGTAACTGAAAATAGAATTTAGTAACAACATCCTGTGTTTAATCAGAAAGATCAAATGATTAATTACATGAATGAGCTGATACAAATACAAATATTATGCTAATATAAATGCATAGTTCTTTAATTATAATAATTTGTTTTTATAACAATATTATTTAAGAGATTGCATGGAACATAAAAAATAAAGTTAATAATATGGCACACCAAATAACCTTTAAAATGAAATAGTGATTATATAAAGGTGATCAAAATGAGTAAATAAATTTGCAAAAAAAAAAAAAAAAAATTGAAAAGAAATGTTGACCATACCAGTTATTATTATTAAAAAAAATGTTTTAGCCTCCACAGAGTAATCATAATGATAATTATTAGTATTGATTAATTTACTTATTAAATTCAAATTTGAATATAAAGAGTCATTAATCCAGAAAGCTCATTATTAAAAGTCTTTAGGTCAACATTAAATCAAGATCTTGGCGTTTCCTGTCTGATATTTGCAAATATTTCCATAAAATTGCAATTAATTTCAACACTGAGTGCTTGTTTCGAGGTGACTGTGTTGCATTTCTCAGTCTAGATGGAATATTTCTCCCCCCGTATGTAAACATATTCCAGATGCCTTGTGCTTTTCCAGTGTAAATAAAAAGGGCTATCAAAGTGGATATTTCCTCCATTCCCGACCATTTGCCTAATCCCTGATGAGCCACTGGAGAAAGGAATACATTATGTGTGTATGCTAGCAGGTGGTGTGCTTGTATGTGTGTGTGTGTGTGTGTGTGTGTGTGCGTGTGTGTGTGCGTGTGTGTGTTACTGTGGGGTGGGTGATGCATGTGGCATTGGCTTGCTGGCATATGTGCATCTGTATGTGTGTGCGCATGCTGTTTTGAAAGTAAACACCCCGTTCACAAAGCTTGTTGTTTTGCTGCTCTCTGTGTCGTAATGATGTATGAGTACTGTATGTTTTCGCAGAGAAAGCATGAAGTTCTGTTGGAAAATGCAGAAGCATTTAAAAAAAAAAAAAAAAGAGTGTGTAAAGTGCATAGCTTTTATGAGCGTGTGCACGAGTATGCGAGCCTTTAAAAGCGTATTAGAGTGACTCATGCGGAGAGGCTCTCTCTACCCTGGGGAGTTGACCGGGACTCTTGATACAGCTTACTGCTAAGGATTATTTCATCCAATCTGCTCTAATAACAGATAAACGCTCCCCACTGCTCAGGCTAGCTGAGGACCCACTCACTCTAGCCTCTCTGAGGACTGCACCAACCCTCTCCTTCTTTTAGACACACCAGCTCCTACATTCCACAACAGGGAGTCTTTGCTCATTCAAAAATGAGAGTCTTGAGGGGCACAGCATTGATTGTCTTTCATATCTGGGATTAATCCTCTTACTGTAAAAAGGTAGAGTGGAGAAGCTTGTCCGGTATTATTCAGTATCGCAATGAGAGGCAAAGGTAAAAGTTTTTAAGAGAAAACTTAAAATCGATCGATCACTCAATCAATCGCTCAATCAATCAATCAATCGATCGATCAATCAATCAATCAATCCAGCATGAATCTCTAAAATTTCAACAGATTAAGATACCAATGACTGCAATCAAAAGCCTTGACTTGCAAATCACTGATAAATACCTGGTAATATATATATGTGTGTGTGTGTGTGTGTGTGTGTGAATATATCTCTCAATATCTCTTTTTTCAAATATAAAATTATCTAAGCAATACTATCCACATTAATTGTATATTATTTGTCATATATTCTCTCTCTCTCTCCCTTTTTTTCAAATTTTATTGCCCCTTAGGAATTTTGGGAGGAATATCAGAGAAAAGTCCATTCTTAAATGTGACAAATCAGAGAACTCCCTTAAATCTTCTGAACTATGGTAGATCAAATTATGAGAAGAACCTTGGTGTTTGTGTTATAGATTCTATAACTGGTTCAGGGGAGCTTCAGAGCACCAGTAGCTTACGTACATGGTTTTCTTAACAACCTGAAGATAAAAAGTTCTTTGTGGAAACAGTTTCTTCTAAGGTATTAGGCAGCAAACACACTGATTTTTAAGACAAAGAACTGGACAAGGAGTTTCATCGTCGGCTAATCTAAAAGGGAGAGGATAATGCTGAGAAAACAGGCTTCATTCTAAATGCAAAGCAGGAACATGACATCTGGGGCTAACTCAGGACTGCCAGTCTCCTGCCATACGCCTGTGAAGTCAGGTCTGACTCTGCCATATGTCAAAACCATTCAAAAACGCAGCATAGATTTCAGTGAAGTCCACTCTATTCTGTCTCCACCTTTAGCAAGTCTCAGCTGTTTCATGTTCATAAACTGACAGGCTTGCAGGCCTCAGGCAACAAGGGTCCAACCAGGAGCTCGTTAACCAACAAGCAAGTGTCAAACTGGGGCAGCTCATCAAATCAAGACCCTGGCTTCACCTCGGCCCAGTGGATGTCTGTTAGCCTGGGGCAGGGGAAAGGAAAAACAGATATCCACCATCCCTGCAACTTTTCTATGCTTACAAAACCAATTTTAGTGCTAGTAATGAGAAATAAAGTGGACGTGCCATGTTAAAAGATCAGCAGATTTTTTTTGTTTGTTTTTGCTGTTAGGGTTTGGTCAATGAGAAAATGTCCACTATTACACTGTAGAAATCACATTATCTGAAAACACTCCAACTTTCCACACCGCTAACTTACACTTAATGCCTGCTCATGTGTCACACGGCCTGATAACATCATGACTTGCTGCAACTTTCCAAGCTAGTAAGTCACGACCAGTGCGAAAAGGTGCAAAGATAAACCTCAACAAAGGGAATTTAGCAAAATAGTCAGACGATAAGGCACAATCACGTTACCTCCTGCTAGTGAGCGGGAGATTTCCTTACTTTCTGGCTAAAGATCTTGGCAGAGGCAATAAATATTCACACAGAGGAGAAGAAATGTAAAAGAGAAATACTGAAAACTCGCTGGCTGGCATCCAGGGCCCCTGTTTTGCTATTCTTCTCAATCCTGACCTAACGCTACACATGGCAGCCTGCCAGCAAGAGAGAGGGAGTGTTATCACTCCACCTCTCTTTTTCTCTCTTGCTTTTTTTTTTTTTTTTTTTTTTTGCATGGCCCCTGCATTTAGCTTTTCTTGTCTTTTGTGTTCTTACTCTTTCTCAGCAGTGCACAATGAGCAAATTCACCACTACTCAACATTATAGTAGTCCCATTATGTAGGCTAAGACTTTAATCTGTTTCAATTAAAAGATTTGTTTGAGTTTGGAATGAATATTTAGAGTGCCACTGAAGCTCAAAAACTACAAATGCAACAACAACCAAAGTATTGCACCATAATGAATATGATTCGTTAAAAGATCTGTGAACAGGTGTAGTGATATCCAAATTAAGGTCTTGTCCACACTTGTCCACACAATCTTCCATCCAGCGTTATTGTCAATGAAGACAGAGCTTTTGAAAATGCTCTCTTAAGGGGATACTTTTGAAAATGGTGTTTTCACATTGTAGAGTGAACTGTGAAAACTGAGGTATTGGAAATCCATAACGCATGTTTAGCTGAATGACGCATATTGTACCCATAGACATTTATGGTTATACTGGCATAGTGTTGGAAAAGAGAAACGTTTCTTTTAAGAATAAGTGGTGGGATATTTTGCTAATAAAATGATCATGCGTGAGTTCTTTATGTCTGCTTTCTCTGTATCATCTATTAAGCTTTTATTTCTTTTTCGCATACACAGTGCGTGATTTAAGCATTTTCAGACATTTCAGTTTGAGAAACTTTTGGAAACGCTTGAAAACTCTAGTGTGGAAAGGAAGTGTATTGAAATGAAATGCTGTTTTTAAATGTCCATTACATTGATGGTTTTTACTTTTTAAATGGTCATACTGAACAAAATACATATAATAAATATAAAATTTTTTACAAGCTTAATTATTATGGGGCTTGACAAATTAATGAAAATAAAAAAACTTTTTTTTTCTTTTTGTCTTTGAATGACAATTTTTCTTAAATTATTATTATTATTATTTTGGTGTAAATATTCAGAATTTGAATTCTGCTTAGAATGCAAGTTTACATATATCAAACTGTTTTAGTAATTGTTCTGCCTCATTTTGAGAGTGCAGAAAGAAGTTGATCAATTTAAACATGCAATGTTAATGCAGAAAATTGGATTTCTGAACGCTCAATTGGACCCGTTTGTCATAATGTTTAGAATACCCTTGAATTTGAACAATATTAGAAGCCATATTGCCCACATTCGCACCAAAATTCAAAGTGTCAAAACTCAATAACTAACTTCAAGGCCACATTCACAACAAAACGAACAAGACTGAAAGAGTGGTGTAGCATCGCCCCAAAAAGACAAAAAGATTCATCTCTGGGCTTCTCTCCATGAGCCAGATGACAGGTAATTAGCCTGAGCTATGCAGCCCGGCACGGGTGGGAGACACAGACAATACCACCCTCATAAGAGCCTAGCATGACCACTGGCACGCACTGGCAGTCTGTCGACCAATGCCAGGAAGGAGCGCCTGGTGCTTATCTGCCCAGGATTTGGGAGAAAGGCAGGGCGGGTGGTAGAGGATTTGGGTGAGTAGAAAGAAAGAGCAACAACAGATTGGCAACAACGGGATGTGAAGAAAAATGAAAAACAGACAAAATAAAGGAAAAAAAATATGGCTTTCTATACTCTCTATTATGGTAGTGATGGAAAATATGACTGAAACATATTTATAAATTTTATTTTATTATTAAAACATAAATTACTACAATGCTCAAAAATATTTTATAATATTACAAATATTATTTATAAAGTTGCCACGGCCATGAATAAATGACTAACACACTCCTACAAATCCCAACAGAATTATCAGGATCCATCTTTCATCCTGGCTTGGGGCAACAACCCACAATCCCTTCTCCATTCGAGGGGAGCTGGAAGAGCACCGGCCCATCTGAGTGAGGAGCAGATCAGCTGGTCACGGGGCAGCAGCTGATAGGTTAATCAGCCTTCCAGCCATCTCCTCTGATTATAGAATTACACCCCATCCACCATTTATCTCACACCCGAGGCCTGGCGCTCAGACCTGCAGGGCTTACAGGGGATGATGGAGAGAGTGGGATGGATGAGGAGGGAAGGGGGTATCTATCCCTCCCCTTGGTCCCTGAGGGGTAGAAACTGAAGAGATGGAACAGTAGAGGAAGAGAAGGCAGCAGGTGCAATGGAATCCAGATCTCATTGCATTATGCATGCCAGCAACAGTGAGACTAGGAGTTGAATGATGATAGATGCACCCATAGTCTGCCAGGAGGGGCGGAGAAAGGCTGGGGATGGGGCGGGAGAAAAGGTGGAAGGTGGAATACATTGGCAAAATAGCCCCGAGCTGAGGTTGAGAGGTTAAGGATGTGGAATCATGGGATCATGGGATTTTTTTTTTTAGCATTGATATATAAATATGCATACACTACTGTTCAAAAGTTTGCAGTCGGTGAGACTTTTTTTCTTTTTAATTTATTACTTTTATTTCTCAAGGATGCATTGAATCGATCAAAATGACAGTAAATACATTTATATAATTGTTTATATAATTTAAATAATTGTGGTTCTGTTCATCTTTCTATTCATCAAAGAATCCTGAAAAAAATGAATTGCAGTTTCCAAAAAGTAAGTAATATAAACAGAGCTACTGTTTTCAACATTGATACCATTATACCATATTTCTTGAGCATCAAATCAGCATATTAGAACGATTTCTTGCACAATAAATTACATTTGAATACATATTAAAATAGTAAACAGTTATTTTAAATTAAATAAACACTTTTAAATTGTTATAATATTTCATATATATATATATATATATATATATATATATATATATATATATATATATATATATATATATATATATATATATATATATATATATATTTACTGTAAATACATCCTTGGTGATCACATGAGACTTTAAATAACAAAAACATACATACACACACACACACACACACATTCACACTACTAAATATGTTAGATAACCATATAATACCATATAATAGTTACCATATAATATTGATGACTCATACTGTACTACATAGATTTTTGTCCAATTAAATGCTCTTCACAATGCAAATGCCCCTCCCCCTAATACAAGCTGCAACCAACTTGCAAGTAGAATCAAGTAAGTAGATGTTTATGGTTGACAACTAAAGCTTAATGGCTAAAAGGGAGCAATCGATCGATATGTCTTGTCTGAACTTCTTGTTTCAACAGGACATATGCATGGAAGAATAATGTACTCATCATTCATCATCCAGGAAATACTACAAATTAAACAGTCAGAAGATTTAAAATGGGCTTGGTCAACTTGCAGGTCTAGAGTTATATGTAAACTTGCTGTTTTCCGAAATAAACAACAAAGTAGAGCCTAACCCTCTTAAGCAAGCACACAGTCACCCATAATTTCAAAGAACCTACAAGGATCAATGGAGGAGTCTTCAACATCAATCCCACTTGAATTGGAGATTCATTGATTTTTGTTCAAAAACATTATAAGCTATTTTTCCTCTCCCTCTCAGTCTCTGGCTCTCTCTTATTTTAAGAGTGAGCATCTTTAACCAACTGTCTGGATAATTGAGACTGTGACACAGATGGCGAGGTCGAAACTGATTACATTGAGAGATTTATTATGAAATAGTGACAGCCAAGCAAAAGAACGAGAGAGACCGAGAGAGTGAGAGAGACGGAGAATGGTTCTGCTACTAAGCAGCGTAATAACCTCCTAAATCACATTTGACATTTTAAAAGTAGACACAGAAGCCGTGCTGGCCAATATCTGAGGTCCGATATTAAAGTCCTCCTCTGCCTCTAATCTCATTGCTTTTGTTTGACAATCCTCTATATGAAGTTCCCCCTCTCCTCCCTCATCGAGACCTCCCTCCACCCCTGCAGTAGCCTCCGTCCTCCCCAGGGACCCCCATCCCATCCCATCATCCTCCCTTTCTCTCGCTCTCTCTCCAGCTCTCGCCCTGACACCGGTTGCTAATGGGACCCGCTTCTGAAGGCGCGCCGCCGGCTACAAGAGGATGCCGAGACCCCTTCTGTTGCATCCTGGTTAAATATGCACATGCTTTGCAGAGCGAGAGGCGGATGAGGAGGGCTCTTTGTACTCTGTAAACAGTACAGAGGTTGTTAACTGTCTCTGGGCTAATCCGCTAGACTCCAGCTGCCCGCCTGGAACCATTAGGGCTGTCGGGCCAGGGTCAGGAAACGGGCTTATATAGAGAGGCAGAGAATCTGCATTGAAGACAGAAAAAAGGAGGCATGATTCTGCCTCTATCGAGGGAGACATTTAGCATATTGTGCCGCTTGTTGCGGTCTTTTCCATCCAAATTTGAATATTAAGCACAAAGAGATCTCAAAACAAGTTTTCAAAATAAAACAATGCATCTCAGCAAACATGGTCATATCTCTATTGTTCAAATACCAAACAATTCTTTAACTTGTTTTAGTAACTTTTTTTACTCATTGTTCAAATTTTGAACAGTTTGAGAGTCTAAACTTTTTCAAAGTTTCAGTGTAGAATGTTATTTGCATATATTTCACACATTCATGTCACATTGGAGGCTACTTGTGAAAAGTGTGAACTATGGAAGCTTGTTTCTGCCACTGAATAAAAAAGCAATAATTGGGGCTTTTTATCTTGTAATTTTTCTTTGCAAGATAAATCTTTGCAGTGTTTTTCTCAGAATTGCATGATATAAACTCGCAATTGCGAGATATAAACTCAAAAATGTGAGTTATAAAGTAAGAATTGTGAGTTATAAAAACAGAACTGTATTGATATAAACACTTCTGAGAAAAAAAGCCAGAATTGCAACAAACTATATATAAAAATATAGTTTTTTATAGTCTTTTTTCCTCAGAATTGGACTTTATAACTCACCATTGTAAGTTTATATCTCTCAGTTCTGACAAAAGAAGTCAGAATTGCATGATTATGTCTGGCAATTGCGAGAAAAAAGTCAGAATTGCAAGTTTCGTATCTTGCAATTCTTACATTATAACTCGCAACTTCGAGTTTATATCTTGCGATTGAGAGAAACGAAAATACCTTATTTATTTTTTATTTAGTGGAGTAAACAAGCTTCTATAGGGAACAGTTTTTCAAGATGTTACACAAATAATCACCTAAATTATAGTTTAAAATTATTGCAGAGGTACTAAAAAAATGTTGATCTTCTGCAAGCAATGTGACAGCCTTTGTGAATGATACAAAAAGATGGATGTATCAACAACACACACACATTGCCCCACCCAGGTTGAGTGTGTTTTCAGTAGTACAAAGACCTGAATGGTGAGTGGGTCCCCTGAGGTGAGAGGCCAAGAGACCAGAGACTGAATAGAGGGACGGAGGAGACTCACACAACAGGGCCCTTAATTAGTGTAGCGCACACACAGAATGATGATGAGCACTAATTACCTGTGCATGACACCAGCCATACGGACAGAGACATGTGCATGAGACAGGACAATGGTATGACGTTAACTGTGAGAGGATGTGGACCAACTTCAGACAGACAAATTAAAAAATGATCAATCATGTCACATTTAGTCTAAACTCACAGCTACAGCAGTGTATAAACTATGTGTAAATAAATCTTTCAAGTGTCAGTGCTATTGTGATGCCAAAGAGGGGAACAGAAATGAAGAGGAGAGAGAGAGAGAGAGAGCAGCTAGTGTCTATCTGTTTTATATGACAGCTCAGAATCTCTTCCTATCTCCCTCTTTTTTTTTGTCTCTTCTCTTTCGTGCGCTATTTCTCTCCTTCTCTCGGGTCTAATTGGTCCGCTGGGCACTTCCAGTGGCTGAGCGAGTGGAGTTGACATGACAGCTTTCTCCCCTGGAAATAAATCACCCTACTTTCCCTTTAATAACACATCTCACCGCAATCAAAGCACTTCCTGTTCAGCCTTAATTACATTGAGAATTAAACTGCCATACTGGAATTTATGGTCACCGCACCAATCAAACCATAACTTAATAATACAAGTATGATAATACAAATGAAAGAGGTTTCATGTTCTATCTATCTATCTATCTATCTATCTATCTATCTATCTATCTATCTATCTATCTATCTATCTATCTATCTATCTATCTATCTATCTATCTAGCTATCTACATCCATCTGTCTACCAATCTATCAACCTGTGCTTGTACAATCTACCAACCTATTTACTGTACCAACCACCATCCATCCATCATCTACCAACCACCAACTCATCTATCTACCATCTACCATCTCAAACATCTGTCAACCAATCTACCAACTATCTACCATCTACAAACGCATCATCTTTACCTACTTACCATCCATCCATCCATCCATCCGTCCATCCATCCATCCATACACCATCTACCAACCCATCTGTCAACCAATCTATCAACCCATCTGTGTACAATCTACCAAGCCATCTACTATACCAACCACCATCCATCCATCCATCTATGCATCCACCATCTCATCTATTTTAACAGCTATTTACCAACTCAAACCATCTGTCTACCAATATACCAACTATCTACCATCTACCAACCCATCTACTGTACCTACCTACCATCCGTATATCCATCCATCCGTCCATCCATCAATCCAACTATCTAGCCTCTTCCAACCACCAGCCATCTATCTACCATCTACAACCCAAACCATCTGTCTACCAATCTACCAATCCATTTACCATCCATCCATCCATTATCTACAAACCACTAACCCATCTATCTAACAACCCATCTACTGTACAATCAATTCCTTCCATCCATCCAATATCTACCAAACCCATCGATGTTCCATCTACCAACCCGTCTACTGTACCATCCATCCATCCATACATCAACCCATCTATCAACCCCTCTGTTATAACTTCCATCCATCCATCCATCCATCGCTCTGTCAGATCTATATATCTCCATCTGTGAGTGTTAATTTCTTTAAGAAGATTACTTTCTCTAGAGTGATTACCCATAATCGCGTGGAAATAAAATGTTGCATCGACAGCTTGCGTAACTAAATAACTTAATGTAATTAATCAACCCTCACATCATTACTTCACATAATATCAATCTGTGATGTTTTTGTGGGTCAGTGTGGCCTCCGTGCTGTGAGTCTGTGGGTGGGTGGGGTTAATCTCAGGGGGACAAAAGCTTTTAGATGTTTCAGTAATCATCCCACAGTGACCCCGCCCCCTCCTCGTCTCTGACGAGGACATGTCCGCGCATGCAAACGACCAACAGAGCAACAACTGTCACAAATACACACACACACACACAGAGAGAGAGAGAGAGAGAGAGAGCGAGAGAGAGAGAGAGAGAGAGAGAGAGAGAGAGAGAGAGAGAGAGAGAGAGAGAGAGAGAGCGCTTCTTTTAGGCTCTCTGGTGAAGTAGGGAGCTGGTAAGCATATTGTCATTAAGGAGAACAGCTTGGCGAGGGGAGATCTAATGTCTCTGAGGTTCATCTCAAGAGCTCTGCTGTAGCCCTCTGGAGTGCCATTTATTTACCTCACAATGACGGCCCTCTCTCTTACACCGACATGAGCACAAATGTACAGAACATACAGACAGACAATTAAAAATACCAAGTGGAACTGAGAAAATGACTTTCCAAACAGGCTTCCTTAATACTGTCTGCCACTGGTTGGAAAAAACAGATGCCCACACATCATGTCAGTTGTTGACTTTAAATTATGCTGGAAAAGGAGAAAATTTCTATCTATATATCTATCGATCTATAATAATAATTATCTCACTGCATGAGAAGACGTCCACGATGACTGTATGACAATAGCTGTTTCTTCCTCCTACTTCTTTTCTGTCTCTATTTGGGGTAAATGGGGCTGAAGGAGTTTCTGGGTGGTCTAAACTCAAGGTAATAAAGCATAGGCTGGTTTGTGTGTGTGTGTGTGTGTGTGTGTGTGCGTTCATGCCTCTATGTTCCAGGCAGATGAACAATTTTCTGTGAGGGTCTCAGAAACAGGGCTCTCCTATTGCCCTCTTTATTTCTTTTCTCCACCTCTCCATCCCTCTCTATCCCTCTCTTACCCTTCTGAACTGAATTTCCTTTTATCAAGGGGCTTCACAGTTTCCCCCCACTTTTGTAATCTTTTCATCACTGCCAGAAAAACATTTATTCTCTCTTCTTTTGTCTGTGGCATGTTGCTGGACACCAGGTCTCACAAAAGAGGTGGAATGCTGAGTGTGGATATTCTCAGAGAGAGAGAGAGGGGGGGGGGGGGGGGGGGGGTATTTAAAAAATGTCTAAACATGCCACTGATTAAAGGAAAAACTCATACCGTCACTGCTATGCATCTGTCCAAAAAGAACACACACAATTATAATGTTATTATTACGACCATTACTATTATTATTATTTTTTTTTAAATAATTTTTTATTTTAATTTTAATTTTAATTAGTTTTATCATCACTAGAACTCCAATAAATAAAGTACAAAAATTTTAATATATATATATATATATATATATATATATAAAATTTTAAAATATTTACTTTATTTCAATGATGTCTTCTTTTAAAGTTTTAAATAAATACATAAATATAAAAAAGGCACACACATACACACAAACACTACAACCCCTCACAAATTTATAGCAAATCATAATCTACATGATCTTTACAGGTAATAAATCAATTAATCAAAGTACTGGCTGATATTTCAAAACACTGCATATAAGGTAAACATGAAATAAAAATTATTCATAAAACAGCATGCTTTGGGGTTTTTTTTTTTGGAAAGACACTAAAAAAGTTATTGGAAGAATGAATAAATTATAAATACAAGCTTCAGAAGCCAGACATGAAAATCAAAGGTGACTTTATGTTTTGGATTCTAGCAGGTAGAGGCTTGTCTCAAAGCTCAGAAAACCAGATCAAAGAATGTTTGAGATGCTGCGAGTTGTGCCATCGGACCGCACAAACACAGTCAAGGACGTGTGATTACACTCAGGTTCATATGCAGGCAAAAAGTGCAAAAAAAAAAAGAAGAAAAAAAAAAAGTGTTGTTACAAAGAGTTACAACAGATTGCCAATAGGGAATTAGGGAATATCATCTAATTCTACAATCTCTTTGACCATATGGTTATGTTTTCCTTGAATCTGTGGCTTTGTGTGGTTGAGTCATTAATTACATCACTACTCAACAGATTGAGAATGGGAACCAGAACATGTTCACCATGGTTGGAAATATTTCCTCATGGCAGGAAAGTACAAGCGCTACACAAAATCTGGCCAATCAGGAGAAAGCACAGTAAAGCGTGACCCTTTAAAGCTGAGGACTAAAATAGGTGTGACTGGATTATTTCGGGAGGAACATTCACAAACGCTGCCTTACGAAGAGCGGAGGTCTGTAAAGAGCCGAGCTACAGAAGGGCTGGGATTATTTATGAGGTACTGTAAAAACAGCACTTAATTACAGTGTTTTGGGCTTTATAAATGACAGCCTGGCGGACTGGAGTGGTATAATTAAGGCAGGAGAAGCAGAGGCTGATGGAAGGAGGAAGAGAGAGCAGCTCTGTGGAGATCTGAGCTCTGATGTGGGATCTTGATGTGGTGGGGGACCCGGAATACACCCGCTACAGGATGACATAGTGCTGCAGGGGCGAGTGTGTGACGAGTGAGAGAATGTGTACAGAAAACACACAGTGCATATGAAAACCTAAGTACTTTTTGCCCCTTCAATTTTCCTTACAAATTTACCATAAAAATACGAAAACTCGATAATAATATCCCGATACCATGGTAGAATAACGGTATCTGATGGAAATGCCATGATATTTATAAATACAGAGTTATTTTTACTATTTATTAGTTTGTTACATGAAATATATACATATAGTACTGACAATATAGAGGCATCACACAACTGCTTAAAGAAAGGTCGGACATCTGACCTTGAAAATGTAATGCACAGCAAACGCATCATGGGTGGCATCCCATACAAAAGACAATATAAATCTGAACGAACCCCTTCACTAATGCATTATCATGATAGAAAGTGCATTTTGGCAGGTTAGTGGCTTGACCTCTGACCTTAGGGACACAGCCCTGGGGCAAATGGGGCCATCAGCGGGACCCCTTTCTGTCCGAGCATGCTGCAGTTTGAATGTCCTTTAGGACACTGATAGATCTACTAATGATGGTCCATATTGAGCAGTTTTAACCTCCCCGCAGAACACTAAGACAGAGTTTAACTAAATGGACAGCACTCATGCAGGAATCAATACTGCTGTCTGCTAGAAGAGCTGCCAATCTAGAGCTTTTACAAGTGCTTTCATTCAGAGCACAGGGACAACACCTCTCCTCATGAGGCTGAGTGTGCACTTGTTCTGCTAAACTCAAAGAATGTCCTCAGAAATACAGTACAACTTGCAAGGATGGTTTTCAACAGATTTTTAAGGACAAAATGGTAGGGACTTTAGCAGAGATTTAATGCAAACTTTTGTTACTAAAAACGATACTGTTACCTTATCAGAGTAAACTACAAAAACGAAACTGTGACGTCATGTGCATGCGTATTGCATGTTCACTCCATAGGTGCCTAGTGTTTCTTTACATCGCCATCTACTGGTCTGGAAGCATAATACAGGGTATTATATCAATACAGGATTGCTTTGACAACATTGTCTTCTGAGCACGAAAAAGTGCATTGTAAAAACTTTTCTGTTTTTAGTACACAATTGTCATGTAAACATACCCTAAAAGTCCAAAAAGTCATTTTGGCTGTGTAAAAAAACACACTTAAACTAGCCTATGCTCATTTACTGTATTTAGTAGGCCTATCAGTCTGTTCAAGCTGGTCTGGTTTTAAAGGGGTTTTGGGCACTTTTCAGTAAACCTCCATCTTCACCAGGCTGGTAGACCAACTTGAACCAGCTAAGGCCCTGTTTACACCTGGTATTAAGATGCGTTTTGGTCTAACGGATCACAAGTAGATACAGGTGTAAACGTGATCTAAAACGTTTTGAGCTTGTCCACTTCCGACCACTTCCAGGTATCTTTTTAAAGGCATTCGACCGGATTGCTTTTATAGTGGAAACGCTCATGTGGTCAAATGCGTTCAAAAAGTCAGAAAAGACCGCCGACTGGGAAGTGCACTAGCCAGATGGAATTTAAACTTTGAAGACCCAAGATTGGTTTGAAGATGAAAAATGTACCAAGCACAATGTTCTCTCACCGTTCCTGATTTCTAACATGCACTCACAGTGTTCAGCATTGTCTTGCGGCTATCAGAGCAGAAACGAAAGCTTATGTTCTCTGTGTTTTTCCGTCGTCTCTGGCCGCGTTGATAAATAGTTCTTGATTATTTTGTCCATTGGATCCAAAGATCTGACAAAAACAATACATTTCCCCGCCCTTAGACCCTCCCTTCATTGAAATCAGGACAGAAGTGGTTGGAAAGTGGACAAAAGAGACGGATTGAAACATCAGGTGTAAACGGGTATGTGTCTTCCTGGTCTACTTGTGATCCGATCGACCAAAATGCCTCTTAATACCAGGTGGAAACAGGGACCAGTAAACCAGCCTAGGTTGGCTTAAGCAATTTAAAGTAATATGTAATATGCATAATAAAGTAATATGCATAAAACAGAGAAGATCACTGAATAACAGATGTGGTAGCTTTACAAGATAATCGAGCAATTTCACAGCAATTTAATAGTTCAGCGTGGTTATTATCTAATTTCTTATCTGAAAATTAAATCTATAATAATTATAATTAGCTTAATTTACTCACAATAGAAATCAATGGGAGGTCCTTTTAAGAACATTTATACTAGTGGCTGTGCATTTAAGACAGGAGGAGATGTATATGCGCTTCACTCATTTGCAGTATCATTTCACCCCGTCCTAAAAATCGAGCCCTCTTTTGTCTGCAATGTGCCGGTTTGACTCCTGCGAGAGTCGACCGGTCAACAGGGAAGCCATTACCGCTCATCTAAGACTCCAATACTTCTTCACACCTCGAGCTGTCTCACAGACACATACACAGAGACAGAAAAACCCCTACAGCTAAACACAAAGCAATTACTCACAGACACCGAGAGGGAGCCTGTGGAAGGAGGAAAACACATGGAGGACTTCAACAAGCCAAAGGAATGTACTATCAGCTTCATTGTAGAAAATTTCACCATATTTAAAGACAAAAAGTGTAAATTCTGGACCTGATGTCCCCAAACTGAATTGCGAAAAATTATTATAATGATGATCATTTAAAAAAAAAATTTTGGTTTCCCCTACACTCCCCCATTTGCCATTGGTCAGACAAATAGATAGTCCCGCCCCAAACTAACACCACACCGCAAAAAAAAAAAAGGAAAAGGTTTTCCTCCCCAGAAATTTTGTCTCGTTTTCCAGTAAACACATTCTTAAATCGAAATATCAAGTAATTTTGCTTATCTTGATTTAGAGAATTTTTAGTACTGGAAAAAAGACAAAAATACTAATCATTTTTTGCAGTGCATTGGTTGAGCCAGTGTTACTGTGTCTGGCTGGTTGGGATGTTTTGAACATGTTTTAATAGGCAGTTTTTTGCATTTTCATGAGAATCAACCAAGAAATGGTTTTGCACATTCAGCTGAGAACCGTCCAAAAATGACATACTTCTCCCATAAATCAATTTCACATAATTCAGTATTTTTTTCTCCTGACAATCAGTGCTGAAAATATGCATTATAACCATACTGCATCTAAAACAGGTGTTATAAAATAAACTGCCTGGAATGCGTGTTTATTTAAATTCAGCCTTCAGGAGACAAGCAGACAGGCGGTGTGTGATCATTATGGGGTGTGTGGTGGCATGCGGGCGACAGGATTGTGCCGTTAGCCTTGTGCTGAAACTGTAATGGTGTGTGTCTGTGTGTGTGTGCAGGGACAGACAGATGCCATCCTGGGGATCACGTAGGATGCAACCCCCTTTTGCCCCTGGGCTAAACACACACACACACACACACACTCATTAGGTGGGCTGACAGCACCCGTTCCATACTCATCATTAAAGCATGTAAATGTCCCTGTCACTCTCACACAGAAACACGCAAGCGTCCCGCAGGGCCTGCACACATATGCTCTCCTGGAGATGTCTTGGGTGAGAATTTGTCCCTAATTAACCCACCTTGTGTGGGTGGAACGGGGCAGGATGGGCTCTCCTAACAAACAGCGAGCGGTCGGTTCGAGCTGACAAGAATATTCTACAGCGGCACACGGGCGTGAAACGAGAGACAGGCGATCATCAGCCACAACGCTTGTGTTTGCGATCGCTGTGGAAGCTGCCGTGTGTGTGTGTGTGTGTGTGTGTGTGTGTGTGTGTGGAAACGCACAAGGAAAAACAGCTGAATTTGAGAGTGTACTTCTCGAGGGCACAGTTCTGCTTGATTCGATAAAGTGTGCCAGTTTAATTGAGAGAAAAAACTATTCTATCTTCTCTCCTTTCACCCTTTCTTCTGGGAGAAAGAGAAAATAAAACTAGTTTTGAATATCCAGAAGGAAATAGTTGTGCTTGCAAGGCAGCAAAATAAAAGTGTTGAAGCTTTAGATAAATTAGTTGCAGAAATAAGTACAAAGGGAATAGTAATATGTAATATACAAAAGCTCCAAAAGTATTGGGATACTTGACTTTGCATTATACAACAAAATATCACACGTACAAGCACAAGCATACTTTTCAGGCAAAAAACAAAACAACAAACAGACAAAGAAAAAAAATGCATGATCTCAAGGAAAATGAGTTGTTTGTGAGATTTAAATGATAAAATAATATATATCGCTTAAAAATACTTTGTCAGACATTAGTCCAAAGTTAACATGATGAATGTATTTTAAAGAATTTTTGGTTACACTTTATTTTAAGATGACGTAGTTTCATTGTACTTTTTGTATTAACTTACTATAGAGCTATGGTTAGGGTTAGTTACTTACTGTTATTATATTAAGTACATGTAGTAGTGTGTAACTACGGCATCATAAAATACCTAACATACCAAACTGTATGATTATGATTATTATTATTATTATTATTTTATCTCACTTTAGGGTGAAAAAGTGTCTAAATTCTTGTTGGGGCCACTGGAATGTCAATACCGTGTCAGCTTACAAATAAAATAAAATAAAATAAATATTCTACTCACCTATACCAGCCAAAGAGGTGGACAGCAACAGCATGCGGAAAGAAAAAAGAAGAAGAAGAAAACAAATTAGAGATTAGATTCAAATTGCATTTCAACCACATGTGCGAAAACTGCAGTGAATTCTGGGGTAGAGTGCGAGCTTAATGGAGCTGAGGGAAGGTCAGTGCACACAGTCAGATATGGTTTACTCAGCAGAGCTTAATCTCATCTTGATCTGAGGACTAATCGTAGACAAACTCTCCAACAGAGTCTGTGGTTACACGCTCAGGGAAAGAGAGATATTAATGTAGCTACATATATCAGGAGCTGTTCAGTGCTGAATCAAGCAGGTGTTCTCGTATCACAATTGCTGTTATTTTTTTGTCTTCTGTTTATATGTTTGACGTATTCTCAATATATTTTTTTTCACACTCGGTGCTCTATCCATAAGTGCTTTGTTATTATTATTGTCCACAATGTATTTTCCCCAGAAGAAACATTCTGAAAATTGCCTTCTAGGAACAAATGCTCCTCGGAAATCCCTTAATGCTCAGCACCGGAGACCAAACACCATCATTGATCCCATATGCGACAGGCCTGCTGAAACTCCACCATGCAGTATTAGCCTAGCGTCAACTACGTGTCAAGAAGTTTTTCATCACAGGCTTAGCTGTGTTATCACCTCTGAGAGTGTGTTCATGTGTATTTATGGAAGAATGGCCTATTAATGGCAACACACACACACACACACACGGCTCAGGCAGGGTGCTGAAAACCTTACGGACTTATGCTGGGCTCTACATGCACTCCGGACAAGAGCTGTCAGCACGGCGACTCAAGCTAACAGCCTCGGACAGGAACTCGATGGGCCCCGGAGAGCAGCGGCACTGTGCTAATGACATTATCTGCATATTAGCCCGAGCTCCCCAAAACACCCTCTCTCTCTCTGAAGTAACCCTTTCCTCTCCATCCAATCAATATCGGCAGCCCGGTCAGTGACGAGAATGGATATGAAGGACGATGCATCAGAAGAGAGAGAGAGAGAGAAATGCATTGACCTTTTTCCCATTCCCTGTGTGACCTATTTCAAATGAGAGGATATGAAAAGAAAAGACAGGTACGGATGGATGGATGACTGGAACGAATGAATAAATGAAAAGCCGGGCTCCTCTTCGTGGCAACAGGGGATTCCCGGAACAATCCCATTCTTAAAACCAAAGACACGGTCTAAAATACAGCCCAAGATTATGTCGAATTGAGAGGCTCTCAGATGGCGGTGGACAAACATATGTGCTGTTCGTAATAATTACGGGGTTGGCTGCCATTATCGGTATTATCTGCTTTAATCAAGCTAAGCCCAAGGAATTCCCAAGTCTTTAAGAGGGATTTAAAAGTTGTTCGCCGCTTGAACAGAAAAGCTCGGGCTGATATATGATGTTAAATCCAAGCAGATTAGCTCGAGGGGGAATCAGGTAGAAAATAAACATCGAAACGTCTGGAGTGGGTTTAATTGGAGAGAATGATATTCAATGAGAGATTGTGAATTATTAAGGAATTTTTGACAACAAAGCCTGCAGTTTTCAGTGAATGTGCAATTATTTCCTTCTCGCTCTCCTCCTCTTTTGACCTTGAATAACTCCTCGCTTGGGCTTTTTGCTGTAGGAATGTCAGCGAGGCAGAAAATATCTGTCTGAAGTTGAATGAAGGGGAAGAGATGGGAGACGAGAATGAAAGAGCGCGGGAGAGGGATTGCATATTCAAGCATGATCCGCCATTAAAGCCCTGGCACTGAAAAGCGTATTCCAGCCTGAAGGACTTCTTTAAAGTTTCTTTCTATACCTGTGCGCATTTTAGAAATTACACTGGCTTCATAACGATTTCTCTGCGCATTCCGAAAACGCAATATGGATCTGTAAAGCGTTCATAATACATACAAGGTCATCCGGATACGGCAACTTTGACGAGCGGAGCTCAAACCACACATCGAAGTGCACCCGCAAACAATTCCATTTTAACATGCATCAGGGCATAACGCTGACGTACGGTTCGCCTGATCGCTCTCTTAGACACCAATCATGGGAATGGTTTGTTGATGTAAATGGATTTGCGTGGGTGTAATGACTTTGCATTTATTTATTTATTTCCGTATTGCTTCAATAACATTGATTTTAAATATATGCAGGGCAAGAGGCAGGCTAGTTAGTCAGCAAAGCAGCGAGTCTTTGATCTTCCGTCTGGAAGCTTTGAAGCCGCTTATGACTTCTGCAGAGTTTGCACTTTCAATGCGAACAATTGGAGAGCATGTCAAATGTATTTCTGGGCCAGATGCAATTAGGGCGTAGTAGGTTAGTCTGCAGTCTGCACATTTGGAGAGTAAGTTAATGAAGAGACTGTGTTTGCTCTTTATTATTGAAGAAAGATTAAATAATTGATGTGGCGAATCACAGAGAGATACAGAAAACAGATAAATCAAGACAAAGACTTTGTCCACAGCTCTACAGAATTATAGAATTATGGGTCAAAGAGCTGGTATTCATACATTCAGCAGGATTAGGTATGTTTGCCTATTGTGAAAGCAATAATATTAACATAAAACATAAATATTAATTATAATTATTAAATAATATATGTATAAAATATTATTTTTTTATATATGATATTTATTTATATATACTATTAATACATATTATATATAATATATTAAAATATACATTTTATATACACACAACAATGACAAAAATACAAAGCTATCATCAATGTGTTTTAAAATTTAGAAATAAGGCTAAATAATAGTTTTAATATTAAATGTTATTGATTTTGTTTCTCTTTTTAAAAATAGCTGTTAAAATGCATTAAAATGCAGAAATTAAAATGCAGGGTGTGACCGTCGTGCGTCACTCGTCTTGTTTGATAAGACGGAAACCATGAATAAGAGCTAATTTCGACAGAGTGAATCACTGCTTACAGATGGACGAGAAAAAAAAAACAATGAGAAAATAACTTCTTATAATGTTAAATGCATTGTTAAATTCTCTTTCTGTCAAAGCCAGTGAAATGGTAATTAACATTCTTTCCAAGCCATCCTTCCATTAACTGCACGGTAATGAAAGTTGAAGATAAAGACTGGGAACGGTCTTCTTTTTGTTCTTTTGATTTGTTCTTTATTTCTTTTCTTTTTTTAAACTTGAAGGTCTCCATTAATATTATTTCCGAAATGCCAGAGCATTTTATCTCTCACAATTATAATATTAACATGAAATCCAGCAGGTACTGGAATATTTTTTATGGCTTCATTCTAGGAGACAGTGAAGAGGAACGGTTCTGGCTTATTGAAAAATAGAATAATAAAAATTCAGTTCCAGAGGTCAGTTGCTTTCTCCCAGAGACCATAACCAATTGGCTATCTCCTAAAAAAAAAAAAAAAAAAAACCGATAGGTGTGGATGTGGATGGTTGAGCAGCGAAGCAGAAGACAGCCGTGCAACTGTGGTCTGTCAACTCCAGGTGAAGGCTGCATCTCAAACCTTTCAACCTTCTCCCTCAGAAAACGACCTTTTCGATTGCATTGGGCAGTGGATTGCAAAAATGCGTAATTGCTTCAGGAATAAGATGCAATAGGTAGTTGTTGGGTTCAAACAGAATGCCTTCGGTGCTCCAATTCCCTCCCCTCACCTCTCTAGAGACCAAAGTCCTTAAAGGTAATCCTCAAACACTAAGAGCGTGTGTTTCCATTAGCACAGTGTGTCTTCGCCCCAAACCAGACACGTGCTCACAAACCAAACCCTGCCCTTCTCTCTCTGGAGATGGGGAGGTTAATATTACATTTGCGAGACACGTTCTCCATTTTTTATTTATTGAAAGGCAGTCGTGCGTGAGAGACTGCTGGCATGCTGGGCTGCTGGATTAGCTGACCCCCAACCCTTCGACACATCATATCAATCGCCCATCTTCACACCGGCCCCCGAAACTGTGTGTCTCACGGGGTGACAAACAGGGGTGAGAGGTTGAACTGTTTTAAACTCATCCCCAATATCGTTTGTCCTGTCTGTCAGAGTAGATGGCCCTCTGTCCAACGGACAGCTTGGAAAAGCCATTAAAAAGAACTCGAGGAACACCGTGGTCTGGAAATCGTGCAATGCCAAAGCTTCAGCATCCACCCCCACTCTTATTCTCTGCCCTTTGTTGACATTGCCCGAGAAAATTAAAGTAACAACCTCTTCTTTCTTTCCTGTGGCGATTCCGAGGGCCATCAAGCTCCCCGGAGAGCTGACGACAACAGCCACAAGCGGCAAAAACAGAGGATTGGCCACTCAAAGGGAAAAAATAATAGCCCGATAACAAAGGAGGTACAGAAATGGACAGCTAGAATACTCCAAACATGAAGAAGCAGAGTAAGCTTACCACTGACCTTGCAAAAACCACGTCTTAATTTCAAAATGATGAGGAAAAAGAGTGGGATAGAAGGTTATCGGAGATGAAAAAGCCTGTCTGAGAGTCTGAGCCATCCTTCAACGGGATTTATGACGAGGAATAAAGCGTGACATAATGCCTTGGAGGACCATAGGAACCCAAGGTCTCTTAGACCACAAGACCACTTAATCAGGTGCCATGACCTGCCCGTCTCCTGCAGGACAAATAAAGGACATTGTTATGACCAAAGCATACAACCAACCATATTAAACATTAAGATGTTCAGTTTAGAGAAAGAAAAAGTGCATCTACTGTGCTAGTCCACAACAAATCTCAAAACTGACAAAACTCTAAATACATATAGCCGGATTTTCCAGGAACAGTGCTGAGATCAAATGCTTGTGGTTTAAATGCCAATTATTTTTATTTTTGGTTAGCATTAGCATGTGAATCAGATGGAATCAAGGGAGAGTGGAATCGGTTCAGTCATCCCTGTCCAGCTGCACTTTAATCCACATGCTGGAATTGCTGGTGTGACCCAGGGTTTTATCCACTTACTGTTATTAATTTGGCTGCTCTCAGGGGGGCTGCAGGGGACGTGTGCTTGTGTTTGTCAGTAGGCGGTAAGTTTTGCATGCAGCTTGGCAGATCCGCACACGGCCTCTAATTGATTTATGGCAGGAGAATGCGCTTCTGATAAGGCATTGTTTTATAATCAGGCGGTGCAGGGACAGCCGTCTGGGCCTGGCCGGGTTTAATGGATGAAAGAATGGAAGGGTGAGACAGAGGAGGAGGGTAAACGACAATGTCCTTCATTCTTTTACTCCTCATTTATACATTCAGTACATCAGTGGCGCAGACTAAAACATGAGGCTCCATTTTTTTTTGTTCCAAAATTACTCAAAATAAATTGTGCATGCAAACTAGGGCTACAGCAACAAATCAGTCAAACTGATGATCATCAATAATGAAAATAATCCACAAAGAATTTCATTATCGATCAGCCTTTGTGCCTTAGTCTGGGGTTTACTTGAAACCATTTTATATTTTATAATTTAAATTTTAACCCCTTATTGAAAATGTATTGCATATATTAATCGGAATTTCCAAATAATCAAATAAATAATCAAAGTAACTGTTTATCAAAATAGTTGTTCATTGCAGCCACAATGCAGACATAACAAACCAGAATGTTTACGAAGAAAAATGTGAACCAGACAAAACATCAGCGTGCAAAACACTTTGTTTGGATGCTTTCTGCATTGCTTTTTTGTTGTTGTTGTTTTTAAAGGTTTTTTCAAAACACAATGTTGTGAAACTCTACGCAAAAAGCGGTGTCTGAATAAATAAGATAAAGGATTGTAATAGAGTCACAGTGTGGCGTCTCTCTGCGGAGACTGAGCTTTGGACCCCGTAGGCAGCTACAGCAGCGCAAACAGGGGAAAAGAGCCTCTTTCCCAATTAGGCCTTTGTGCTCAGTGTGGCGGCATGATTATCATGTATTTTTCATGCTTTCCTCTGTCTCCTGCCTCGTGTCTCCACGCTTGGCCTGCAGCTCCTGACTGACAACAACATGACACGGGGCGGCCCGACGACCCGAGAGAAAACGCACACGGAGGGGAACTCACAACACAAAAACTGCACACAGAAATAACCACAGACAGACAGAGAAATGCCCCACACACACACGTACGAAACCTCAGATTCACCATGCAGAACCTCTATTAGCAATGAGGGGAAACAATTCCAAGCACCTATCAAACAATGCAGCTTGATTTCTATTCATCTGTCAAAGACAGGCAGAGGACTCGGATTCAAGATGCGAGCAAGCAAAAATATTCTGACAGGGCGGATGAGGGAAAGGCCTCCGTTAAGGCTCCTGAATGTAAAACAGATGACAAGCGCCTGATATGCAGGCGATATTCCAGATGTCTGACTCTTAATGGGGGGTAAATGGAAATCAATCTTTACTTTTCATCCACCTCGACATCCAATCATAGGTAATTGTTTTTATCAAGATACTTTTGAGTGAAAGACGCCTGAACCCCATATCACCTCGCTACGTCTTTTACATAACTATACAAATGCATAAAGATTAAAAACAAATTGGCGAGTGCTTGCATTCAAGGAATTTAATGTGGGACATTTGTTAGCGGAAATAGGATGCGGCTAGTCTTATTAAACATAGGCGCAATTATCATTATGATACTCATCGTAGTGAAAAGTGTCAGTCATTGCATTCAGCACGGTAAGACACCCGCAGACAGTCAATTAATGAAATGGTGAGATTTGCTGATGAGAAACATGGGCTTTTTGTGGTACGAGATCAAAGAGACAGCGGCCTGAAAAAGGCAAAGAAAGCGACTGAAAAAATTGGCAATCAAATTCTATTTATTTTAAATAAATATTCCATGAACACGATGAACAGAACAAAAGCGCTTTTTAATTACTTTCTGCCATTTACCGTACTGATAATATACTTAATTTTGCAAACATCATGGTGTCTTCTTAAAAGGTCAATCGCAGCATGCGCTATTCGCTGTTCAGTCAGAAGGAAATATCACATGAAAAAAGTGACAGAGCTTCTTCTAATAGAAACTGACACGACATGCAACTTCCTGCCACCAGAGACATCAGTGCAAATTAGCAGCTAATTTAATTTTTTTTCTTCCATTAGGGAAACAGTGAAGTAATAAAGCAACACCTCCCCTTAATGTCTTCATCTTCCCCGAGACCACAGAACCCACCAGCTACCATGACCGTTGCCTCTGCCAACAAATGAAAAGATGGGATCAACCATTATATGGCAATAACTCCAGATAATATGTCCCTAGCTAGTTCTGTAGATGGTTTCCCAGAGATTGTTGAGATTCTGAATTTGAAAATATATAAATAGGTCTCAGAAACAAGAATGGTACAAATTAATGCTCATCAAAACCCCTCCGTCTACATTCATTTTAAGGAAAATACCATGACTTCTCCACCTGGAGCTGTGCTTCCAGCAAAGACTTCAACGACAGTCAAGCAATTCATGTGTGGGACTCTAATTAGAGCTCCCTGCTCTGTCTATTGAGTGTGCACCTGCAAATGCACCAAAGGATCATGGGAGTTGGAGTCCAGGGGCTGGTGTATGCTGCATGTTGGCAGGTGAGTGAGTCCAGGCTGGCTGGACTACAGGATTGTGATTACACAGCTGTTGATAGGAGTATTAGCTCCCCAGCTGCCGGCCACGACCTACTACTGACAGGAGAGCATGGCCCCACCTTCATGCTCAGTGATCCGAGTAATTACACCGTCTAGCTGACCCACACACACACACGCACACAAACAGACACATTCCATTTCAAAAAACACCTGCACTGTGAGTCCATCACTGCATTGCTGCTGGACGTGTCGACAGATCACACAAGGTTTGGTTGTGCTTTGTTTTGTCTTAACACCACAGAACATTACTTTCGCTTGTTAAAAAGGATAAAATGAAATTTCAACATTGTTTTAAGCATTATATAGATGGAAGATGTAGTTAAACCACCAATTAATAAAGTTTCTTTCAGGAAATGTCTTAATGAGGGTACAAGAAATCTGCATTTAGAAGAAGACTGAAGCAACAGTTAACAGTGCTAAATACAGTCTGTCCCCTGCAGGGCAGAGGAAACCTTCCATCTGTCCTGGAAGCTGGGCAATTACAAGGGGCTACTCTTGATCAAGAGATACTGTTGAGAAGCAGACAGGCCCTGAGGGATAAAAATCATCCACTTCTGTCTTTGTTTACATCTCACACCTCTCTGGAATTTCTCTCGGTGGAACCTCTCTACCTCCTGTAGTGGGTGGAAACATGAAGGCCCTGATGATCAGTAATTTCACAGCTCATAGATTTCCTTTGCTTTATTTGATATCATTTGTAAGTGCAAGCAGTAGAGTGAATAAGAAAGTAAAACAGAAGGAAAGAAATGGATAGGGGGAGAGAGAAAATGTGGTGAGGTCTCCAAGACTGCTCGTATGAATGGGTGGCTCAATGGATTGATGGTTGGTAGGTAGGTAGGTAGGAAGGAATGAAGGAATAAATAAATGAATGAAGAAATGAAGTAAGGAAGGAAGGAAGGAATGTTCTCAACATGTTTCATATGCATTCTTTAAAATCATGTACAAACATGCTAAATAATGGTCAACACAATGAGCTTTCCCTTCCAGTCACTCAAGTGTAAAGGGTGACCTTTACGTTCTAGTGACATCTGGTAAAGCTCCGAAAGCTTATCCATCCACAAACCCAGCTTTACAGAACAACACCATGCTGACGTTTGCTTCTACTGTCAGCAAGCCTAAATTTGTATGCGAATGGGAGATCTGTACTTCACAACATCTGCTGTACCTTCCGGCTGCTGCTGACACACTGCCAGGGGCTTGATCTCCATCCTCTTTCCTCGATAACCAATGACCCAGGCCACCCCCACCCTTCCTCAAGGGGCTGCGTCAGCTGGGGGATAGAAACTGTGGGATCAATGACAGTGGAAAAGGCCTTATAATGGCCTGGATTAATGATGAGAAATTCGGCGTCACCCAACAAGTTCCCGAACATTCATCACCACAGAGGGTCCTGCCAAGTGGCGGATCTTAGACCCCTACTGACCCCAGAAGCCAGATCATGAAGAAGCCATTCCAACTGCTGCCGTTTCCGCTGCTTTACCCTGTCCAGCTGTGCCACTGGGAGTGGTACGTAAGCTTAGGCCAAGTGCCTAAAATAGCAGGGATACGGTTACACTCTGCGGACGCGGATGCCGCGGTCACTCACTGTGTGCCATGCTTAATGCTCTCAGCTGTGCCTGGTTGGACCCTGGAAGTAGCTCTCATTTAAGACACTCTCTCATCTTGTTCTCTTTTTCCCCTTTATCGCTTCCTATAGTAATATTCTTTTGGAAAAAAAAAAAAACATGAGTGCTCTTGGAGAGTGCTTTTATGAGAGAAAGGCAAGAGAAAAAGAATGGGTAGGCATTTTCTCCAGCCCTGACAAATAGGCATTCCTGAAAGCCCACGGAACTCTACCGCTCCCATCTACTCAAGCCAGAGTGGAAACAGTCGTTGTCCCTATGTCTCATCCTAAAGGCAAGAAGTGCTTTTCAATGCACACCAGGGATGAACCCTACACATTACAGGAGCCTCCCACAGACCCCCAGACAGAGACAAGACTATTACGACACTTTCAGACCAGAGAGAGATCTTGAGAATCATCCATCTTCAGGCCTCATAGTGACTCCAAATTACCTCTCAATGACTAGCCTGACGTAAGTAGCTAAGGGACCAATAATGGGTTTTGCTTCTGTTTGGAAGGAAAATATCACAAAGGCGTCATTATGACTGGACAGATGTTGCTTGTTCAGAGGGCAACATTAAAAAGCATTGGTCTGCTTTGCCCTAAAATCTTCTGCATCAATCTTGTATCAAGAAGGTTGTGTGTAAACATACAAAAAGAACAAGATAGCAGATTCATGTGTGGATGTTTAGGACTTGTAAATACATGAGAGCTTACAGCTTGTATTCACTTCACATGCCTATCTACCCGTGTTCCTACAGTTTATTTGCTAGTCTACTTTACTGTTCCACTTAGCAAGAAAGAGACTGTTTCACTGCTTTAGTTTCTGGAACCAGTAGCTTTCACTCATAAGTGAATCTTTCCTGCAGATTAAGGACTCCTACAAAACATTTCTCTGGGCTTGTGAGTTGATACACTATGGTACACAAAAAGATGTTTCTCCAAAGTACTACACTAAAAGATAACTGCCCATCCAGACTAGGGTAGCAACAACATGGCAGCAACAAAAGGGGCATGGCAAATTCTTCAGACCCTTTCCGGCAAGCCATATGCCAAGACGCATAAATCCATGTCTTCAGCTGCATTAATAGACAAGAGAGGCAGTTATCCAGGAACTTGAGGCATGGGGAGATATTGGGAGCAGGCCTTGTGGAGTGAGGTTGAGGGAGGAAAGCAATTAGGAGCACTGCACCATAAGGACTGCAGGTGTGCGGCACAGTGATAAGGACGGTGGAGGAACCATTTCTCAACCCGATTGTCCCCCCACCCCCACCCCTTTTCCGCCGGTCCACAATGGCAAACAGCCTCCCCACCAACAGCCAAAGCTGTTTGGCAGCTTACAAAAGGTTTTCCTGGTCCTCCATGTGGAGGAATTGCTAGGATAAGAAGCAGACTGAAGGCTAAAGGGGAGGGTTTGCATTTCATCACGTCAAGCAGGGTGAACAGATGAGGAAAAAAAAACAACTTGTGTGTGAAATTTTGCTGGGAGAAGTCATTTAGAGTAATGACGTGGATTCCGCAGGCTGTTCCGACTGGCAGGCAATTAAGATTAATTAAGTGTTCGCTCTGGCCATTTGCAATATGGATTGCACCTTTTATTATGGCTAAAGGCCCATGTTAATGGGTTATATGGCATCATTATTTAGGTGCTGTTTATGTACATGACGAATACTAGGGGTGGGCAATATGACCAAAATCTTATCTCATGATAAGACTAATTTATTTCACACTATCAATATACTAACAAAATGAACAAAAACTAAATATTGAGGTGAAGGACAAAACTACTCTAGAAATGGTGCATACCTGAAAAGAAATATATATGTAAGGTGAGCAATACTTTGTAGACGCTAAACTGCACAGGAGAAGAGGCTGATTAACAGCCATCACACTGGGCATCTCTGATCACACAGTGATCCTGAAATCACATCCTACTCTGTCAGCACTTCTCCACTCTGGGTCTCTGAGCTCCAGGAACCCTCCTCCACCTGCTTGCGTATCTGTATGTGTGCACAAAGGTGTGAACATGCATATAGATGTGCAGGTCCCAGCACTTGACACCATATTGAGACCTGAGCGTGCTGGAGGGGTCGTAGGGGGACGTCGCGGAAAAGGGCATCTCTCTGGCACGACACACACATTGTCGTGAGTGACATTTATCCCCGTCGCTGTCAAACATAGGGGTGTGTGCACACTGCCATTTACCCTCTATTTAACACATTCTGCTGAAAGTAGCACACACACATACAGTTTATAGATTTAGGCATAATACTAAAAACGCAGAGGGTGTGAAACCTGAAGGAGAGAGAGGATGAAGGGAGAAAAACACATAGGGGCCGTTTCCAATTTTGACAAAAATAAATCTATAAGCAATTTCTGCACAGCTCTCTCCTTTCCTTTCACTTATAGTGACTCTGTGCTGCTGATCTCAGCAGTCTCTTTCTCTCCCCCCAGGTTGCTGAAAATGTGAGCTAAGCTTGAGCTGGTAACAGTCCCATAGAAACACACCATTTCTAGTTGTAAGCTCTGCAACAGCAGCTTGAACTAAAACTCCCTGATCTGCAGTTTATTAAATCTGCAAGTTCTGTTAATGGTACGCCTGCTCCAACAAAACACTGTGGTACATGGTGAGAAGTCTTTTCTCTGACACATATGTAAAAATTGAGCTCCAACAAAAAAACAGGTTATATCAGATGAAGGTGGTCAAGCTGTTTTGGAACACATTAGTTAAAGTAGTATACCTGTGCAAACCAAGCTAACCTAGGCTTTTGACTTGGATGAACAAAACTCACAAGCTAAACACAATATAAAACCTGCTAATAGTGTTGTCAAAAGTACCGACTTTGATACCGAATTTTAGTGAAATTTTAAAAATGTGATGCTTTGAGTGCTGTTGAGTGGATTCGTAAACATCGCTGATTGGCCATTGTGTTCACATGCTCAACAGATATGTCTGTGATTGGCTACAATGCTCTACTCACAAGACCGTTTGAAAGCACATGGAAGTGTTTGAATTTGAAAGCTTTTTAAAAGCAGGAATGTTTGAAACCGACCAGCTTGCTTTTAAACGCTCCTGTTTGTATCTGTGTAAACGCTCGATGAAGTGCATCCTTCTTGTCTATTTACAAGTTTTTGAAGTGTTGATCTTTGTATTAATGATCACAGACATATCTGATGAGCGAGTGAAAACAATGGCCAATCAGAGGTATTTAAAAATCAGGTCAACAGGTCCCATTTTTGAAATTTTAGTACGGAGTCGGTACTTTTCGACAACACTACCTGCTGCCATCCATTTCCAGCAGGGTTCGCAGGGAAGGCTTGACTAAGAGATCTAAATCCAGGAGCAACATTTTCCCAGAAGTGGCTGATGTGACACTATTATCAACTGCTCTAGACAGAAATACAACTACGGTCACAATCAGAGACGTTAACCCATTTACACTAGTCATACTAACCTGTACACAATGAGTCCTAAGGCGAGAGAGCGAGAGAGAGAGAGAGTGAGAGAGTGAGAGAGAGAAAAGGTATTTTCAATCACTGCAGCTTCTCTTTCCATCACCTACTTGGCTCTGTAGTCACTTTAATTAGCAGAGAGTAATCTAATGTTTGGAGATTAGTGAGAGCAGAGACACTGTAGCACAGATAACCAAACACAACACACTGGAGAGATGCTAAAGTCTGCCATCCTTACAAACAAATGAGCACATTTGCATTTAACGAGTTGATGAGTGAGCGAAGAGGACAGAGAGAGAGGCAAATAACGCTGGCTAATCTACAATTCCCCAAAAAACAGAGGGTCCAGTCCAGAGAGAGAGACAGAGGGATGTCTTCATTGACTGGAACAGACATTGCAGTGCAGTAATTAGTGACTAAGCCTCTCTTATCAGGCCTGTGCCGCTGTCAATAGTGATTTCACTCACAACGACAGTCAGACCGAGTCTCACATGCGCGATAAACTACAGTATTTAACCCTGACGAAGAGGTTAATTCCTGATGTGTGTCTACATTTGGCATAATGTATATACTCGCACACCATTACACAGATATATTAAGCAATTCGACAGGTACTGTACATAGGTGACACATTATGTCCATCATCAGAGCTTAATGAGAACAAATTTCTTATATTTCTGCTGAACAAACAATATGAATTAAATTAAAGTATGATTGCGAAGTAAGCAGCGAGTTTTAACAATTTTATGCAGATGTCTTGGTGACTTGGTGATACAGGTGCTGGTCATATAATTAGAATACCATCAAAAAGTTGATTTATTTCACTAATTCCATTCAAAAAGTGAAACTTGTAAATTATATTCATTCATTACACACAGACTGATTTATTTCAAATATCTATTTCTTTTCATTTTGATGATTATAACTGACAACTAAGGAAATCCCAAATTCAGCATCTCAGAAAATTAGAATATTGCTTAAGACCAATACAAAGAAAGGATTTTTTGAAATCTTGGCCAACTGAAAAGTATGAACATTAAAAGTATGAGCATGTACAGCCCTCAATACTTAGTTGGGGCTCCTTTTGCCTGAATTACTGCAGCAATGCGGTGTGGCATGGAGTCGATCAGTCTGTGGCACTGCTCATATGATATGAGAGCCCAGGTTGCTCTGATAGTGGCCTTCAGCTCTTCTATATTGTTGGGTCTGGCATATCGCATCTTCCTCTTCACAATACCCCAAAGATGTTATGGGGTTAAGGTCAGGCGAGTTTGCTGGCCAATGAAGAAAAGGGATACCATGGTCCTTAAACCAGGTACTGGTTGCTTTAGGACTGTGTGCAGGTGCCAAGTCCTGTAGGAAAATGAAATCTGCATCTCCATAAAGTTGGTCAGCAGCAGGAAGCATGAAGTGCTCCAAAACTTCCTGGTATACGGCTGCGTTGATCTTGGACCTCAGAAAACACAGTGGACCAACATCAGCAGATGACATGGAACCCCAAACCATCACTGACTGTGGAAACTTTACACTGGACCTCAAGCAACGTGGATTGTGTGCCTCTCCACTCTTCCTCCAAACTCTGGGACCCTCATTTCCAAAGGAAATTCAAAATTTACTTTCATCAGAGAACATTACTTTAGACCACGCAGCAGCAGTCCAGTCCTTTTTGTCTTTAGCCCAGGTGAGAGGCATCTGACGCTGTCTGTTGTTCAAGAGTGGCTTGACACAAGGAATGTGACAGCTGAAACCCATGTCTGGCATGCGTCTGTGCGTGGTGGTTCTTGAAGCACTGACATTTTCGAATGGCTTTTGTTTCACAATCCTCTCCAGGGCGCGGTTATCCCTATTGCTTGCACACTTTTTTTCTACCACATCTTTTCCTTCCCTTCACCTCTCTATTAATGGACACAGAGCTCTGTGAACAGCCAGCCTCTTTTTCAATGACCTTTTGTGTCTTGAGCTTCTTGCGCAAGGTGTCAATGACCGTCTTTTGGACAACAGTCAAGTCAGCAGTCTTCCCCATGATTGTGTAGCCTACAGAACTAGACTGAGAGACCATTTAAAGGCCTTCACAGGTGTTTTGAGTTAATTAGCTGATTAGAGTGTAGCACCAGGTGTCTTCAATATTGAACCTTTTCACAATATTCTTATTTTCTGAGATACTGAATTTAGGATTTTCCTTAGTTGTCAGTTATAATCATCAAAATTAGAAGAAATAAACATTTAAAATATATCAGTCTGTGTATAATGAATGAATATAATATACAAGTTTCACTTTTTGAATGGACTTAGTGAAATAAATCAACTTTGATGATATTCTAATTATATGACAGGCACCTGTATGTGCCTTAAAGGTGAATTATCTGCTAAAGTAGGCAAGTGTTTGAGGTGATTCCAGCATCTGACAGGAAGGCTAGGTCAGTCGCTGAACTGTCCTCCCTCAGGGGAGTTACTGGTGTCAGGACAGCACATGGTCCAGAGCCCTGGGGCTTTCAATAGAGGACACAGCCGATCCATACTGGAACCTTTTCAGCAGAGACAGCAGTCATTAGCCCATAGAAGATATAATGAGGAACCATCGTCTCACACTTAGGAAAGAAGAAAAAAAAGGGGATTGGAAAGATTTAAAGCTGGCTCAAGGTATACAACATTGTCAAATACATATCAGAACACCCTATAAACATACAAGAGGGGAAGTTGCATGTGCACACACACACACGCAGACCCTCAAAGATACACACAATATAATGTGTGTGTTTCAGTGAGAAGCAAATCGCTAAGGTGTTCTGGTGTAACCTTGACCTTTTTCTTGAAGACATGGCGGCTAGGTGAGGAGAAGATGAGAAAGGGAGAGAAACGTGGTCTTGCATTCTAGGACTCGTTCTCTAGCCAATAAAAAAACTGCTACACGGAGGTCAAACATTTATAGATGGAGAGGTACAAAAGACATTTCCCTGTCTTTCATCACACTCCTCTTCCCCCCCCCCAACTTTCTAGATTTCGATCAGATGTTTCCCTTGACAGATTTTACCTCGCCCTGGACTCAACTGCACATACAAAATCATTTTAGCTTTACCTAACCTTATAGCAGGGGTGTCCATTCCTGCTCTTGGAGGACCACTATCCTCTAGACTTTAGCTCCTATCTGAATTAATCACATCTGAACCAGTTAATTAAGGCCTTTGGGATTACTAGAACTTTGTGTTAGGGTTTGTTGGAAGCTAAACTCTGCAAGACATTGGCCCTCCATGAGCAAGATTGGACACTCTTGCCCTGGGTTAAGGTTTAGGGTAAGAATTAAGACATGAGAAACTAAAACCGTTGGCAGTGTGACCAAAATCTACTGTATACCATTAAACACAATGTTTTTCATTACCAATGACTGCAAACGATTCACTTCATTGTTGAGTTATTCTGGCATTCCTACCCTTTGTGTCTTGATAATTTTTTTCCAGACAATTTTAGGAGAAATTTCTAGGAACAAGTAAACAATACCACTGCAGAAATCCCAATGGAATGGGCATGGCTTATGCCAAGTAGGTGACTAATGGCAGCTTTGTTTTAGTTAAGACTCGACGTGAAAGAAGACAGTCTGTTGCTTATGGCTTTATCCTTTGATGAGGCTAATTATGCTGTGTACAGAGCCTGTGGACTAGAGCATTCATTATGCATCCACTACCCTTCTATGAGTCCCACAGCTCCACAAAGAGACAGGGCCTGCAGCCTAACACTATCCCCACAGACAGTGCCCTGCTACAGGGCTACAACACCACCGTCTACCCCTACTGCCCCTGGAGCTCCACATCACACTAAATAATGGTATTATACTAACACTAATACATGCACACACAAACAAGCATACTTCTGAGCAGCTATTTAAAAATTCAACTCTCAGATCAGACAAATAACTCCTCAGGCTGACAGTTTCTACAGTGCAAGAAATGGTTGTTCAAAAATAAGAAATAAAACATTTAATAAGGTTTGTTTAAAACAAGTTAAAAAATGTGCCAACTTAAAAGAAAAAATGGTCTGAAAATGGTCATAATATATTCTAAAAATATATATTTTCTTAGGTAAGTTTATCTTGTGTTAAGGAAGAACATATACACACACACACACACACACACACACACACATATATATATATATATATATATATATATATATACACACATATATAAAATACTGATTAAGAATAGAACAAATAACAAATATAAAAGATGACTATGTTTAAGAAAAAATAATAATTCAAATAAAGAAGCCAGTTAATTAAATAGCCTAAATGTAAGCTTTTTACAGGGAAAAGAGTGGGAAAAAAAAGAAAAAAAAATCATTTGGAGGTGGTGAAAGTGATGAACTTTGGCATCATTAGTTTTGGTGCATCAATGACTGGAATCAATTTGCTATCAAAGACATTGATTATCTATAGCATCCTGTCACAAAAATTTTTCACAGACTAAGTTGAAATTGAAGATGGTGTCTCTCAGGAGCCGATGCAGACCTTTTGCATTGACTGGAGGAATTTTGCTTAATTAATTCTAGAGTAAACAGAACATCAACTCGAGCTCACCAGGTCAACAGACTCGAGGACAGTGGGGACAACTGTACCATCTGTAAAGGTGTAAGAGATCGAGATCGTGTAAGATCACTGCTTTGCAGTAGACTGCATCAGCACATCAATGAAAGAAGCCAAAACAGAGTATGTGAGAAAGACACGCATGCTCAGTGATGGAGCGCAACGCCCTTTTGCTACAACCACCCTTCTCGCCCCCTCTTCCTCCCTGCTTCCCTGCTTCTCATCCAGTATTAATGGCTGTTGTTTTTTTAATGAGGGAGAGTGGGTCCCTATGCTTCTGAAGGTTTTTTAGGGGGTGGCAAGGGGGAAGAGAGTTCATCTATTCCGCGGGCTGTGTAGCTGTTGTGTGGACGCAGCAGGGTGGGCGTTTGGTGGGGCGTGAGGGGGGTTTGTGCCGTAATGGTTATTGGTCCCTTAGTAAATACACAGATACTCCGATCTGCTTCAAAGACCACATGCGGCTTCATATCTACTTTCTTTTTCTCATCATGCTCAACGGGGCTTGACAGTGGCACTGTTATACTGATAGCCTTCCTCTTTGCCTATGGCTGAAAAAAAATGAAACATTTGGGGGTCCTCGAACCTAAGATAAGTTTCATTTTCCAACTTACTAATGCGGGCGACCACAGCACACCCCTTTGAACGACCATACGTATTTACAATTTAATCAGAAACTGCCGAGCTGTGACCAGGAAGAGAGTGCTTGCTTTTATTTAATTTCTCTGTTCGTACTGCTCGCTCTTTTCAGTCCTCCTTGTTTTGTGAGATCTAATAACGGAGGAGCGATTCGCCAGCTGTCATGGTCGTGGTCACTTCATAAAAAATCAAATTGGAGGGAAAAAAGGGGGAAGATGGTGAATGTTGATGGAATGAGAGGGGAGGAGGAAGCGGGGCAAAAAAAGAGGCGAGAGATGATAGCCATCGTGAGGAACTTGATTTAGTAGTCATCTGCCATCTTGCCTGGTGAAGACGATGTTTTGTAGTTATAATGGCCTAAAATGGAGCAAGAATGTAGATGAGGGAGATCTCAGTGACGCCCGCAGGGTGGTTTAGATCGGTGTTATTTGTTCTGTTTATTCAGACGCTGTGTAAAGACACTTGGAAAAATGCAATTTTCCACCTGATAGGCTACTGTTGCTTGGACAGATAGAAAGATAAAACAAAAATGTGCAATTTAAAAGAGGAAGAGGAAGGTGAGAAAGAAAAACATTAATCATACATATTACGCCTCAGATAATTGCTTCCTTCTTGATTCCATCAAGAAAAACGAACAGTGACAGAATTTGGATGAAGATTAGTTAATTCCAATGACTGATATTTTTGAAGAAGAGAATGACCATAAATTGTCTGCTAAAAGACTTTTAGAAGAAGATGTTACCTCAAGGCTAATGTATTTTAAATGAATTTACCTCCTTTAGGATTAAAGTTTAGTAAAATTTAGGTTTTTTAGAGGCAGATCTCTATGAGTTATGCTTATGAGGTTTTTGAGGTTGCTATAGTTGGGTAGGGATGCAGAGATATTGCGCTCGTGTACTCCTACTCAATAAAACACTCCGATACCAACAATCTATACAACAATACAGTGCTTGTGACAAAGAAACATTGACAACATAGCAAACTGAGAGCAGAATGGATATATCAGAGAAGGATGTCTATAAAGTAAATGTATCGAATTAATAAAACATTATTAATATTCTATTAATGTTATTGAACATCGATTAACAAAATTAACATTTACACCTATAGATGGTGTGCGCAAGTTGATAACCAAAACACAGAGTGGATTAAGCGAGTTGAATTCTCACAATTAATGTAAAAATGGTCATCTTGGCGAGTATCCTAGTAAAGCTGGTAATGTCTTAAGTGAATGTAAACAGTTGAGAAATACAATGCATGTGCAATAGTATGTTGGATCCGTGTATTTGGTCCTAAAGAGCCAGCAGCCCAGTAAACCTGCTTATGTGTTTTTAATGATAATCAAACAATAAAGGCCAAAGAAATCACTCACCGCTCTTGACTTAATGACTTTTGCAACTTTATTAAAACTATTCTATATTTAATTTATACAGTAAATGGCGTTATTTTACATGTGATTACTTTATTCAAATTCTGTACCTGAAAACTATAGTAATAAAAACCTGAAAATTTAATTTGTATCTTTGTTCTATTGAATTTATTTGTCCTATTTGTAATTTGTTTTTGGTTTACATTAGTTATTTGTATACTGTTTACTTGTCTATAATAATGATTTAAATTGAAGTAGTTTTTGCAGTAGTATCAATACTATAGTAGAGAATTGTGATATTTCACTGGTCGCATTGAGCCCTGCTGAAACAGCTCTAAATATGCCCTGTGCTATTAAATCAAAGATAAAATATGATAGAACAATAAAAAAGAACAGGGAAATTAACAAAAGCTTGTACAATACATTTTAACAGGCATAATTAAGCATGAAGGATTATTTGCTAAACAAATTAAACCAATTAATATGATTCATATTCTTTTGGTTTCTCCATCAAATATATTTAAAACTTAGAAAACGGTAACGAATTACGGTATCAGTATCGTCAAGAAAAATGAATGTATCGATATCGAGCTAGTTCTGGAAAAAGTGATATCGGTGCATGCCTAAAATTGGGGTTGGGGAAATTCAGAATGTAAATTCACCAAAGGAATTTTCCCATAGAAACTAATTTACAAAATACTGTAAAGCACATAGAGAGAAGACATGCAGAACAGGTAAATTTAAAGAAAGAACAAAAACCCAACAAAGGAGGGGACAAAATGAAATGGCAACAGCTTGCCATCAAAACAAGCATCACCTCAAGCTGAGATGTCCAGTGAAGGCAATGTGCTGAGCTGCGTGCTTGTGTATGTTTGCTGTCCGAGTGTTTTAGTGTCCAAGGGAAAAGTGGATTTTCATGCAACAAAGCAAATTTATTGCAAGAGAAGCAACACACACACTTACACCAATAACACCTCTGGCACCATAGCTGGACAAACATCTGGGCTCTCAAAACAACCTCTCCACTGTGATTACATTGGCCTTCACCATCCTCATAAAAGCCCAGATGTTAAACACAGAGACCCTAACATCTGCTCCATAAACATCCTCATAATGTCCCCATAACGTCCTCTTGAAAGTCCTTCCACCCCACTGCACATCGGACTTATCTTCGTTCTTTCCAGTTGCAGTGGCATCTGCATTCAGAAGAAGTGTCATCCAGTTTGGCCCACAATGCCGCCTGTCCGTCTGTGCGGCCCATCTGTAAACGGGAGTCGCCCCTCCTTCCAGTTTCACACATAGACACACACTATCGTGTGGGGAGGAGGGGTTTCCATTGGCATGAAGGGTGTAACGGCAGTGCCAGACACTGACAATGAGACGATACTCCCAAAAACCAGCACGTGCCCATCCAACACCTTTCCAAAATCTCTAAACCGACCCATACGAGACATATAAATATGCATACACTAATTTATGAATATGTAGGGTTAATAGGCGGGGCTCCATGCTAATTCATTAATATGTAGGAGTTAATAGGCAGAGCACTGTGTTAATTGTATGCTGGATTAGATTCGCATTTGTGTATTATAATCATTAGTTGGGTTTGGCATCTCAGATGGACAGGAAATTAAGAAAACCTACGATTCCCACTAGCAACTGGAAAGCTAACAACAACTTTTAACGACAAACGGAACAGAGTACACACCCTCTAATAACCTTAGCGACTGGATCTTTTGATTTACGTAATAGATATTTCCTCATCTTTGATGTGTGCAGGTACGATGACAGCGTTCTTGTGACTCAAGTACACTGCAAAAACCCTGCTGAGAATAGAGAGCACTTCAGAGATTATTAACTCTGTGGATTTGAGATAGCAACAATCTTTTTATGTACCGTTTCCTCAACTGCGAGAGAAAATCTGGAGATGAATGAGGAGATAAAATGAGAACAAAAGAGGAGTCGGGCTAGCGCAAACATTTACACAACAGATGGGGGAAACTACACAGGCTATTGAAACCACAACTGATAAATATAAGCTAACAAAAAAAAAAAATATATATATATATATAGAAATTAGCATAATTGTGTTTCGTTTTTGTTCTGGATTCGTGATATTTACATGTACACATTTATAATTCAGCTTATGAAATTTTGATAAGCACACATAAAAAAAATTAAAAAAAACCTAGAATGACTGGTTAATGAGGAAGTGTATAGTATAGAAGAGGGAAAGAAGAGGTGTGTCATATTTAGAGGCCAGAAAGAGAGAATTCTGACACAGTGACACTAGGGACTGAAGGAAAGGAGGGATTCGGTTGGACACTGTCATTCTCAATCATGTACAATTCCTGTCAGCATTTGTCTCTCTGGAATAGTCACACATCTGTCTTGAACCTGCTTTCTCCTGTTATAATATGTACACTTTCCACAAAAATATTAACCAGCATAACCGTTTTCAACATGGATAATAATGAGAAATCTTTCTCAAGCAACCAAATCAGCATTTGAGAATGATTTCTGAAGGATCATGTGACACTGAAGACTGAAGTAATGATGCTGAAAATTCAGCTTTGCCAGCATAAGGATAAAAACATAATATAACATAATATAAATTGTAATATTTCACAAAATTACTGTTTTACTGTATTATTTTTGATCAAATAAATGCAGCGTTGATGAGCATTTGAAAAAAAAAAAAACTTTTCAATGATATAGCGCCCCCTAAAAAAACCAAGAAAAAAAGTTTTCCTACCACATATCTATTTAATCAGCTATATTGCTTATTTGCTTATCCCTTTCAGTTTTTCTCTCTCAATTTACCTAAAACTCTCTACACTGCTTCATACTTCTTATCTAGTTTACACTATTCTTCTAGTGATTTTCATACTTGGATATTTCCTTCAGGAAATGCAAATCTAATTTGTACTGTTTTCTCATTTCTATAACTTTCATAAGAATCAAATTACCCCACACACAGCAAAACACATTCACTAGAAACTAAAAGGCTGCCTTCTCTTAGCTGACAGAGAACCAGGGCTTAGCCTTTGAGGGAATACATTTTTAATAGTTCCCATGCTAAAAAAAAATTAATGAAACTTGTCATTGTGTGACGGCTGGCCCTAAATTCCTTACAAACAAGTAAATAAATCTGTGTCCTGATCGATTGTGCCATTATTTATCCTCTCTCAATCACCAGAGTGACGTGAAGCGAGGGAAAGGCGAGAGAATGATGAGAAAGACAAGAAATATTCCTGCACACCTCCAGTCCTCCCTCCCTCCTTCAGTATGTCCCTAATGAGCATGTCACCAGCAGAACACATTTCATATTGTTTAATTGATCCTCTCATCCATCATGAGGAGATCCAATATGTGGCGCTTTTAATCTCCGTGGGCCTCTAATCATAACCGTTGCTCACAGACACTCGCCCTGCACGTACAGTTCTCATCAAAGAACGGAGAACGTGAAGGTCGAACGTTTCAGCACATGGATTTGAAACTCAAAATGATGAGATACAGCAGAAACGTGACGCATTATAGAGCTTTTAGATTTAACTGCAAATGTAAGTGTCAAAGTTTGACTGGGTCCTTTTGTACAATTAAAAACGTGTACTGGATCAACAACTTTCCTAGTTTCCGGAAGTAAAACACAAACTGCTTAGAACTATGCTAGGCGTATGTGTGTGTGTGTGTGTGTGTGTTATCACACTGTGTAATCAACCATCTCGTTCTGGACACGTAGTCTGTCCTCTCCCTGTCAGGTTCACATAACTGATGGCCTCGCTAATGAAGGTTTACTAATTGATTGCGGAGAAAACAGCATATTACTCATGGAACAGTGGCGGGATCCAGGGACTAGCGGGACAGTTTGTCAATGCCCTCTGTTTTTTCATTGGCCATTCAGCCATAAATGTCGTTGTGGTCGAATGGCGTGTAAACAAGGGAAGAAACTTGGATCAAACTTTAAAACGCCGTCGCCTGCAACCGATCCTGATGTGAAAACACATTAAACGAATTGATGAAAATTATCCAGAGTAAAACAAACAAAGAGGCCTTTTACACATAATTAACAGAGAAATTGAAAGCAATTCACTCGGAAAACGCTTCGAACGGGAACAGCGAATGGCTTTCTATTGTCTGTCACGAAGAGTCGCTCACTGACCTGTTTTCCGCACAAAGCCGCTAATGTAAAAGAAGCTAACACGCGTGGGTAGGCCCTGCCTTTGATTAACTAATTATCAGACATTATCAAGACTAAACAGAATCCATTAACTGCTGGTCTGTTGTAGACATCCTCTCATTTCCCTCAGGAGCGACGAATGGCCCTCCCTGCTGCTAGATCGCTAACGTTACACACATACCTCTCCTATCAAATCTATAACAACTAATTCCTCTCTATAATGAGCCTCTAATTGACTTTTGCTGGTCGAGGACAATTGGCAGCTTAAGGTCCCTTTTTAGATCATAACATAAACACACATTTACTTAGCTATATGTGACAACTTCCCACTGACTTCCTTTGCGATCAAATTAAGCTAATTGCAATCATTACAGACTAAACTGAATACAAATCCCACCATTTCCACAAAATACAACTTTCTGCATTTTTAACAGTAAATAAACAGATTGTTAAGTATATTAATCCCAGTGTTATTTTTGAATCATTGACATACTTTTTTTGATGTCGTTAATATTTGGAATATTGTGTTTTAAATGTTTTATTTCAGTTTACATTTATTTTGTTTCATATAACAACATTATTTTATGGTTTTAGTTTTAATTAAAGGAGACCTATTATACCCCTTTTCACAATATGTATTATAGCTATGTCTCTAATATGCCAAGAAAGTTTCATCTCCATATACCTGACAGATCATTTATTATAGCTTGTCAAATTTGCCCCTTTTGGGGTGTGAGAAAAAACACGTCGTTTTTGTGTGTGTACCTTTAAATGCAACTGAGCTGCTGCTCCCCGTCCCCTTTCCAGAAGAAGGCGCATGTTTAACAGCTCATGCTTCTGTCAAACACAACCTCTGTTTGTGCTAGCATAAAGTAACAGAGTGTATGGCAGATCAGGGAAAGCACACGGGAAGTGGAGATGCCTGAACCCAAGAAACACATTGCGTTACAAAAAAATGTTTACATTTTCTTCATCTACAGCTTTGCCTTGCTTGCGAAAACAAAATGGTGGCAAAGTGGGTGGAAATGTGCTGATTATGGGGCGGTAATATTATAGTAAGATCACCTTTCATCATCAGAACTTAGCAAAATCTGACGATGAAATCTTTTTCAAGTTTTCTGGATTTGTAGATGCACCGGAGACCCAATTATAGCACTTAAACACAGAGAAAGTCCGATTTTGATGAAATGTCCCCTTCAACGAGAATGACCTTCATTCATCCTCAAAATGAGAACGTTTTTGTTTGTTTTAGCTAACATTTTTAACAATATTATATCGACTATGTGAATGTACAAATAATGCAATTCACAAATGGTTCTGTAACACAATACCTCAGCTAATAACATTAGGAACAAGTGTTAACATTTCATTTTGATATTAAATTCAAGGTTACTGGCAGTTAACCTTGAACTCTCCACTAGGCCAAATCAGTTTTTAACAATCTTTTTCAAACCAAATTGAAATTAAGAGCTCTTCCATGCTGTTCGCATGAATATTTATATGCTATATATGAGATTAAACATCTGACGCTGTAGATTCAGTTGAATCAAAGCCTGCTATTTCCTGCCAATGCGTCACATAAATGATTGTCCCCAGGCACACAGGCAGGGTGGAACTATAGTGAGGGACGGATGATAATTTCATCAAATCATGGCTTCAGGGAAAAGATGGATGAGTCTAGGTACTTTTTTTAATGCATGAATATAGAATCTGCTTTTGTTATATCGCTGATATTTGTGTACTTATTTACTTAAGAGTACAGTCATAGCCAATTAAAGGCCTATATATTAGCATGAAGGCGTTACACTTTCACATAAAAGTAATGCAAGCCAAATTCCAACCCACAAAACACTAAAAAAAAGGCCCTCTCAGTAGGACAGTACAAATACACAAACACACACTATTTGCTAGTCTGTCTATGGCTGAGGTTACCAGACCCCCAGTGCCATTTATTGGTTGGTGTGTTTGCGAGACCATGCTCTGCTTTCCAGACCCCAGCTGTGGCGCTACAGCACAGCAGGTAGAGACAGTAGGGAAGGGAGAATGCAGAGAAGAGAAGAAAAGAAAAGGTAGAAAGATCAGGCCTGTTGTACCTCTAATTGAGTCCTTTGGGCCGTGCCTCCTCAGATCAGACGCCTTGTTACAGGAATCCGGTTTCATGCTTTCTTAACAATGGGATTTGGGAGAAAGGGATTTATTGTCCTGGGGGACGCTCTTCTAACATCACTTCGATACTCCCCCTTCGCACTCTTCTTATGTTTGTTATTCCTTTTTTGGCCTCCCTGACGTCGTTCGTACGATTTAAATCCAATCATTTCAACAGGATAAACAACGGTGGTTAGCCTGTTAACGGCACGGGGATGAGATACAGAAACAAGGGCTTAGAGAAACGCAGGGGACCTTACGAAACAAAGAGAAAAGAATCAAGGCGATTTGGAAAACGAGCACCGATATTGAAAAAGTCGACATCCAGACATTTAAAGGGATAGTTCACCGAAAAATTTAAATTGTCATCATTTACTCACCCTCATATTGTTCCATACCTGTATAAGATCCCACTAACTTGCATTGTATAAGGGAAAAATAAATAAATAGAATCTATAAAAATATGGTCTTATGTATTCCATAAGACTATAAAACTGTGTCTAAGCAGAATACAAAGAGAGACAACTATAATAGTCCCTAATTATTTGCTTTACTTGTACAATGTAAACAAAGCTGGTATGTTCCACCTTTTAGTTTCCTAGGAAGTACATTAATTCATAGCTCCAGTATGGATATTATACAAACGCAGATGCACAGATAACAACAGCGAGACTGGTGGGGAAAAACAGTTTTCAGTGCCTCGCAGTCTGGTGATGAAAGCATTCATTTTGTAATCAGCCTCACTGAGACTTTTAGGAGTCTGTATGTGTGTGTTTGTGAGGAAGCTTTGTTGAGCAGAGAGGAAATGGCCCTGTGTTTTTAAAGAGCGGAGCTGAGTGACAGACACACACACACACAGAGTCGTCTCTCAGGCCTCCAGCGACATTAAGACACAAAAATAAAAGTCCACGGTAAACACAGGGATTTAAAGCAGGCTGTGAGCGCTCAAGTGTAGCAGTTCATATATTAAAGCACACAGGACTGTGATAACGCTGTAACTATGTTTATACACACAACAAGGCCTAATCACAGAAACTGTTGTGAACAGAATACCGGGAGACACAGAGACAGACGATGAGAAAGAAAAAATAGAGATGGAGACAGACAGTCCCATGTGTGATTGTCTCCACAAACCAGGACGTTTCAAATTGCTGTTATACACTATTCAAATAACACACACACGCAGACGCACACGCACACACAGTTGGAGACTACTTAGTCACAGACGGGATCTATCCACCTGATGCCAGATGAGAGAAGACAAAAAGAATAGACAAAGCTCACTGCAGGAGAACTTTAGACGCACGCACACATACACACACACACACACACACAGACACCAGTGCTGGACAAACCTTTAGCTGTTGACATCTTGTTTTAAAGGGACAGTACCCTCAAGAATAGAAATTCAGACTTGTACCGTAAAGTCCGATATTTTTACTTCTGAGTCTGAAGGGTCATGTTCAAGACAGGACATATTATTTTTTCTTTTTTTAAAGAGCTAGTAACAGCTTACATATATAGCATGTTTACATAGACAACAATTGAAGAAACAATTAAATGAATAATAATAAAAAACTTTTCTTATACATACAGCAAAAGGAGACAGGGGTTGTCAAGCTCTTTTGTCAGCATGCTAAGCTATAATTGAACGCAAGTGCAAATTACAGATTTGAGAGCAATGGCAAAAGTGAAGATTTTCAGCTAACAGTGACTTCAAAAGCTATTGAAAATACGCAAATCGTATAGACTATTTTTACAGCACTTTTTTTGATCAATGTTTGAGCTTGACGGTCCCAGTCCCTATTCACTATTGTTGTACGAAAAAAAACAAAAAAAGAAAACAAAACATCTGGACTTTATGCTACAGAGGTGTTTTTGGGTTTAGTAGCTTAGATATTATGATACATATAACACACAAAGAAAGTAAGTGATATAATTTAGGAATGGCATGAGGGATATTAAGTACATTTTTGGGCTCCCTAAAAAAAGATTAAGCACCATAATAATACAATACACATTTTAAGTTAGAACCGAATGCAAGCACAAATTATGTCAGATGAGAAGATTTTCAGCAAATAATTTTAATTAAAAAGTTATGGAATGACTTTTGAAGACTCAGAATATAGTGCACACATTTTATGGAATATTTTTAAGCCAGGTTTTTTGAAACAACATGCATTTTGGGGTGAACCGGCCCTTTAAATCTATGCAGTTCATGCTCACAATAAGTTTCAGTGATTATCAGCACCTGTTCAAGTCACTGTCTATTCAACTGCAGTACAAGCAATATCTGCCTTCCCCAGAGTCTAATCAAACAAGATTTGTTTTGGGACAGTGTTTGCAAGTGTGTGTTTGTGTGTTTAACCTCACAGCACACATCAAACAAATGAACTCAACTGAATATTGCTGTAAAAGTATGTAGGTCAGAAGGAAGAAAGATGCCACTTTAGGGAACCGGCACAGCGCTTAACACTCACACACACACACACACACAACACACACACACACACACATGCATACAGTTGCCTGGCAGCCACCTCTGGGGTCTAATAAAACAAACTGCAGTGATGGAGTGGTAATGAGAGCGGAGAGAGAACGATGTGACAGCCTGCATAAAGATACGGAAGTGTTTCTACACGGCGCAACGCAATAATGAGACTTCAGTTGACATATCTGCACAAAATGTCTCTGATGCATTTCAAGGCACTTTGAGTTATTAACAGACAGCTAAAGCACAATCACACAGAAAAAGATATTGGCTCTGTCCTAAATACAATACTACGCCCTTGTGTTCAACAAATATACATGTCAGGACCACAGTGTATTCATACGGCAATCATTCAGTATGACGGTGATGGTACCATAGTATTAACATCTGTTCAATGTGCAGATATTTTTTGCTTAACGGAGGCTGATTTTGCTATTCCACAGAATATGAAGTCAATGTGTGTGTGTGTGAGAGAGTGTGTGTGTGTGTTTGTGTATTTGGCTGGTCAGGAAGCATTTGCTTAAGTAGACACAAAATAAATATGCAGGTATTAGTTCTGGCTTCGTAGCCAATCAGAATAAGCTTCTTTAGTTCAAGCAGCCAAACAAACCCATTTGACACTGTTCACCACACACAAACGGCAAAGCCATGGACATGCATACTAATGGAAGTGCTAATGTGGAAATGCACACTGTATCAAAACACACAGAAGTAAACGCACAGGCTCACAATTCACATAAACACACTAGTCCGCATGCAGGCTGACACTGCAAAACAGACAATCTTCAGGGTAAAATAATCTAAGATCTCTGCAGTGATATATTAGTAGAGCTCCGAACGTGTGTTCATAAGCAATGAGAGTTGAGCGAATGTGACCTTTATTATCCGTCCCTTCTGATGGGAACTGACCCCTAAATGACCACTGGATCAATCAATGCAATCATCCTCACATCACTGACACACCGAACACATAAATATTCTATCATTCTACCGATCTATGGCTTCTCATCTCTGTCTCGTGTCACTGTGTAAACTCCATCACTCTCTCTTTCAGTACATGTTTTCTGACCCCTGATGTCCAGTACTGTTTGGGGTCATTTTGATTTTTTTTTTTTTAAAGGAAATTAATACTTTAAGTTAGCACAGACATGGTGAATCAATCAAAAGTGATATATAAAATAATTGAATTTTCTATTTAGTAAAGAATCCTGAAAAAATGTAATCCACACTCATATTAAGCAGCACCGCTGTTTTCAACATTGATAATGATTTATTGATAAAAAAAATAAAATGTTTCTTGAGCAGGAAGTCATCATATTAGAATGATTTCTGAAGGATCATGTGACATTGAAGACTGGAGTAATGATGCTGAAAATTCAACTTTGATCACAGTAATAAATTATATTTTGAAACATATTACGATAGAAGACAGCTTTGAACTGTAACAATATTTCACAATATTACTGTTTTTCTATATTTTTGATCGGGGAGCAGAATAACTTTTTGAAACACTACAAAATCAACACTAAAATATTATTAACAGTAGTTTACGGTTTTTAATATTATTATATCTATATTAAAATTTAATACATAATTTTATAATATAATATAATTATATTATATTTTTTATAATACAATAACAATAATAAGGATAATAATATTTTATAACATAATATAATAATAATATAATTTTATAATTATAATTGAATTTCTGTATTGTGTGTGCCATATTTCCAGAATCTAACAAAATGAGTAGAAATCCCTGCTAGAAATCCCTGAAATCTAACACCGCAGTCTAAAAGAGCACATGCTGTCATCTATGAAAACAAAATATGAATTTAGAGTCAATGCATTGGAGTAAAAGGACCAATAAGAAAAACATTAGACATTTGTGCAAATTCTACAATAATTTGACATTTGAACTCTTTTCGTATAACTAAAGCATATACGTCATATACGTTTCGAGTAACGTAAGATTGTGAGAATTTTGGGTGAGTTTAATTTCTGTCCTTTTAAACAAGTGATGAGCTTAAAAAAATGAGAAGTGCAGGTAGGCAGTCATATTTTGAGAGACAGAGAGAGAGAGAGCGAGCGAGAGTGCGAAGGGGGAAGCAGAACAGGGCGAGCGTAACCCTTCATGCCTCCAAGGCTTTGACCCGCCCCAATTAAACATAAAGTGACAGTGTGCCTGTGTGCCCCTGACACAACCGGACCAGACTGAATGCTAACAGTTCCCGGACCCCTGCATCCCACGTCCCTCCTTGCCCCTCATTCTCCAGCAATAACCCTTTGAGTAAAGGGGGGCCGTTTGACTCTGACAGCACTGTCATGGCCAGCCAATTCTCTGACATTTGAGCCTGTCAAGAGTTGCCACGGTGACCTGGCAAATCCATTGACCCCTCGTGGCCCCATGCTGATCGGAGACTTTGGTGTAGCGGGGCATGATGTGTGTGTGGGTTTCTTGTCCTAGACCCTAGAGAGGGGGTCACAGTGGGGCACAAGTTCATTTCCAGTTGTCATAAGCTCTTAAGTCTGTTTATATGGGGGGTGAATAATAAAGAAAAGTGAAGAGTGAAAGACAGAGAGGGCAGAGGAAATGTGAGGTGAGCTGTGCTGGATAGCAAGATGCCAGCTGACTGGACATGAGGCTGCTGCATCCATTAGAAAGACAGAGACACTCACTGGTGTCTCACACACACACACACACACACACACACCATCAGATAGTGATGCGATTGATACATTTCTACAGTAAATTAAACGAGACATATTTAGTTCTGAAGCTAGAATTATAGTTAAAACATAAATTTGAATACAATATTAAGCATAAACCTCACTAAAGTTTGATTTAAACTTTAAACCACAAAAAGGATCAACTTAAACCAAGACACATTCTCTGACAGTTAATATCTTATGCAATTTTGCTTGCATTATCAGCAGTTTTGTTAAAGTAAAAATTATTTTAAAACCCTTAAATAAATCAAATAAATTTAGTTCAGATGGAAAATAATATATCCTGAAGACAATGCATGTTCATTTAATTTTCTTACATAATTATTTCTTAACTAATATTAAGCATAACCCTTCATAAAATGAGTTAGAAATATAGTAGACAAAATCAATTTGCGTAACCAAAATTTAGTTACATTTCTACTCAAAACAAGAACAAGCCTTTGCATCTTATGTAGTTTTTAAGTAAATATATCTTGTACTGAGGAAAAAAATATTTTGCTAAATTAAAATCTATTTTAAAACCCTTGAAGTATTCTTTTTTAATCTTGTATTAAGCATATATTTATTTTTATTAGAATTACTGTATATTTAAAACAAAACAATGCATATTTTTGCATACAATATTAGGCAGAAACCTTGCTAAATTTTGTTAGATTTATACTAATAACAAGAAAAAAGGACAGACTTATTTTAAGATATATTTTCTAAAAACAAGTGTTAATATAATATGCAGATTAGCTTTTTAAGTAAATTCACTTTGTATTTTATACAAGGACACTATAAAGAAGAAAAAAAAAAACAGGTCTCTCTTACTCCCTCTCTTCCTGTTCGTGGCACTGCTCAGGACCAGGAAACAGCCGGCTGGAAACAGGCACCACCGCTGTCAGGTTCAGAAACATCAGACCACACTTATCTATCCTGACAGGTTACTCTCGGCTGAATGGTTGCATGTCGTAAAGCCCCGCCTCTGAGCCTCATTCTGACTTGTGCGTTCACCCTGTCAATCATACGTTCCTCATTATCCCAGCTTAATGTATAGAGACAATAGGTATGTCATTTGTCTTGTGACTTTCTTGAAGCATGTAAACACTGTAATGCGATTGGATTTCTTTGTTAGAGTGACCTGAAATAGGCTATCTGTTTGTCCAAATAATGGAAAACAGGTGCATGTTTGCAAGTCATTTCTTTTCCAATTTCATTTAATGCTGCTAGTGGTGCAGAACTTACACACGGCACATTCAATTCAAACATACAATTTAAATAAATTAGAATGTTCCAGGCGATAACAAATGGAGGAAATGTGGATAAAACCAGTCATGATAATCCAATAATTTGGACTGCGCAATCCGCCTGTGATGTTGAGTTATTTGCGGATTGCTTACACTTATCCGGCACTTTCTGCCCAGCGTGAGGTTTCTGCGGAGAGGCGGCAGGGGATCGGGTTCCGCACTGGGCCAACGTCTGCCACTCCGGGCTGGCCGGCTCCACTTCCCTGATCCAAAAAGATTCACCCAAGCAGCGGGTGGTTGGAGTATCATCTCTCCGAGCAGCTGAGACCCGAAGAATCGCTGCCACTTTGGGATGGAGTGATGACAGGAGAGAATGATGGAGAGAAAGGAGGTGGAGACTGCTGCACAGCAGGGGGGCGGGGCTCAGCCAGTCGACGGCTGCCAGTCAAAGAAAGTTAATGACAGTACAATGCTGGCACCACCCCCTCCTCACGTTTCCTCCAAACTGCCTGCCAGGCTGCAGAAAGAGGCGTCTGGTCCTGGAAAGAGGGGCGCTGAGAGGAAAAGGGGGATGTCGGTCGGAGTGTGGATTTTGCCTGAGGTGTGTGGACTGGGAATATTTATGATAATCAACACCCGGGTTGGCACCATTGGGCGGGCTGGAGATTCACTGTATCCATCCGACATCCCCCACTATCGCTTCCTTAATCGAGTCAAGTGACTTATTAAAGCGTATGGGCAACGTGGGGCTAATTTCATTAGCTGCCTGCCGAGGCCCCCGTATCTGATTTGTGCGTGCCTTGAGGGGGAGGGGTCGGGTTCAGAGATTGAGGAGGAATGGTTATCATCTGTGGACCGTGAGAGACACGGCAATCAGAGGAGAAGGAGCGAAGGAGGGATGAGGGTGTACAGGAAGAAAGCGAGAGGAGGATTCTGGTGATTAGAACAGACAGCCACATACTTCCTAGGGACATATAGCAAAATTATGGCCAGTGTAAGCTTTTACATTTGCATGTTTTTTTTTTTACATTTTTACTGTCCCAAACATTTAAACGGGAGTGTATGTGTGTGCGTGTGTGTGTGTGTGTGTATCCATGGGTAACAAAGATGTAATTGTATATTAAATGATCTGCTATCTGTATTAGATAAAATCTATGAACGCTTTCCTCAATTTCTTTTTTCCACTAACACGAAAGCCATTTGATGTTTACAAAACCTGAATTCCTGTATCATCCACATCCAGACCTGCACTGTCCCCCCAGTCTATTAGCAAAGGTTCAATACCAGGTCAATCAATGTCCCATCGGAGGTCATTTCCAGTGAATGACCTCCTATCCGCTACTGCGTTTCAGAAGCCCCTGCTATCACCTCACCACACCGGCCTCTCCAAGAATCCTCAATGACTGTCCATTCAGAGAGGGGCCAATCTGAAACCCGGCTTACCACACAACACATGCTTTACACCACAGAGATAAGCATTGTGTTTGGGATTAGAAGCTCGGCAACAGGAAATCATTATCGGACTGTTCTCATTTCTCTCGCCTGGTTGAGAGTGTCCAAATGCTACAGGGCCGTTCAGTGTGATGTCATACAGTACTGAAGCCAAGTTGAAGAACTGAGCCATTATCCACCTGCTGTGAGAATAAAAGGGTTTTAAATCACAGAATGCAACATGCAGAAAATGTCATTTTGCATAACGTTTGCAATTTGCTTTGCATGGATTCTAAAGCTGAATTACAGTGTGTACATCTGTGTGGTTGTCTCAAACTAACCCGGCATCTACATGCAGAATTATAGGGTCCAAATGTATTCTTTGTGCACGTCACTGCCTAAATTACCGACTCTTTATGTTGGATCAGCAGTTGAATTACATGCTTTCCTGCAGTGCTTGTTCAGTATAATTTCTGTAATGTTATAAAAAACCAAATCAATATTCATCATAATGTGTCAGAGAATTTATTTATGTCTTGGTAGAAAAAAAAATCTGCAAGGATCACAAAATAGAACGGCAAGTAAAAAAAGAATGACTTTGCAGTTAAGTGTGCAAGTAATGCGTTAGACTGGCACATATGGAGCGCCTCAACTGCTCTCACAATGGTGCATCATGGGGGTTATGTTTCATTTAGGTCACCTGCATGTTCAGACGTCAGCAAGACTGTATAACCTCTAGAAAGACAAATCTAAATAAATGGGCCTGTATTCACTATGTAAACATGCAGCTAGTGTCTAAATACAATGAAAATGTAAGTAGATGAGAATCTGAAAGTGTTCATTTTTCATAGTCTGCTAGAAATGCATAATTCATCCTCTGCTTACACATTCCAGATGTATGGAGCCAAGAGCAAGAGACTATTAATGTTTCTTAAAGATCGAGGGAGTCAAACGCATTGCCTTGTCAATCACACACACACAAAACGCACTCACAAGGTGATCACTCACTGTCATCTGCTTTCATTTCCTGTGCAGGTCAGTAATCTTATATTAAACCATCCTCACAAACACACACACACACACACATCACACATTACACCAGGATGAAACACCACTGATCTAAACAACAAATGCCACAACTGAGCACCAAATAAATGCATTTAAGCCTTGATAACAATGTGGCAGAAAAATTAAAGTGATCGATCAGGACAATTTAGCAGTTTTCATTTTAAAAAGCATCTCTAGGACGGCCAGCCGCTTTACAGTACGACATAACGGATGAAATGTGGGTCCCTGCTCAAGGAGCTAAAGGCTGAATAGTGGATACTTCTATCAGGTTAAAGCCATGAAAAATGTGACTGATTATTCTCATAAAGGTTCAGCTGTGTGTTTCAATGCAGACACTGGAAAACCATGAGAACAGAACAAGGAAAGCTCACGAGAAAAGACCTCGGTGAAAAACCATGAGGAAAATTTCCAGTGAAAATCCATGAAGACAAAAACACAAACAAAAAAAATAGTAAAAATCATGAGGAAAACCTCCAGCATGAATAAAAACCTTGAAAAACCAAAGAAACCCCCCTGTGACTAACCTCGAAGAAACTTATAGAATCCTCCAGTGGAAAAAACATGAGGAAAGACCCCAGAGAAACCCAGATGGACCTTCATATTGAAATTCACATTCATGTATATTTCAGATCAAAACACTCACACCCAACCTTATACAGGCACCAGTGCACACACACAAACATACGCACGCTTCCAAATAATAGTTTTGCCCTGAACGGTGTAGAGCACAGGAGAGCAGCGAAGAACAGTCTGTAGATAAGACTCTACTTTGCATTTGAATGGAGCTGTTCTGATTTCCATGCACTTGGCCTTTAGCCACATTACTATGTGTGTTGGTGTGCGCACCCTCCCAGCCATTCCATGTGTCCCTCTGCCTCTCGTTTTCAAGTTTATAAGTGCCGTATGTGTGTGTATGCATGTCTATCAGTCCATCTGTTTGTCTCGCTGCCTCGCTAGTAAGAGAGATTTTACCAGACCAAACAGATGAACTAGAGATCACTGTCAAAATAAACCCAATATTCACACATGCATGACGAGACAATTTGCATATCTTGAGAAAATAACAAGTGGTTAAACACTACATTCAAGCCATCTCTGAAGTTTAAAAGGCAAATAAATCCTTGCTATTTTGAAATAAAAGCATTCAATGTATGAAATGCACATATTATAATGTTCAAAACAGGCCATGACAAGACTTCATGATTGTGACATCACACCAACTCATTAACATATGACCACCCACATATACATCTCAATTAATGCACATCAGTATTCATCGACGGCCTGCCTTGATGAATTATAATGTGACATTTGAGTTTAGTAAGGTTTGCCAATAACAACAGACACTAGTTACATATAAAAATGTCTTAAAGGAACAGTAGCAACACATTCTCAATTCTAAGGGTCAGAGAAAAGGTCAAAAATGGCCATGAATAACAAAATCATGATAGTGCAAGAAGCCTTGAAAAGCATGGGCCCTGTCCCAAATGTGCACTTAATGTGAACACAGTCTTCATCCGTGAAGTCCATGAGATCATGGGGTGTCCCATTCATTATTTTAGGTTTCAGAAGGGTGTTCACAAGCTCACAAGCCCACAACAACACTTGGATAAGGACCTAAAGGGCTGAAAGTGCCTTTTGGCAGTCTACGTATAAAAAAAAAAGAAAGAAAAGAAAATAGCTCTTAGTTACAGATTAGAGTGCAAAAATTGCCTGTTTCAGCAGCCTCGGTACTGGAAATATTTCCCCCCAATTATTTTCCCAATAGGGTTTTTTTTTAAAGTGCCACGTTTCTTAGCAGAATTCCTGGTGAAAACCAACATTACCCATGATACTGCAATTAAACATGATTATTTAAAAAAAAAAAAAAGTTGGCTTCAACAAAAGCCATTGTTAATACATTACAATGGTTACCATGTAATAGCCCATACCACAAGTTTCCCTCAATCAATTCCCCTATGGAGAAAATAAATGGTATTTTTACTTCCGGAACCCGGCTGTTGCACTATAACATCCCTTAAAGGCAAGTAAACATGCAATTAGCACGAACAACATCTGATAAAGAAATAAACACAAGGGCAGAGGTCTTCCCTACTGACAAATTTGCTCATTGACACTCTCCCTGGGCCACATCGCAGACTGAGCGGCCAGTGGCCAACTCCAGCTGTTCTTTAGATCACACTCATAAACTCCCAAGCCTTGTGAAGGACCCCACACCGCCTATCAATTTCAAACACCAGCAGGAAGGAGACAAGGGACAGGAGGGGGGCTCAGATTTCATCCCCCCAACATATAGTACAGGAAGCTTAAGTTACCCTCCCTCCTCCCCATTCGCAGCTGTCCGGGGCGGCGATAGGAACTAGCGTTCCCACCTCACTCCCAGAGTAACAGGAGTCAAACTCAATAACTGCACAGATAACACCACACAGTCACAACAGCATGGCACGCACTATTAGTCCTGCACAGGAAGCGGAGTTTGAGAGAGATAAAGAGAGACAGCAAAACAAGGATGCAAAGTTGGCGCAATCTAAACGGTAGGTTTGAGACAGCTGATGTGTTCGTTCTGGCAGATTCCTTCAAGCGGCCAGCTTGATTGAGTTGTGTTGTAGGTGAACAGAGTGCAAGGTTCAAAAACACACCATCCATCAGAGCGACGGGAAGCGTTCTCTGATGATGACACTCCACTGAAACGGCACTGCGGTTCGTAGACGGTGTGTGTGTTCAAGCAAGAGAGTTTGCATCATCAGCACTCGGCACCAGCACTTTTTTTCTTTGAGAAAATAACAGATTGTTCGCTTCAACAGAGAGCTGAATCAATTTCCTCTGTCCTCGGTTAAGGGCGGAGCTGAATTTGAGCTCGCACACACATACACACACATATGATGGATTACAGGTCCTTGGTCCTTCGGTCCCAGGAGGCTTTGCTTCAAGGGTTACGAGTAGACAGCGGTGGCGCATTCGTAGGGTGAGGGGCATCTGCTTTGCGTAAAGAGCCGAACGCTAAGGAATTATGGACATTGGAGGTCCGACAGGTCTTTAGGGGTCATCGGATCCAATCCCAGGCAGAATACAACAATCTCATGGGAATCAACAGCATGGTTAGATGTTTTTGTTCTACCTGATGAGGAACCACGAAGGAACCTCTAGTAGGTGAGCGCCTGGCACAGTAAAGAGAAGCAAACATGTCTGCTGTGGTCTGGAAATGAAAATTAAAGGATTGAAGTCAATAGTCTGGACTTTGATTGGATTTAAATGACCATTTGGAATGATTCGCCATAGCTTCTGGCTTTTTCTTTTTTCTTTTTTTGATGGCAGGCAATCATGTAATGGAGTTTTAAGTAGTTTAGGGTCATAGAGACCACACCGAATCAATGTAACACACACATATACACAGATTAGCAGAGGTGCATGTTCCAAAACATGGAAATACAGCAAGAGAATGAGATCACAGGTAAATACATTCTCATACTAACAAAATACAAACTACAGCACTTGGATTTTGAGAAAACACGGTAACACTTTACAGTCAGGCTTGATTTGTTAACTTTAGTTAATGTATTAACTAACATGAATTAACAATGAGCAATACATTTGTTACAGTATTTACAATATCTTTTTTAATTTAAAAATCCAGCTGTTCACAGTGCATTAACTAATGTTAACAAATACAAAATTTGATTTCTATAATGTAAAATGTTGAAATTAACATGATGATCTAATATTAATAAATGCTGTATTGTTCATTCTTAGATCATGTTAACTAAAACTAATGTTAACTAATAAATCCTTACTGTAAAGAGTTACCGATTTTTTTATATATATTTATGTCTCTACTGTGCTATTCGGATACAGAATCTGACTGGATATGGACACAACAAACTGAACAAAGCAGAAACATTTGTTTACTTAAAAAAAGAAAAGAGGCTAAATCCTTTCTGCTAATCCATGCTGGCCATCTGATCATAATGGATGCTGTTCTATGTAAATCTGTTTCCGCTGTACATATCTGAAAGCCACTGAAAGCAACTGCTAAGAGCTGCCTGGCCTATTCTTAAAAAACAAACAAACAAAAAAATGTTTACACCCTCATTTAAAAAAAAAAAGTATTTAAAAACTATATATATATATTATTATTGTTTGAATACTATTTTTTTTTTAAATGAAGTTTTTTCAAAGTGACTAGCAGAGGTGTACAAATTCATTGCAACAACAAAATAAAAATAAAATAAAAATAAAATAAATTAAATTAAAAAGACTACAATATTAAATATTGAATAATCAATTGTAACTACATGAATCCAAAATACCATTCTTGACCTTGAAAAACATAGAAACAAAAAAAATGTCAAATAAATATTTACATCCCACTAATTAGTTGTGCTTCTCACTTCTCTTAAAACTCAAAACAGTTCAGATATCCAGTCTGGCAGGTCATGCACATGCTCCAGCATAACACTTAAAAAAGTAGTAGCTCGAATCCAGTTCAGGCTATTAGCCAACCTTTGTTCTTTTCTCCATAATTTATCTACTTTCCTGTCAAAAATAGAGGAAAATCCCATTAAAATAAAATATAAAAACTTTATCACTCACAAGGGGACGAGAGTGAGCTAACAAAAGACAGTGAGAGAGAGTGAGAAAGAGAAAGGTCAGTGTGTGTGTGTACACACTGTATATGTGTGTGTGTGTGTGTATTTCTAGGGCTCCATGGGACCAATGATTTATCTCCTTTTCAGAGGGCTTCCTCCACCTATACATACAATGAAGAACCATTTAATATCATCTACCCAGCTGACCGATTAGTCTCATACACACTAAGATGTGACCATAAGATAAGCCCCGAAATCTGCATGGCTCCATCTCACCACAGCCGGTGTGTATGTGTGTGTAACGTAACATGCTGCTGATAAGGAGGTTGGTCTTTATGGCGTGGGCGCTGACTCCAGCACTGCAGATATACTACGATGACACATTCAATCAGGGATTTTATTTCTTTCTCCTTTATCACAGACTGGAGATCCGTTCTTCCTCCACCTCTCTGCTGGCACCTCACCCTCCCTCCCTCTTATCAGAAACCAACATTCCCTGTGGGCTGTGGATGCATCCTGACATCAGTCTGCTTTCAACTTAATCACCAACCCCTAGAACCTGCAGAATCCGGATCCCAGGATAACACGGAGTGAGCGCAAACGCGGGTCAGAGGACCCAGACAGACACTGACATTTACATCAGGCGAATGAGGACGACTGCATGTGAGAGTGTTTGATTAATTCACTCACACACGCTCACTTGTTCACAAGACGAGATGTTAAAAGCCAGACAGATGTTTGTAGTCTGGATGTTAGGTATGGACGATAGGATAGAAAACACCATACTACGGCAGAACAGTGTCAACCAGTGACAAAATCATGGAGTAATATACAGAATATATACATATTCTGAGTTTACAGAAGTACGGAAGTCTTACAGTCTAAATTTAACATAGGACCGTTTCAAAAGCATAATATTAGAATATTAATATTATTAATCAAATGTATTATTCTGCATTGCTGCCAGACTATTAAAATAAAATTTCAAATTAAATGAATGGAAAAAAAAAAAAAAAAAAAAAAAAAAAATATATATATATATATATATATATATATATATATATATATATATATATATTATATTGTAATATACACAAATATGACTATTTTCATATATTTTAAAATGCAATTTATTTCTTTGATCAAAGCTGAATTTTCACAAGTCATTTTGACCAGTCTTCAGTGTCACATGATCCTTAAAAAAATCATTCTAATATGATGATTTGCTGCTCAAGAAACATTTCTTACTACTGTCAATATTTAAAAAAGGTGCTGCCTAACATTTTTTTATAGATATGACTATTTTTTTCAGGATTCCTTGATTAGAAAATTCAAAAGAACATAAATTATTTGAAATATAAATGATTTATAATATTATAAATATTATCTTTATTGGCACTTTTGACTAATTCGATGCATCCTTGCTTGAGTAAAAGTATTAATGTCTTTCAAAAAAGTAAAAAAAGTCATATCAGATTTTAATCATACCACCCACCCCTATTAGTTGTGTGTATCCAATTAATTTCATCGTCTTTTATTAGATTTTACTGATGCCGGACACACAGCCAAACAGCTTGAGAAGCAACAGAAAAACTTAACACGAGAAAGCACCATTTTTCCACTAATTACTTCATCTTACCAGTTCCAAATGCTGCCTAATGATACTCTTAATTGCTTAAGTGCCACGCAGAAGCGTATCAAAAGAACCTTTTCAAACAGGCCAGCCAATCCCAGGCTGGTGGCCTTTTAACAAACCAGCACTGACATCTGTTTCACCCTTCCTTCATTTACATACTTTTTAAAGGTTACAAGTGAACGAAACGACACTTTTTGTCGCTAAGACTCAAACCGCACGCACACGTTCACACTGATATTTGCGCAGACCATTAGCAGACACAAACACACACACCTTCACACCTTATACGCTTAATTAATGCCCCCATGTTCAACAGGATTGTTGCTCTCAGATTTATAATACACACACCTCACTATCTGAAAAACGATACAGGGGGCTAATTAACATTTTCCTGGGTGACTGTGCGCCCCAGGTGTGACTTGTCACATAGCGCCCATACACAAGCTACGACCGGAGATTTCACCACTTTGGCAAATTTATTCAAAGCAGGGCTTGCCTCAGTCTGACATAGTCTTCACAATGATTTATGAACCTGCTCATTGACCCAGTTTATCCCGAGAAAGGAAAGAGAAAGACCACGAGAGAGAAACAGAAAGAAAGAGTGGGAAAGAGCAATAAAGACACAGAGAAAGAAAAAAATAGCAACAAAAGAACTAAATATCTTTCCCAGAAGCAAGGAGTGCCACAGGGTGCGGCGTAGGCCGAAATGTATTCATGATATACATCACAAAGAGAAAGAGTATATAAAAGCTTTTCACACACACACACACACACACACACACACACACACACACACACACAAAATCAGATTAAGTCGAATTTAAGATATTTAATAGCAGAATCCTATTCTATCCTTTCTGTATTGTACGTAAATTTAAGATGCATGTGTCCCAAATCACAGTACAAAGTTTCTCCGCTAAAGGCTGCCCAGATTGTAAGCGGTTTTCACTAGTTTATCAAAGTTTGTCAGTGGATGCTAAGCAGGCTAATATTTTTCAACAACCCCTTATGCACTTATTCGACTTGTTCAGTTTTAGAAAAATTAATAGATTGATGTCATAGGAGTTCGTAAATATATCTTTGCTAACATATATGCTAAAAATGATGTACTTTTATGGTAAAAAGTCCCAGTCATTGATATAGTATATGTTGATTTCTCTAAAAAGTGTAAACACTGTGATGCTAAAACAAATGCTATATGTGTCATATAGACCCCTTTTCAGAAAGTAAACATAGTGATGTTTTTTGTGGGCGGAGCTTAGGTGGAGGCAGAACGATCTCCCTGACCACTTCGCTAGCTAGCAAGTTTTGTTAGCTTTTGTGTGACCTAACCCTCTAAGTATTAATGGCTAACAAACTAGCTAGTTAGTATTGGCCGGCTCTAGTTTTCCCTTATGTTTTGCACTCCAGCTAACGCTGTGACGTAATTGTGACGTCTGCACTAAAAGGGTCTATACTTCAAGTATGTATGCATCACCAGTGAAGTAAGTGCCTTTAGGCCAGGGGTGGCCAACGTCGGTCCTGGAGAGCCACAATCCTGCAAATTTTTGCTCCAACCCTAATCAAACACACCTGAACAAGCTAATCAAGGTCTTAAGGGTTACTAGAAAGCTACAGGAAGGTGAGTTTTTATCAGGGTTGGAGCTAAACTCTGCAGGATTGTGGCTCTCCAGGACCGACGTTGGCCACCCCTGCTTTAGGCTACAGTAGATGTATGCGAATTGGGATTCAGCCAATCGCTCCCTGTGGCCTGTCAGCACCTTTTCCACTCTCTTCTTCTTCTGCTCTAATTAAGACCTTATAAATGACAAGAAAGGGATTAATTTATGTTGAGGTAAGTGCAAAGACATGTACGGTACCGTTAAACGGAGAAATTGACCGTATGAAGAGGTGAAAGCACTAAACCCCACAGAAACAAGTTCACATGAAACAAAGAATTGTGTTGAAACGGATAAGCGCCTTGCATCGTCAGACAAATCTAATAGCATTTAAATTAACCCTTTGCTTTAAACTCTCTAGGACACAAACATCCGTAACGAGATCTGTGTATCTTCTTTGTTGCATTACTAATGGTCAATTGTTAAAGACCAGCGTTTGAGATAATCCTGGTTCAGCGGACACCTCCTCGCAATCTGCCTCATTATTAATAATGCAGCGAGCTCCTTTCACAGGCCTCTCTTTGCTTCCTGCGACCCAGCTTGGGGTCTTCTCTGATCGGGCGGCTCCAGTGGTCCACGGCGAACGCCTGTCTGCAATCTGTTTCAACAGAGCCATTCACTCAGCCTGCGGGGGTGCAGACTGACCCCATATGAGACGAAGAGAGAGACAGAACCATATATCGCAACAGGAGATGACTTGTGACGCGGAGATGAAAAAGTACTGGGCTTGTAACCAGGGTCGGCACCCCTAAAACGAACGTCGCAAAACAGTCTGGATTATTCGCCACATTTTTCAGTTTGTCACTGAAGGCCAGCTGTTTGTTTTGGAGGTGAAGGTTTTATACGTATATGGGTCTGGGAGCATTTCATATAGATCAGATATACACAGCTGGCTATAAAATCAACATTTACTTCTTGAGAAAACAGCGCCGCCTCAGAATATTTCTACGATGTGACAGATGAAACATATTTTGCTTGGAACGATACATAAGTTGTTTCGGTTTAGATTGGCTTCACTTCTGTGATTCCTCACCAGTAAAGAGAAGTTTTATGAGTGGAAATTGTGTAACGTAACACAGCTGAGAGGTTTCACTAAAGTACAGTTCTTGGTCTTTCCTGCTGTAGGTTTAGTATCCGCTGTCCCGCTAACCTAACGACCCTTCACCTCTCACCTGAAAGTCGTAAAACATCCTACAGCTCATTTAAACCCTTTCAGTCAACCATGGCTGCGTCTGAAACCTGAAATATGCTGCCTTGGCAAGATGTATATGGAGATAGGAAGCATTTCAAAAGTTGGTTGCAAGAACAAAAATAGAGTTTGTGTATCAATGTGTTTCAATTGTTTCAATTGTTTTAATTTGACTCAACATTTGACTATATTTCTACCAAGACATAACAATTGTAGTCACCAAATATTTGCTTGGCTGTCTAAATATTGTTTTGGATCATTAAAATTGACGTTATGGTTTCTTGGAAACCAGTTCATTCACAAAATTGTGCCCTTTTAGGTTTCAGGCAACCTCTGACAGAGTGCCATGGTGGAAATGTAGAGATCTAGTGAGAACAGAGAGAGGGTAGTGAGAGAGATACAAGAGCTAGCGAGGGGAAAAAAAGGAATAATCTGGGACTTCATCAATTTTTCATGAATTTTCATTTAGGCGAGGAGACCCCTCTTAGTGCAATCGATAGATCAAGCTGCTGTCACACAGTTAGCACCTGGGGGCCGCCACCACCGACTCGGAAGAGCTGAGAGGATCAGAGAAAACACACACTCCCTGCCAGCTACACGAGTGAAAACACACACAAACTGCCTTTATGGCCTTCTATATATACACCCTATAACCCGCAACACAGTCGTGTATCATCAATTACAGGTTGAAAATAGAAAATTTATTCAAAAATGTTACTGAAAAGCTTCCCACAATTGCTACCTCCAAAGTAACCCTTCGCAAAAACTAAATGCAAACATCATCTCCGCATTTCTACCCTTTAACCCAAATCACCATCCTGTATCATCAATTACAGGTTAAAAATAGAAAATGCAGCAGCATTCAAAATTTACTGACTCTCAAAACCTTCCCACAATCCCTTCATCTAGAGTTACCCTTTCCAACAGCTCAACACACACACCCTCTCATTACTGCACGGGGTCTTGGTGGCAGTGCACAGAGTCAATTTAGTTATCCATTCATTCAATATTTATCATCATATCCTTATTTCATGATGGATCGCTCCTATTTTCATAACAATGCATAAGAGGCCGCAGTATTGATCAGCTCAGGGTTGAAACAGACTTTAAGATAGCAGCTCACTTAGATTGCAGGTCTAGACTATAAACCCAGCGGAGCAAAACCAATACTCCTTAATCTCTAATGACTTTTGTCTTGGCATATTGGCTAAGCTACAGTAGTTTGCTTTTATGTAACACTAAAGGAAATAAGGGCCTTATTTCCAAATGTCCAATGCATTTACTAAGCATAAAGATCACAAACTCTGAAGATAATTGATGTAAGATTAGCCAAGCAAAAGAGTCATTTAGCAAAAAGGCCTCTCATTAAAAAAAGCCAACTCATCATCTAAAAGAAAAGCAAAGGAGGACAGGTTAGCTGTCACTCATAAATGGTCTCTGATTAGCTTGGGGATCTAACCCCAAGGGATGTGCTCTCTCTGAAAATGCAAGTCAACCCAACAGAGACCGATCTTCAAAGCTGAACCCATCTACAGGTTGTCAATAAAGCCCCCTTCCAGATTATCCCTTCCTGTGTAGCGTGTTTACACCCTCCTTTCTGCACGTAGCATGCTCTTTAATCTAAGTCTGTGGCTCGATCTTTGCTTGTCATTTCTCAGAAGGAAAAACTGCAAGCCTGGTAGGTTGTGCCGAAACAGACGGACAAATCTAAAATTTGCTAAAACATATGGAGAGCTAATTAAACCACAGAGCCAACTGCAAAATACTTTCCATCTCTTGTTTTGGAAATAGGGAAATTAAGTTCTTTCCAAAATCCTTCAGATGCAATATTAACTCCACTAATATCAAGTTCTATAATGTAAAAGCTGCTGCACGGATGGTACAAAAGAATCGTGTAATTGTAGTCTCGTCCACAGGGTACATAGAAAAAAATGTTCCCCAACACTGCTTGTCACTGTCACTCAAAACAATAACTGAAGAAATCCCATACTTACATGCTACTTCCAGTGAAGCATTTCGACTGACTGCTTCTCCCAAGTAGTTGCGTGCCACACAAACGTACGCCCCCTCGTCAGGTTTGCTGCGACGGCCGTGTACGATACGCAGGAAGAAGAGCGAGCCGCTGGGCAGGAGCATACGGTGAGATCGAGGGTCATCTTTGTCAGTTTCAACTCGTTCTCCATCCTTGTACCACTCCACGGTGGGTGTGGGCCGCCCCTCCGCCTTGCAGTTTAGCGTGGCTGGCTCGCCCTTGGATACGATCAGATCGGAGGGGTGTTCTACGATGCGAGGTGGAGAATCTTCCTGCCGCAGACGGGATCCTGGAAAAATGGAGAAAGTGGAAGACATGTCAGAACCAACTTGACATTTATGTTCAAGGCGAAAGAGCTTCTATGATAAAATGTCTTACAAGCTTTCATAGAGAACAGGCATATGATCTCAATCATTGAAAGACTAGAACAAACCAATAAGGATTAGTCTTGGCCAGGGGTGTCCAATCCTGCTCTTGGAGAGCCAGTATCCTACAGAGTTTAACTCCAAATTACCCCAGCAGGCCTGTCTGGAGTTTCTAGTCCTGAAAACCATGATTAGCATGTTTAATTGGGGCTAGAAATGAACTCTGAAGGACAGTGGCCTTCCGGGAGCAGAACTATTCATACCTGGTACTGGCAATCCCCATCTAGCTATTCGAATCTCTAAAGAAACTTTAAGCCAGGAAAAGTAAGGTTCAACTTTGGCAAATCTTAATGAATGCACCCTTAAAACAATGCTTTATTTCTACTGCCATTTGTTCACTGAGCATACAAAAGCGATATTTTCCGACCAAGAAATGCCATGTCCAAAAAAAACAACACAGCTCTCTGATCCAGCACACTAATTTAGGGTGCCACATAGTGAGCTGGCAAGCCATTGGGGACTTGCCCTCTGTGACAGAGAGGTTCAGGGGTTTAGACTCACACTGTGTTAAAATGCTAATCCCCTGAACGTTCCCCTGCATGGCCCTGCATTTGGTATGGATAATGCTAGCAGCCCACGCTAGGAGTCTGGCCCTTATGATAATAGATTGCGGAAAGAGCAGTGTGAGCCTTAACCCTAGAGATAAGGAGCCAGAGGCCACCCTGCATTTACATCACTAAGGCACAGGCCAAAGTGGGACAAAAGCGGTCCCTGATCCACCCGAAAATCTGGCCAAAAAAAGAGAAGCTAAGCTAGAGCCGCTAGCGCTGCCATCAGATGAATGCTGTAAGCTTTACACGCTTCAATAGCACATGGCTAGCGTGGAAACACCCTTGAGATTGTAAATGCAGATTTTCTTCTTCTTTCAGGGATTTGAATCGCTTAACACTAGGAGTGACTTTCCAAACCTCCAAAAGGGGGAAGGGGATATGATTTTAGCATGTGATCATTCAATATGCAAGGATATGTATATATATGATTTGGAGACAACATTGTGGGTGACCTAGATAAAGAGAAGAAAAAGGACTAAAAGTCTCTTTTCACATCTAAAAGGAACATTTACAGTTAGGATTTAGAGTTAATGGTACAGTTAAAGTCTAGAAACTATAATCAGCTTAATTTATAAAGAAGACGCCATCACCATGGTATATAAATGAATAAATACATATTTTAAAAGAGGTAAGAACTGCTTGTTCGTTAGCCTTTTCTAGGCACTGCTAGTGGGTAAACCTCCCGAGAGAGTAGCATGCTAGCATGATCAGCACACAGCGCTGTGCAGCTTTGTTTATTTAGCTCTGCTAAAACAGCTGTTCTCTAGCCATTTGTTCAACATAAACCACTGCAGAGCACAGGACGGACCTCCTACTCCATGAAAGGCCCAGCGGCAGCAGCTAGCTTGAGCTGAAGGTGGCCGTGTCCTCTCCTGGGATGGCAGGTGTGCAGTGCTGATGTACAAGAGTTCATTGTGGTGCTAAACTCTTTGGGTTGCTGAAATATGGAACTGCAGTAAAACTTGTTTAGGGTGTTCAGGATAACTGCGAAATGTGCTTGTTCTTACCAGTGGGACCAAGTCAGAGCATATCAGAGAAGCAAGCTTGTTTATTAGTGCGCGAGTGTGTTTTGCTGAGTCTGCCATGTGTTGGTGCGCTCTAAAGGTCCGTTCTCTCCCGCAGTGCAATACAGACTCTATTAAAGGGAGCGCTGTCTCCCACTTCACCTAATTTGCGCTAATTCCTGCCATTTCCCTCTCATTGATTAGTGATCATTCCGGCTGTCTGCTGTCTAAGTGGGGCCACACACAAGACCCAGAGCAGACTGGGGGCCACACAAGGGACTAGCTACTGACAGGGTGAGATCTTATCCTGCACCTTCCAGGTTTCATGTTTACGCTATGCTGCATACTATGAAACTGAGCTCTGCTGAAGTTTGCAGATACACTGATTTTGCTATCTCAGATTTCTCCTTCTCCCTCCCTCCTGGCAGTCTGCATCCCTCAAAACCAGTGGTGTCAAACTCATTTAAGGTCGAGGGCACTTACTGCGGCCTGATACACTCTTGGTGCACCCATGCAGAGAGCATGCTCTTCTGGATCTAATAAAGTCCAGAATCAATTCACATACCAGCTTTTAATAAACGAACACAAATGTTTGTGTCCTGCTTTCACCAATCAGAAACAAGTTCATTTTTGATGTTGTAAGTGACTAAATGAATGAACCTGTAATTAACATTATGACATTGATAAATGGGGTGGGTCGAGATAAGGGGATGATGGGTGGACCATGCCCGCCAAGAACACACACACACACACACACACACACACACACTCACACACACACATATTAACTGCTATCTCAATAGAGCATCTGTTTAGCTTCTAATCGACAGCCACTGGCAGAGACTTTTACATGATGGAGGTGAATATGCTTGCACTTGCCATGCGATTCGATTTTTATTAGTCTAATTTCTTTTAATCCAATTTGTATTCCAATCTGCAACCTCTAATCGGCTGAACCTTGAGGCACCATCTGCTTGCTGTATTTTTTTCTTTCATCTTTTTATCCGGGGAGAAATTTTGCTCAGCAGATGCTTCTAAAATTGTGATTTTCCCTGTTAAGAGAGGAACAGAAGGAAATATGAAAACAGATAAAGTGATAAAAGGGAATATTATTCTCTTCATAGCATAGAGTAAATGGAACCTGTTTCTTGACAAGGAGTTGGGAAGTGATTTACTAAAAGTAGAATTCTTTTCAGTATTGGACCAGAGAAATATTGCTTTAACTATTATTACATTACAGATAACTCTTGTTTTTACTGGTATTTTTTTTATGTCCATTCCAATGGACGCCAGTTCTGAAGGGGTTAAGTAGCCCAACACTGTTTTTTGACCTCTATAGATATACAAAAGAGAAACCTTGCAGCTCTCCACTCTTTAAATTGTAAAAGCTGTTTTTACAGTGACTGCAATAATAGGGTCAATCATACAGGCTGACTGACAACACTCCCCCACCTCACGCACAAGCACACACACACACACACACACACACACACACACACACACACACACACACACACACACTCCATTACCCAAAACACACTTGTGGATGTAGCACATGAAAATGAAAAAGTAATTTTTCCATATTTTCTCTCATCAGCAGACTAAGCCACTGGCAAAGTCAATTTATTTCCTTCCCACTCTCTGTCTCTTTGTTTCTCTCTCTCTCTCTCTCTTCCTGCTGCCCTCTCTTAATGCGATCATTGCTTGTTGTACAATCAAGTGCTCTTGGCCGCCTGGGAGAGTGCTCTTTACTATGTCTCTGAGCGCACACCATTCAAAGAGCCATTTCCTTTTCCATTGGACCCCCCAGCCAGCCCACACACACACAAGCGCATATATGCATATGCACGCACATTTGTACTGGGGAACACATACACGATGCATAGAAAACTGTGTCAAATTGTCAGCATTCCAAGAGAGTTTGATTCATGCATTCATAATCATTCATGATATGACATGCAACGCACTCATGCAATTTACATACACTTTCCAGAAGGTATATTTTAGCCGCACAAATGGAAATGGAAGGTATACTTTAGTGGCACAAATGGAGAGACAAAAATAAATACAAATAAAATGTGTATACTTTAACATTTATTAAATGCCAATTAAATGATTATTAAATAAAGGCAATGTGGTGCCAATTAACCCTGTATTAATGAATGCTGACTGCTGTTAGTTCGTTATTAGTTACTTAATGCATGTTAATTAATGATATGAAATTTAACCCTATTGTAAAGAGGTAATAAACCTGTCTTGCTTTCCATAAAATAAATAAAATAAAACAATAAGATGAAAAATATTAAAATAAAATAAAACAAGAAAATAATAAAATAAAATAATCCTTAAAACCAAGAATACCTGAGAAATTCTGCATTAGATATCAATACGTGTGATTAAAGTTCAAAGCCTATAAAATCCTCATCTACCTGCACCTCATCTATGTTAAGTGCGTCTTCCTCTCCTCCACCTGTTTACATGCAGCCTACAGAATCAGCTGAGGAGGAGGACATGATTTCTATAGATGAGAGAGCCTAGAGGGGGTGAACTGTCATGTTAGTCATTGTTTAGAGGCTGGTTAAGAACAATAGCTCTCTTGTAGAACCTCCCTCTGGTCTCCTACATGGGGAGAAGACTAATTTCACCCTCGAACATATTGTGCCTCCACTTAACAGATGTTAGAGGACAAAAATATGTGTTCTTTCTTTCTTTCTCTCTGAATAATCTACATATCCATAGAGAACAACATCTCTATTCTCTTGGCGACAGAAATCATGGTATCTTCTCCCCCCACAAACGGGATCTTTTAAATCTCAAATGGTTTCTCTGAGACACCAAATGGAGACGATCAAAAATCTCTTGAGTTTCAGAAAAGATTTCAAACTGTGCTCAGATTTGGCCAAAATCTATATTAAAAAAAATCTCTTTTTGTACTCAAATATTTGTCAGTCAATTCTTCCAAGGCCAAATGATCTAAGCTTCTCTGTAAATAGGTCTACATTTGGTTACACTTTATTTTAAGGTGTCTTTGTTACACTGTAAATATTCATTTAAGTACTAAGTAGTATTAATTAACTACATGTACTTACTATAGGGTTAGGATTGGGGTTTGGTGAGGTTTAGGGTTATCTGACCATTCACAACCGCAATTTTGTCTGACAGTAGTAGATTAACCTTGGAGAACTTGAACTTGAAACAACATTCTTTCTGATGTTCATTCATGTTTAGGTAACTAAACTTTAAACAGTAACTAAAGGTCTTTGCGAATGTGCAATTATGCATAATTTATAGTTATTACCATAGTAACTACTTGTAACATATGTAACAATGACACTGTAAAATAAAGGGTTACATTTTATTTTACAGTGTCATTGTTATACATTACATGTAGTTACTGTAATAATAACTAGAAATTGTGCATAATTGCATGAAATTAACCCTAAAACAAACCCTCATCCTAACCTTAAACCTATAGCAAGTAAATGCAGTTAAAAGTGTAACCAAATAGGGTGTTACCCTATATTTTTATTTTTCCCCATGGAGGTTTTAGGAGAAACATCTGATGTACTCTGAGCAATAATATTTTCATCTGGGCACAGATGACTGCGTACACCACCTCTGCAGCTCTTCTATTAGCTTTACCACACATTTATTCATGTGCAAAGCAGAAGGCTGGGGAGCTTTGATGATCTTAATTCGTAATTATTTTTATTGGTTCCCCTGAGATTCATCAGCCCACCGTCCAAATCAATAGCCAGAGCTGGTACCCACCCACTGCAGCAAGGCCAGAGAGCCCCCAGAGGAGGCTTCACTTATTGTGTGTGGAGCTGTGATCAGAGGTTACCATGGGCAACTTCCCAAAGGTGCTCTAATTACACTGTTCCACTGGTAATAAATAAAAGCCGAGGAAAGAGGTCACCGTTTGACGAATGGATATCTCAGGATTTTGATGCGGATTAACATTAATTGAATTAGTATGCGCCCGAAGGAATGTCACCGTAGATAATCGTGCATGGTTCAATGAGCATACATGGGAGAAAACACTTTTCCAGTTTCTGTATTTATGATATTTAAGTAGCAGAACTAAAGTTGAGATTGAAAGAATGGGGTCAGAACAAAATGGCGGCAACTAGATTCAAACCTGCGTCCACAACAGTAAAATTGCTAATTAACTGGCTTGAAGTTGAATCTATCTATCTATCTATCTATCTATCTATCTATCTATCTATCTATCTATCTATCTATCTGTCTGTTCCTTTTCTACTTACAGATTAGTTTCACAAACTTAAATGTATTTTAATTCTACTTTATATTTAAATCCAACTTGCAATTCTGCATCTTGTTTGCAACCTCAAAATAACGCTGGTTCAAAAAAAACAAACCCTGTTCTCAATCATGCTAAATCCTATAACAAAAATTTAGTTTTTGAAACAAAATCAAATTCCATGTTCAGAAAATGCACAAATACACAAACAAACGTTAAAAAACCTGGAAATCTGACATGGTTTGAGTTTTATGGAGGCCCTTTAACCCTGAAACAGACTATATTTCAATTCCAGGCACTGGAAGTTCTCTCTCTCTCTCTCTCTCTCGGAGATGAACATCTTCACTCAGGCTAGTCTGACAGCAACTCATTCGTCATGTCATCAGTGGAAAATATAAAAATGTCTGTGGGGAAACGGGGATGATGTTACCGAATGCTTTCAGACAGACACACATAGCTCTGAATACACACCGCACAACCTCGCACGGACAGGCACACCCTTGAAGATTCATCACGTCGCCACCATGTCACCCTACGCACACCAAACACCTGCCCTTCGGCGTCCCACAGAGGTCTGGATGCACAATAACTTTGACTAGTAAGTCTTGAAAACTTATTTTTCTTATTATTATTGAAACTGCAAAACAAATATGCAAACAAACCCTTGAGCAGTGCGGTATCTGACCCATCTGCACTGACATAGACATGGAAAACCAAGACGAGAGAGCCTGATAATTCCAGGAAGTCTAAATTCCTCTTGGAAAAAAAGGAAATGTTTCCAGATATTGCCTTCCTCTGTATCTCACTCTCTTTTACACACACTCTTCCCCTGCAGTGAGTTATTGACTTTGTATCAGTGTACGCTTCCCAAGTCCGCTCCTGCAGTGAGGTATAAATAGACACAACTGGAGCAATAAGAATTTAATAATCAAAGATAATAGCTTTGTACATATTTATACTTCAGCGGCTTCTACTTCCTGTCAAGTTGTCTCCTTCATTCTCAAATCTTTCCCCACACTTATATGTTCTCCACACAGGATACAAGTTTTCTTTCCCTCCATCTCCGTCTGTCGCTTTCTATCAGCAGTTGTCTCTCTATCGCTCTCTCCCATCGGGAAATGACCTGTCAGGGCCTTGGGAGAAAAAAGGGAAGGCGTGGAAAACAGAATTCCATGTTCAGAGGAGGGCAGCAACCCTAATCAACACGTTCACCAGCACTTCAACCCGTCCTTTTCATCCTTTCACTCCCTCCTTTCTTCTGCATTCACATCAAGTCTCTGGTTTTCTCTCAAGTTGATGAATGGATGAAAGGAATCTAAGGTCTAGCCATTCTGGATGGCTGAGTGTGATGTTTTCAAGGCATTAGGCCTAGTGTTTGAAAATGTATATATGAAGTTTCACACACACACTCACACAGTACATACATACATATACAAAATATTATATGTATATACACACACACACACACACACACACTGATTGTAATTTCCTGTTAATATCAAAGATCAATTTAATTGAGTTTACTTGATTTGCAACTCAGCAAAGTTACTGACAACACAGCTGATTTAGTTTTGCTTCTCAAGTAAAAGATTTTTTTTGTGTTTGCTGGAAGGCAAGTAAGCAACTTCTCTTTTCTTGTCTTTTCTTTTTTTTTTTGCAATGTTTGCTGAATTAGATTTTCAATGTTATAAGCCTTCGCAAAATTTGCAGTGTCTGTTGTATTCTGTGTAGCTATTGGGTTGCTAAGACTTCTGGGTGGTTTTGTCACATTGCTAAGTGGTTGCTAAGATCTTCTGGGCAACTTAAGCATGTTGCTATTGCAAACCCTCCTGTTCGAACCGCCAACTCTAAGCGGGACTCTACCCTGGGTCTGCCAGCATGGGAGTCGGGCTCTTTAAAAAAGGAGGCTACACACCGCAGTCTGTAGCGTCAGTCATTGGAGTGCCTCTTCAGATCAAAAGAGTGAGGTTCATAGCTTTTACCAGCCTATGTCCGTTATACTCATCCCCCTAAACCACACTCCCATCCAGGTAACGGCACCAAATGTAACCGGTTCTACTCAACCCTGTCCAAGCGGGACTCGAACCTGGGTCCACCAGCATGGAAGTTAAGCTCTCTAAAAAGGAAGCTACAGACCACAGTCTCTAGCACCAGTCACCTCTCAAGCATCTCTGTCCGTTACACTCACCCCATAAATCTCACTCCTGTCCGGGTCACAGCACCAATAGAGCCCCTCCAGTTTGATCCGCCCACTTTAAGCAGGACTCAAAACTGGGCCCATCCGCATGGGAGTCAGGCGCTCCAACAAGGAGGCTAAAGACAGCAGTCTCTAGAGCACCTCTTGAGACCAGGGGAGTAAGGATTACATGCACAGCTCTTACCGCCCTACGTCCATTTAACTCACTCCCCTAAACTTCACTCTCATCAGGGTCATGGCACCAATGTAGCCCTTCCAGTTCAAACCGCCTGCTCTAAACAGGACTCGGGTCATCTTCATGAGAGTAGGGCGCTCCAACAAGGAGGCTAAAAACTGCAATCTCTAGCGTCAGTTGCAAGAGCGCCTCTAGAGATCAGCGGGGTGAGGTTTTCTAACCGGTTTCTGGTAGCTGAAAAGAACTACACATCTCAATGAACCACACAAAATGTCCACAATGGGTTGTAGTTTATTGCTTAGGTTTAAAGATTTGAACAAAGCCACAGCTTGCCAGCTAGCCTTAGCAAACAACACTAATAACTGCTTGCGAATTGATATGTGTGCAGATGATTCTCTACTAATAGCCAAACATGTTTTTTTTTTCTCTTTGCTTTCTGCATTGGTTGAAAGCCCTTGTAAGCATGCACTTTTTTGCACATATTTATTCAACATCTATTTAACATGCCATGGTTGTCTTTTAAAATAATGTGGGTCAGGTCAGCGTGGACACTTTGAAATCAGCTCCCGCAGGTGTGAGTTTGTTTGACTTTGTGAAAATATTGTGGTGCAGAGTCTTTTATAACCGCATGTGTGTGCTAACATCAGAGCTATGTAGGGCTTTGTGTGTGTTCATATGCACCCACACCCTAATGAACCACACACACAGGTGTTCTGCGGCATGTCTCGCTCATTCTTTGCGTCCTGGTGACGGCTGATCTTTGAACGGCCCTGAAAAGCAGTAAGGGTTTGTGGAGTGACATAAAAAGGAGTATGATTGTCTCATGTCATACAGTAATGGCTTTACCTTCCAACCATACAGTTCTTGAACCAATGTCAACAGAGTGAAAAAGAAAGAAGGAAAGAAAGAAAGAAACTCCTTTAAGTGGTCACATTAGTCACTAGAGTTAAGAGAAGGCAGTTTTATTGCAGAAGATGTGGGCGGCCGCTGCTAAACACATGGGCATGTCACTGACTTGGCTGCAGTCTTTGCCCGAGTGCTTACAGGTCCCAGCTGAATTGAGGTATAGACTGCAGGTATAGTGAAAGATACAGTGTGCCTGGAATGCAAGTTAATGAAAAGCTTGAGTCCTGGAATCAGCCCGAATTTGTATTAGTAAGCCAAAGCAAGGTCTGGTGAGATTTATAAGTCTGATTTCAAAGGCTTAATCTGAATATCTCTGCAGAGGGTACAGAGATGAGATTTTAACTTTAAATCAGATAAAGGTCTAAAAGAATCTGCTCAATATGATAAGAACTTTATATGTATGGTAAAGACAATAACTTTTAGACTGAAAACATGAGTAAAAAAGTGTGCACTTATTCTACAGTTTAAACAGAAGGTATATGCACGCTAAAAATGTACAAAGCTAACGTTTTAATGGACATTTAGACATATAGAATATTTAATTATTGTATTTATAGAGGTATATAAGTACTCCTCATGACTTTCCATGTAGATTTGACTGACGATTCAAAGTGTTGTCAGTCAGGTCAGATTCATGACGGATGCACTCCCTTATCAAATTCACCACAGCTATGTATATGAAAGGTCATCAACAGACTCAGGTAACCAACAAAACTCATGCCTGAACCTCACATGGACTTTGGCCGAGAAAACTAAACATTGAGTTCAAGAGCTGTTTGCTGACAGAAAACCCATGTATGCAGCTGTGCTGAAGAGTCACTAATATCATTACATGGGGAACTTTTCCACAAATAACACTGAAATGATTAAAATCCAAATCTAGCTAAGCTATGAGATACACACTTACATATAACCACACTTAGCACAGTGCTGTCCGAGGCGAGGAACTCCGAGCTGGACCGAAACTAGAGTACCCTCTTCCCCCCATCCCTGGCTGGGATAGGAATAAGCAAGGGTGAGAAGTTGGGGTGAAGGACGGATGCTGGAAAACTGTCGTGGAATAAATTGTAAATTGGCTATATTCAACATATGCCTCCTTTCGTACTGATGTGGTTGATTATGTGAATGTGCTCCCAAATTTTATTAATGAAACATCATGTGTAGGCCTAACAAGTAAATAAATCTTATTGAAATGTAAACAGAAACCAGAATCGAATCCCATTTTCATCAGTAATTTCAACCTGGAATCTAAATCCCAAATCCTGAATCAAAACCTGCAACTATTCAGTGAAACCATTTTCTCACATTTTCAGCTTTCAAAATGTGAATCTAAATCTGACTGAATTCAAATAGACAATTCAGATTCTAAACCTTACTGAATTTATCCTGAATTTATCCTAAATCTATAATATGCAAACCTAAACTTAATCCCAAGTTCCAACTGATTCTAAACTTGCTTCTAAGTCACAACATACATTTCCTAGTTCAAAAAAGTGAATAAAATCTCCTCAGGGAAACTTTCTCTGTGATCATCAAAAGGCCTGGTCTCGTTCGCGCAGCAGGCGGCCTGAAGCGCAGCAGTCAGCGCGTTCCGTGATGCATGAGAGTGAAGGTGGCAGCGTTGAAGATTTTATACACTGCCCTGCACTGCTCTCCTCTGCATTACTGCCCTGACGCGCATGACGGATGCGCTTTGGAGTGCCGGGCAGTCTCTCTGTCTTCAGCTGCTCCGCTGCGGCTGAGCCTCATCCATTTTCATGACCGGCAGAGCAGCTTTTAATCTCACTGTCTTCTCCGCAGTCTGTCGTTCGTATCAGGCACAGGCTGAAGCGAGAGCTGGACCAAAGGGGAAAACTGCAGCTCTGGGACTTGATTATTCTGAAAAAATAGTGTTAGCTGAATTTCATTTAAATTCTTTACCCCTCTCTCTCTGTGTGTTCTTCTTATCTGTTTGTGTTGTGTTGAGTCATTCAGCCTTGACACAGATCCTTTCTTATCTAAGAGCTGCCGAGAGACAACTAAACGAGGGCAAGGTGAAACCAATGGATGAAAGAGCAAATGACACTTTCTCAAACATAACTTTGTGGACTGAAGAAGTTAGTGGATTGTACAAACAGTGTTCGGCTGAGTCTGTTGACTGTCAAATGGAAAGAAAGATAAAGACCAGACCGCCATCTCTAAACAACAATCTCTAGCCAGAGAAATTGTCCCTAAGACTTATCGCACTGTAGTTTCCTTTCTGACTGGCAGTCTGGGTCTAGGCACCAGGGTAAAGTGCTTCACTAAGTGAAAATCAGACACTTGGCTCATACCCGTTTGTTTATTCACATTAAATCCCAATGATTTAGCTCAACAAGACCAGAGTTCTTCTGGGTTTTTTTTTTGACAATTTGGCATTTTTTTAGCTGGTCAGGTTAGGATACCAACTGTCCAACTGATTTAGGCATTTCATTGGATATAATTGGGATATGCAAACAAGATGAGTCAATATTTGCTGTCCATTTTCCTTGAAGAGAAAGAATATGCACACCTTCAACTTCTAAGGGTACAGCAGCATACATAAAAGCTAACACGTGTAATAAAAGTCTAGAAACTGATTTCATTGGGTCTTTAAATAAAAATGCTCATTTGACAGGCTTACTCCACTTTCTAGGAAGCAATCCATATGTTACTTGCAACTGACTAGCAAAGAGTTATGCAACTCTTGCCAGCAAGTCCAGGGAACTCTGTTACCACAGTAGAGTATTCAGAGAGTTATAAAAGTTACAAACTGAAACTTCTTTTCAAAATAGATCCATGATCAAACTGTGTGTAAATTCTAAAAGTGTTCTTATTAGAACCATATCTAAATGGTTAGCTTGAAGAACCAAGAACAAATAACATCCAACAAAAGAAAACGGTCCTTGCTCTGAGTCTCACACCACAGCATCTTCTTTCTACAAAATGTCACTGGCATGCTTGAGTAAGAGCAAGCCAAGCAGATGAAAACGCTTTGGTATCATCCTCCCAAGGCTTTTTTTTTTTTTTCTGACTCTAATGTATATAATCTCCTTTCTTTGTGCTGCTTGTGACATTTTCATTAATAGGAACTACAAAAATACATCAAGTCGCATTGCACCACAGTCCTGATTCAACAACCACCTTTAAATGTCATTCATCCAAGCTTCCGTTTACAGCCATTGGTGGCGTGAACCCATACTGTCAACAAAAACTGTGAACGAGAGAAATACGTTACATCCCTGAAACGGTCTCGGTTCGGTGTGACATAGTGTTTTTTGCTTGCAAAGGAAGCAATGATCAATTATGAGACAGATTTGGCTGGCCATCAGAGGAAGAGGCAGCTTTAGAGTGTTTAAGTGATACTCTAAGTATAGCAGCAGTGCTGTAACACTATCCGGCTTCCCATGCTGAGATACTCAATGCTCTTACTGCCTGATACTACAACAATGTCAGCAAAGTGCCCACACGCTGACCCCCGACTTTAACCCTCATTATAGATTCCCTACACCCTCCGCTCTCTCTTTGCTCGCTCATCATCTCCCTTCTCGCTCCAGCTATCCGTCACATTCTTTCTCCAAGAGCCCATCCTTGTTTTAATCTGAGCACTAAACTGAGAAACAGTCACACATCCTTACATGCACAAACACTCCCTGACTCCAGTGTGGCTGCTTTGTGGTTTCGAGCTGCGTACGCGTCATTACCGCAGGCTTCTCTTCGAAAATGAGGCACAATTACGACAGCGATGCATAACAGCCTAGCCAACTAGTGCAGAACAATTCCATTTAAACTCAGCTTTTATGACGTCTCATTCATAAAGAGACCCCAGATCAGACTCGTCTCGCAACTGCAACTTTAATACAGCTCACATTCAATTATGTCAAGCCTGTTCATGTAATTGGTATTGTGAAACACACTACCAATTTAAGAAAATAAAGCTTCCAATATAAAAAATATCACAAATAAGATTTCTTTAACATCTTGATTATTCCTCCAAGACAGCCATGACTCCTGTGAGCAATTAAATGTTCCTCTGGTTTCCATCACATTGTGAAAATGACACACTGAGGTTTTGTTGCAAATGAAATGTATTACCTACAGTTATATCTTTCTCCTTCCCCTTCTCTGTCACGGCACACAGATACACTCTAGTCTGGGGTTTAGTTTTCTCCTGACGCTGCAGAACTGAAGCTTCGGTGTGCAGACAGATAAAGCGGCAGCATCAGTGCCACACGGGACCGCTGGCAGGCAGGTGCACGTCTTTTCACCTCCACCAGGGGAGCTTGGGAGTGGGGCATCGTCTTGTTCTCTACTCTCAGAGTTATCAACGCACTACTAAAAGCAGCAAAGTTATCTGAAGGATCAGACCCAGGATAATATCAGAAAACTGGGACGTGGGAACATAGGGACAAGAGCATTGAACTTACAGCTTCAAGGACAAAATTCTGCAGCATTTCTACTATACTTTACATATAAAAGCAACTAGAATTTGACATTTTCTGGAGAAAAAAGTGATAAGACTCCATCCCAAACTTTAGATATGGCTCAGGTCCTTCCTTCAAAGTCTGCGATTTTTCACCTGTTTTAGGTTTGCTATGCAAAAACCAGTCCAATCGTACTAGCACACGCCACTAATGATCACCTAAACTAGAATAAAACATCTCAGTCTTGTGGTATAGTCAATTAGATTCATCAAAACAAGAACCACCTCAGGTTTGTCCCATTCTCGCCAACTCTGAGCCCCGAAACTTCTCCTCACCAACTTAAGTCTCCATTCTCATCCCTCCCTCCCTCAGCAGCATTAATCACCCCAGCCCTGAACAGAACCAAATGACTACGGTCATTCAAGCCCAGGACAGCTTTGTTACAAACACAGCATTTTCTGAATGCATCTCCACAGCCTTTTTGTATGCTTGGAGAGGGCTGCTCCTCAAAACTGGCTCCTCCTTCCACCAGAACGGGCGGATTACCTCTAACGGGCCAGTCGGACAGGGAGAGAGGAGGGTTATGGGGAAAATGGTTTGCCGGGGTGATTCATGGATTCTTCCAAAAAAGACCTACACCCCTCTTACCCTCCGAAAACGAAGGGCCATGCCTTCAACCAGTGCCTAGCAACCGGCAGCTGGGGCGCAACAGAAATGGGGAAGGACAGGGAGTTTCTGAACTGAATTGGGCTAGACTAGCAGGCTCCATGGTAGATACAGGGACAAAAACAGGAGACAAACAGCTAGTGCAGAAGCTGGAAGGACAAAGGCAGAAGCTGAAGCCTGACTCAGCCCCTCATCAGTCACTGCAACATCTACAGGCCTTATTCTTCTTAAAGTGCTCAAACAAAAACCCAAGCAAACACTGTTAAGTGTGAAACGGGGCTTTTGGACAAAGACGCTCTTGACACAGCTAATGTAAAGTGTATGTGACTGTCTCGAAGACAAATATGAACTGTTCATGTCATGAAAAGACACTAAATACAACCCACGCCAACTTCTAGTGCAGTTCTCCTTATCTTAACACACCATAAACTATAATTAAGCATATTAATTTTATTCCCTTATATTGGTTGGACGGACCAATCAGACTACATCTGAAGTTATTCATTTCACGCCACTAACAATATCTTCATTAGTGATTAATTAAAAAGCAAACACCTGATTAGGTTCTCATTGTCCATTACTTGAATATTAAATATCAAACACAAGCGAAAAGAGAGAAGTGATCGGCTAACCAAACTCCGTTACGGTCTTGATATATACAACAGAACTGAGCAGTTTAGGGAGCTTAGGGAATGCAGAGAAAAGACACGAACAGATGGTAAAAATGATGTTTCGAATATTACATAAAGCATATAATCCTCTGTGAGTTTTACTGGAATAATAATCCTTATGTAATGTTTTAAAAGGTAGAATGGGCTAAGCAAGAGGATTTAATAAGTCAAAACACAGAAATATCAGAAGATGCAACTAATAACACCAGTTCAGAAGTTAATATCCATTCTGAAAGCATGCAGACTATTGTGTCTAGTGTAACTGTTTCAAACACTCAGGCTGATCTGATCTGATGAACATCTCATCTCATTCATCTAAAAAAAAAAAAAAAAAAAAAAAAAAAACGATCAGTTTGCCATTCTCCAACCCTATGTTTCTCATTTGGGGTCCATATGTGCAATCTTTGCGCCACGCCTTGCGCATCCACTGGTGCTTTTCACAGCAGGTGTCACCCCACATTCTGGGACTGCTGTGACTGTGGCACCTGCTGTGGAAAGCACTTTGGCATCTAACCACACTTCTTCAACACTGATATATCTATCTATATATATATATATATATATATATATATATATATATATATGAGTGTGTGTGACCTACAACTAACGTATTTTATGACAAATCAAATCAAATAATTTTTCATTTTTCACCCAAGTTCAACAAACATATGCACAGCAACATAATATTTTTTTTTTCAGAATAAAGCTCATTTTAGATGCCATGTGATGCCAGTAAAACGGCCAAAATAATATCCCACACTCCTAATGCATAATTATAATTATACATTATAATGTAAAATTATAATTATGCATTTAGCTGAGGAATAGATGGACAGCAAAATCTCATAAAACTCAAATAAAAATCTCTTCTCTGAACTTAAAGCTTTCTTTTAGAGTGGATCATAAAAGTAACTCACCATCCACTTGGTTAAAGTATACTAATCCACAGAGTAAAAGGTGTATTAGAGGACTCATTCTGTCATAGTCCACATCCACTCCACACCTCAGTTCTCAAACACTGGACAAGTTTCTCCTCTTTTAATATTTGGAGTACGTAGCAACTCTCAGTAGCCGCTCAGATCCAGCTGAAATGTCAGTGGAGTGTTCGCTGGGCTCATGGTGTTTGTCTGGATGAGGAACGAGATCCACGCGCACCAGTGAGGGTTGAACTAGTGTCTGTCAGCCCGTGAGTTATACCATGCCTTACTGCTTTTGAGTTCTGCCTTAACGGGACTAAAAACCAGCAGAACCGAGCCAGAAAGAGCCACGAGCACGCGATCTGTCCAAACGCGCGCGGGGAAATGTTGCGCGCTCCGGTTCCTTCAGGAGCTTCTGAAGCACCTTGCAGTTCGCTCTCCGCTGTTTAATGTGTGAAGTTGTCCTCTCGTTTCATTACACTCTATATTCCTTGTCCAGAAACCCGCTCCAAAGTTCCGTGGTGCGCCGTTAAATCCAGCGTAAATCGGTCGGGGTGGCGCTGGCCCCGTGCAATCGCTCTGCGAGCCTACAGCAGAGTGAATGTGATGAGTCTTGGGAAGGGCGAGAGCTCCGCAGCGCTCTTACAGCTCCATAACTGACACCCCTGTACGCACAGCTCCCGGCCCGAGCCAAGACTGACGCTCATGCTGGAGGAGGAAACAGCGAGGGGGAGGAGAGCGGGAGGAGTGGTGGCGGTAGTAGAGGAGGAGGAGGATGCTGTGGGCAGAGGTGGCTGGGGAGCGCTCAAAGCCTCGCTGCGATCTTGGCTCACAGCTTTCCGTGGTGTTATCCACAAAGTTGACCCATACGGCACCACACCGAGGTATCAGGTCACCTAGCGAGGGATACTTATCCAAGTAAGATAGTGGGACCGCCACATTTTTAATGTTTTAGTGTTTTTTCTTTGAAAAAAAAAAAAGAAATATTTATGTGATTACAACACCTGGAATTATTATTATTTTTTTTAATTATTTATAATTATAATACAACTGTGTGCTACTTTGTTTCCTATTTAAATATGTATCATAAACTCATTTAAATACAGTTTAAATAAAATATATATTTCATGCATGATAGATAGATGGACAGATAGACAGACAGACAGAGGAAGAACACCGTTTACTGAAATATCATCTTCCAGCATGCCGCTCTGAGACTGTATAATTGGTTTCATTAAAATTTGATGGGCTGTCCTGCATTAGGTGGATAATACCGGGGAGGTCAAACACACAAATCTCATTTCCTGAGAGGGAATTAACTTACACACTGACGTTAAAAGTAATTTTAACGGGAAATATATATGGCGTTGCTTTGCATTATTAAAAATAAACAAATAAATTCAGCTTTTTTCATAACCTTCACTTGATTTTATATAGGTAGTTTTGGTTAGGAATGTTTTTTTATTTGTTTTTTATTTAATTTGAGAGCGAGTGACTGACAGAGTGAATAGACGCTGCAGTTCAGCTGCACAGGGGCACGGCTTGTGTCTGTGGCTCCACCGGAGCGTGGACGCGCTGCATGCCGCCTGGCTGCTTTAATCCACCTACTTTGTGAAGACGAATCTTTAGCGCCTCCTAATGGTTACAGTAAACTGAAGTCTGAATCAAACAAAGACCTCGGAGCTTCCACAGTTCCAAATATAACATGCCAGAGGAAAGTAAGAACCAGCTTGTAAGCATGTTAACCGTAACAAGACCTATTTAAGTCAAGCAATCCAAACGAGCCAAGCAATACATTCCAAGGCAGTAAACAGCAATATTCAGATTAGTGATCTATCAGTATGGGGTTTTCAATGAAAATATCTTAAATGTTTACATTTATCTTATTTGATTATATCATTGCCATATGAATATTACAAACCTTCTTTACTGGCACCCTTATGAAACTTCCACAATGAAAATCCATGAAATCCTTTCATAGTTAGAGATTTACTGTTACTCTAGTAAAAATCAAGATACATTTTTAAAAATGAAAATCTATTCACCATCAGTGTGCCTAGAAATCTATGGGAGCTTATTTCAACGAAGCAAAAAATAAATAAATAAAAAAAGGTAATTGAAAAAGGTTTCATAATAATAATAATAATCATAATTAACATTATAATAACATTATAATAATAATAACATAATAATAATAATAATAATATTAATTATTATTACTATACAGATGAAAGGCACTTTAAACCAGACACAAAAATGACCCTTTTTGGTGGGCAAAACTGCACTGCGCACATTATGTCAGATTTATAGTCCTAGTTAAAAAGTGTGTCATTTAATTGAATTCAACCATATCTGGAATAAAAGACGTTTTGAATTCAGCGTGAAACCTTGAATCAATAGCAGTCAAACCTGAGGCACTGGGGCTGATAAAAAAGGCAGACCTGTAAAATCATCAAACAAGGCCTGACTCCTCAGAAGAGTGATTGGACTTGTGCAGGCAGCACAGGGGCCGGATTCCCTGCGCGAGCGGGATGCTGGAATCCCCCGCTTTCAAACTGATTTCTGACATCAAAGCAAAATAAAAGCCCTTCTGTGGAAATCATTCAAAAACAGACACTGAAAAACAAATATCTGTTCTTCTCTCATTCCCTTCTTTCAACTGCTCTCGCTCACACTCAAAACTCCTGCTGCATTTCAAACACACATACACCTTTGCAGTGTCATCACAAAGCTTCTTTTAAAAGAGAGCTCTCAGTAGGTACATAATAATAGCTTTGACTCACAGAAGCATTTTCCACCTCTTCTGTTTGTTTGTGAGGCGGCATGTTGGAGCTTGCAAGGTTTTTGCTGCTGCAACATTTCGTTTGCGGTGATTGCTGTCAACAAGCCAGATCCAGCGATCTTCTTGATAGTTTAATCCATGTATATGAGCCTCACGATGAATGTGAATTCATTATTCCTTTGTCGGCCTGACCACTTGCAATGCAGGTAGCTGCTTTAGAATGGTACGCAATTGAATCGCTCCTATGATGTGAGGTCACATGTCAATTATATGTACAGGGAATGAAAAGGCACAAAGTTCCCATTAGAGTAATAAAGAAGAAACAGATATCTTACAATATAGCAAACAGATAGCTTATAGCAGCCACTGTATGTTTAATTTAAAGAGTATTTTTTATTTATAAAAATGAATCGATGCATCGAAAAGAATGCATTAAATTGACTTTTTGACATTTACATTGTTTACAGATTCACAGAGTGTATGTAACGGAGTCAGCTAGTAAGAAACCTCACTATCACAGGCTCAAGAGGCACGCTAGCCACTGACGTTAGAGACCGCAGTCTTTAGCGTCCTTGTTAGTGCGCCCGCCTCCCATGCCAAAGATGTCGGAGCGGGTCGAATAGGACCAGTTACATTTGGTGCCGTGACACAGATGGGAGGGAGGCTCAGGGAGTGAGTGAAACAGAGGCAAGCTAGTAAGAGCTGAGCAAGTGAACTCCCCAGGCCTCAAGAGGCACGCTAGCGGCTGATGAATTAGAATGCGGTCTTTAGCGTTGCTGTTAGCATGCCCGCCTCCCATGCCGATAAAATAGAGGCTAGCTAGTAAGAGCTGGGTGAGTAAACCTCACTCCCCTGGCCTCAAGAGGTGTGTGTCAGTGACTGATGATCATGACTGTGATCTTTAGCGTCTTTGTTAACATGCCCACCTCCTATGCCAGAGACACTGGTTCGAATTCCACTCGGAGCGGGTAGAGTAGGACCAGATACATTTGGTGCCATGACCTGGATGGGATGGAGGCTCAGGGCGTGAGTGAAACAGAGGCAAGCTAGTGAGAGCTGAGCAAGTAAACCTCACTCCCCAGGCCTCAAGAGGCACGCTAGCAGCTGATGATAGAGACTGTTATCTTTAGCATCCATGTTAGCGTGCCCGCCTCCCTTGCTGGAAATGCTGGTCCCACTCAAAGTGGGTTGAGTAGGAAAGGTTATAGTTGGTGCCATGACCCGGATAGGAGTGAGGTTCAGGAGATGAGTGAAATAGAAGCAAGCTAGTAAGAGCTAGGTGAGTAAACCTCATTCCCCTGGCTTCAAGAGGTGCGCCAGCGGCTGATGATAGTGACTGTGTGAATTCGCCGGTTCGAATCCCGTTCAGAGCGGGTACAGTAGGACCGGTTACATGTCTCTTGAATGCAGAAAAATAGCATTAAACAAAATTTATGCCTTAGACACATTCTGTTGTGCATGTTCAGCAGTGTTTATATATAGTAAACCAATCTAAAGTATAGTAGGCCCAGGTGGCATCGCTCTGAGAATGCTGTTCCACACATCTATAAACAATGCATGTCTCTGTTTTACGGCTAGATGAAAGAACTCAATTTCTCCGTCCGTATCTTAGTCTCCCTCTTGTTATATATCTCCATTCTAAATCTATCCCCTGTATCCCCATATCTTGAAAGCTAGCCCTGTCCCTGTAGGGTGCTAAATATTGGCTGAAAGTGGATTTATTTTAATTAAAAAAGAAAAGACGTTTACCCAAGCCGAAGAGACACTTCATAAGCCGACGATGGAGAGGGGGTGACCGCAGCAAGTGTGAGGGTAGAGTACGATCATAGAATCAAATCAGACCAACATGCATTATATGTAAACGCTCTTCTCTTTAATGCACAACAATGAGCAAAATTAAAGATGCTTATGTGAATATGTTCCAAAGAAAACAATGCAAAATCAAAATCTCTGAATCAACGATCACAATAAATACGTAGTTTTCTAAATTCCCCCAAAAAGTATTGAAGTGTGCAATAAAATGTTGAAATCCCACATGGACCTACTCAGACTTTTGTTCATACGGTTTATATGGTTGAAAACATTCACATTAATTCCTTCCTTTAGCCAACCAATCAAACCAAAGAGGCCTAAAACAAAATGAAACGTATTACGCATTCTCGTTACATAGAATTTTAAAAATGCAAATTGCTTCAACAAAGGCTTTCAAAAGAGCTTAAAAGCAGTGAAATTACAGCACACTGTCAATCACGAGAAATAACCCGAGATTAGCATTCATATGGTTGAATAAAATCTTTGCCATTAGAAGGGCACGCTTTTCATCCAAGCTCTGCTGAAGGCAAACACAATTGCACACATGAAGAAAACAACCTCCCACATTAAATGATCCCTCCTTTCCTCTCCTTGCAACCTTCTCTACATCATCTCCCACGCCACAATGGCCACCAGCACTCCGCCACATGCACCAGACCTTCATTTGTTTCCACCTAAACCAATCAAGCAGCTATCGCTGTCAACTCATTTGGCCAATTATGGCTGTGTAATCTTATCAACCCAAATCATATATCAGGACCCTCCACCGGTTTTTGTCTGTGGACCATCTGGTGAGGGAACCCAAAGGAAGCGGAAATACTGTGCACCTAAAAAGGTCAGACCATTTCGCTCCTGATGGACTTGACTTTTGACATTGACATGCAGAGACATGTGAAATGAAGAATTTATGCGGGCAAGATTTCTTGTAAAGGAGTGACAGAATCAAGAGTTTGTTTTAAGAAAATAATCAAACGTGTATTATGAAATAGATCTTGTTTCATTGTAGATATGGTAAAATACAAAGCATGCATATTTATATTATGTAGAAACAGATATAAATGCAATAGAAGCCATTCTATATTGCAAATGTAGCCATGAACGAACTTAATGTGTCTAATAAAAGCCTTTAGCCATGAATAATTTATATATAGTATAGTAATAGTATAGTAATAGGCTGAATTAAACCAGATCCACGTAATGAAGCAAGGGTTTAGAGTTATATTCCAGCTATTTTAAGACATTAAGAAAGTCAATCCTCAGAAGTAAATGTGTAGTTTTTGCTGAGTAACATTGGTTTGGCCATAAGGCCAGTGATTATTTAAGTTATAAATGAGTTACAGGACCTCACAGTCTCACCATTTATCTTGATAAAGGATCAGATGGAAACAATACTGGCTACCCCAGTCTACCCTACTCTCTCATCTTTTTCTTAACTCTATCTCGCTTTCATTTCCTCTACAACAGTCCAGGACGTCTGGGATTTCCTTACAAATCTGACCTCACTCTGGACTACCCCTAGGTATTCAGAGAAAGCCTGAATAAAATAAAAACATTTGATGTTTAAACCACAGAACTGTGGTAAGTGATATGACATGGGCCATGTTTGGGATTTTTACTTTTATTAGTTTATTTTAATTTTCATTCACACCGTCTATTCTTCATCAGCTAAATTCCACTGGCAGCAACTTTTTAAGATGGTTACACTAGGCTAGCATGGAAATGATTTCAATTCAAACTCAAGAGCTTCTGTTTTGACTGAATAATAAACAAATCAATAAAACATACAGATTCCAAACAACTAGTTTCCTGCAGCTCTTTAAGCCTGATGAAAATTATAAATAGAGTGGGTTTGTATTTGGCAGTTCGAATCTCACTTGGGGTGGTGCGAGTAGAACCGGAGAGGTTAAATTGGTGCCATGACCCGGATGGGAGTGAGGTTTAGTGGGGTCAGTGTAATGAGGCTATCTAGTTAGAGCTGTGCGAGTAAACTTCACTCACCTGGCCTCAGGAGGTGCACTAGAGACTGTGGTCTTCAGCATCCTTGTTAGCATGCCCACTTTCCATGTTAGAAACGCCAATTCAAATACACATTGAAGCACAAGCTCATTCTCAAATAATGCATGAGCATCAGGTTTTAAAAAGAAATATGGGTTTCATGCAACTCTAGCGTTGCCATCATGAAAAAAAAATCTAAATTTTTCATGTCAACTTCTCTCTCAAATTGTTGCAGAATTTGTAATGAAAAAAGCATTGTGTTATATGAGAAAAAAAGCACAATGGGACCTTTTTCACTAGTGATCTCAAACTTTAGAACCCCACTGTACATGTATGTTATTGTGCATTCAAATGAATCATGAATAATGGATCATAAAGTCTAGTATAGCCACCACTTTTGACGAATAAAAATGATATGTATACATCCAAAGCTTAGCAGGCAAACTTAATTGTAATATCTCAGAGATTTGGAAGCCAATTATCATAGCTGTTCCTGATTAATGCAAATCATCATTATGTTGCCATCTACACAAAATCGATCCCTGTCAAACACACCACTTGAGTAGGTCACTATTTTTACTAACTAGCAGTAGAACAATGCAGAACAATGAAGACACGAGTCCCTAGACTGAAATTACGACCTCTCATAGTCCATCATCTTGATTAGCACATGCTTCCATCACAGCAGATAACTGTGACACGACTCTAGTGTTTGCACATGCAAATCAAAGCGCTGCACGGCCGATTTTGTCATTAGCAATAATTAGCATGGAGGTGGCTGCCAATCAATACAGCATTACCAGGTGTGAGATTGCCGTGTTGCGTTATGGATGTTACACGATTCTCTGTGTATCTAGCTTCCAAAATGAACAGAAATGCAGTTATTTTTTGAGACTGATGTTTTCACATTTAAAAAAATGTGTTCTACATAGCATGAATGTGTGGAGTATGAATGAAGTTCAGACGTACTACATCCACCATATTGTCCCTGTCATGTGACCTACAGCGTCAGTTGCATAGCTCATGGCATAGTAATGTCTCCATCAGATGTGCACTTCAGAATAATTCCGGAAGTAGTAAGTCATACTTTTTGCCTACTATTTTATGAGCACTGTTAGTTCGGACATACCAGTCCATATACTAGCTCATATACTTTTTTCCACCCTCTACATAGTATGGAAGTCGGAATATTCAGAGGCAGGGTATGTTATTTTGCTTTGGGAGGAGCTAAAATGGAGCTTTTCAAGCCAAAAGGAACTGAGTTATGAAGTAGTTAAACTACATTCAGGATACCCTTTAAAAAAAGTTGTTAGCTTCGCTACAAGCTACAAAAAAGTACCTAACTACACGGAAGCTAATAAATGTGGCAATATCTCAAATAAATATATTAACCACAAGAAAAGCATAACCATGTGCAATTAGAGGGGTTTGAATATCAATTAGTGTTATTAAAATATAATTCCACCCAAAAGTACACCTCAAACTTTATTGCAACACTAAATCACAACTATCAGATCAGGATACAATCTATAGAGAGCTGTAAACCTGATGCCATCTCTTCAAATGTGCACTAATCAAAAGAACATGATACGGCCTACGTGTGTTGGGTTACATACGTCCCTCTTTCTTTTGGGTTTGCAGTATAGATAGCAAAACAATTCCCTCGTCTCTCCTAATTCATTTTACCTTAACAAAGCGCAAACATTTATCAAAACCACTGGAATTGAAAGACGCAGAGGGACAGTCTGCGACCGAGATAAAAAACAGTGGCGGGGGGTAATTTGGGACTTTAATTCGTCCCGGTGAGTGAGGGCTCAGATATTTAATTGTGTGGTGGGTCAGGGGGGTACGGAGAATCCCATCAGTCACAGTCAGGTGTGAAAGCCGAACAGGGAACAGTTTAGTGGACATCCTTCACGCTGCCGCCGTATCCTCTTCCCTGCCTCCTAGCGCCCGGATTTTGATGATTAGGGGGTGGCGGGTGGGCACGAGAAGGAAGGGGGGTGTGAGTTTGATTAATGTAGGTGTCAGAGGTGGGTGTACCACCTCCTCAGCCTCCTCAGCATGGGTAATGACACAAGGGGCTGGCAGAGAGGGGCTACCTGAAGCTCAGGGTCCCCAGGCTAGATATGATTCTTCCCTCTGATCTCCCTCTGTCAGCAGTACTGTCAGCCCGGCCCGATCAGCACCTTATTAATGGCTCCAACCTGTCACCGATTGAATATTAAGCTGAGCTTTGCAATACATGCACTTACTCACGGAGACACACACTTATAAATACCCAGATACCCATGAAGACAACAAAGAAATATTCACGTATGCTCGCAAAAACATACTCCACAGCACAACAGACTTGAAAATGAGAGTGCGCTCACAAACCCTATTTCTTATGCACAAACACGGCGCGCCAAAACTAAAATTAGATTCCCACTGGGGTGGAAACAAAGATGACAACGAATTTGGCAACTGAATAATTTCCTCTCTGTTATATGAACTGCTGAATGAATAAATGGCTAGGGAAAGATTGAAGAGCTTGTATAGTCACACCTGCAGCACAAACAGAAATGCAGTTATTCATCTGAGCCAGATGTTTACTAAGACTATGCTATTTTCCTCTGAAAATTTCCTTTTCAAGCCACAAGGAAAGGATTTAAGTAGTTCAATTACAGTCAAGATACCCTTTTAACAATAGTTAGCTTCACTACAAGCAACAAACAAAGGGTTAAAGGGTTAAAAGAAAATGTCCGTAATCATACAATGTCCTGGCAGAAAATTACCAGTGGACCTATCTTCTCTGTTTTTCTACAAACTGTTTCTTACAGCGTTTAATCATATATAATCAGATTAGAAGGTTTTGAATCTCAATAGAATTCGCTATAGAACTCTACTGACAATCGGTCTTGAATTTGTTATTCAGTTAATTTGCATGAACTGCCAAAACAAATCAATTCACTAGACTTTCCAACTCTTCACATGAGAGAGAGAGAGAGAGAGAGAGAGAGAGAGAGAGAGAGAGAGAGAGAGAGAGAGAGAGAGAGAGAGTGAGAGAGAGAGAGAGAGAACTGAGAGTTCAGGTTTGATTTTCCAAATCATACACATTGTGGAGGACAAGTGTTTGGTTACTTTTCTAAGAGAATGGACTTAAATGAACCTAAAACAGCACAACAAAATCTACTGCAACGCCATATAACAACAGGATAAACAACTCAGGATAAAACCTACAGAGAGCTGTAAACAGGATAGCATCTCTTCAAATGTGCACTATCAAAGGACCATGCAGCACAGGAAACCTCAATCCAAGGGTTCTGCAGGGGCTGCTTTTCTCATTTAAGACATTGTTTTAAGAGAGATGGAGTAGGAAAGAGAGAGATTTGTGACAAGCAGAGCTGGAACACAGACCACACGTCCTCACATCTGGTTTTATTTCTCCCTATAAAGCAGAGCAGAAGCAGCCGATAAACAGGACAGTGGGTGTCTTCCAATATCCCGTGGAGAAGACAGTCCAGAGACAATTCAGAAAGTGTATTCGAGTAGTTCTGCAGTACAACAAATCGAGCTCTCCAGTAGCGTCTTAAAACACTCATGCACTTCAATCACTGTATTGACTCAAGAGGGACTGTAGCAGGGGGTTTACAGATAAAATCTGCCTACAGTCAAACTCTATGTAAAATTTAGGAGGCACTCTCAACATCTAACAGCTGGTGATTCAACAGTGATCATATGGGATGAACTGTTTTTTTTAAATTTTTTATATGTGTGCGCAGTATTTCATGTCTTCTGAAGTTGGGTTATATATGTGAGAAACACACTAAAATTTATTGTACTCAAGTGAAACTTTAACTGCAGTGATCAGATCACAATCAGAGAGTTGAACAAAAGAATGACTGGTAAGGATTTAGACATCACTGTTTGTTCTTATGCAAGCTTGAAAGCTTCGGTCCACTTTCATTGTAATTCTATGGGGGGAAACGCAACCAAAGGTTTAACGAAAACAATCAAATGTTCTCCTTTTTGTGTTCTATGGAAATCAGTCAAGACATTTAAAAAAAAAAATAAAATAATAATAATAATAATAAATAAATAAATGGCATCATTTTTACTTTCAGGTGAACTATTTCTTTAAGATCCAAACAATGTATAAAATGCATATTAAAAATGTGTCGGGAAGGACAATTACATTTAAAAATAGTCTTTGAAAATAATGAATCACACTCCTGGTGAGGTATTGGAATAACACAGTTTCCCCACTGTTAAAGATAGATGGTATACCACCCATCCACCCATGATGCCCTAGGGATCCCTTGGTTGCCTTGTGGATCTCCTTAGCAACAAGGTAACAATCAGTGTTTGGTCGGCCAGGAAAGGATGGTGGATCCTGAGATGAAAACACAACATAAAACAACAAAGGCTTCATGGATTTCCACAATTACTGTTTTCTGAAGGGAAATCCCAATTCCAAGACACAACTCCAAGTTAATGAGACGCTTCCACACATAGCAGCCATACCTTAGTGGCATGGCATGGAAACAATCCAAGGACTTCACAGAGAAACTGAAAATGTACAACGTACAAACAGCAACGTATAGGAGTATAAATGCATTCTAAAACAAGCATCCTGCATTTAAAAGACATTTATAATTTAGGAATCCAACTATAATTGAGCCGAAAGTTTTGCTAAATGGTATAGAGCATTGCTCATGCAGTTAGAGGTTCATCTCTACCATATTGCAACCAGTTATAATGTGTTCAAACATCCAGTTTCAACAGAAAATCTTCCGGAGGGCATTTCTGCAAGAGGAAGGTTATTCACCCTGCAAGAAGACAACACATTGGGACCTTTAAGAGACAGTTGTTCAGTTAATTTTTACTGAGCCTGGAGATAAATAGGCCATCTGAGCACAGCTGGACAGAATCGTCCAGATAAGTCACTTCTGGCCTTCAAACCCACATCCTGGGAGGAGGATGGAGCGGACTAGGGTGTCTCCCATCTTATTTTCCCCTCGCTTCTTCTCATCTATCACAACCATCACCCACAGTCCTCCTTTTCGGTCTATCTCTCGCTGCTCCCTGGAGTACTGCACCTCCCCCAGTCCCTAAATGTCAACAGGGGAGTCAAGCTCTTGTCTGGGAGCTGTTTGTGATTTATGAGGGAGATGTTTGCCCTGTTTCTCTGGAAGTTCAGCATTCTTCGGGATAAGACTCAGCCGAGACGTCCCTCCTTCAGAACTGTACACAAGATTAGCGGTCGCTGGCCGCAAACGTCTTTATAGAGCTAAACTACCATCCTGCGGGAGAATTTCTCCATCTATGACAGCATAGCGAGTACATCAGTCTTGGCAAACGGAGGACTGTGGGAGTTCAACGTCTGGCTATTCTCTTTCTCCACCCTTTCCAAAAATAACTATGGTCCGCCTCACGCCATTAACCGTCCCATGGAAGCAATCCGAGTTGTGGGGGGCGGACACGGGGCACTCAGGAGGCAAGCTGTTTTCCACCTGTGATCTGGGCTGGGGAAGAACGAGGCGGCTTTATTACCCATGCTGGCTGTAATGACAGAGACGAGAGGGGCAGTGCCTGCTGGGTAATTGTTCCATAATTCACACCTGAGTAGCAGGGGAATTCCCACAGGTGAGCAGCATCGTCTGGCCAGGGCCGTCCCAGCTGTCTGCCTCAAACAGGTACGTCGTCTGCTATAAAAATGCCTCGCAGCCCTCGGAAAAACCCCACGTGCCTCGAAATCCAGACAGACTGTGCGCAATTTCAACCACAGTGGGACATTAAATTGAGAGATGCAAAAGAAGTTGGTCATGACGACAGCTAAACTCCCTATCTGAAACCTACTACAAACATGCAACCCAAAAACCCTTGCATCCAGATGCTCAATTCCCATCATCCTCTGCTCTTTCTTTATGTGCCCTGCTGCCGTTCTCTGGATTTGATTAAGGCGTTCTCTCTTCTAGGCCTCATAGTTCAGATGCTCATTAGGGAGACACCTTTCACGAAGAACCATGGGTCTAAAGACACCCACATCTGTCGCTCTCTCCACCCGGCTCGGCCCAGATTACAGAACACCAGCCACTGGAGTTTCTAGCAGGTCTTGCAAACAGAGAGGCCCAATGAGTGATGGGCATTTAGCAGTAATGAGCGAAAAATGAGTGCGAGTGAGATAAAGGCAAGTGGGAGTGAAAGAGAGGGAGTTGCAGAAGAAAGAGAGAACACAGGGAGGAGGAAACGATTGTATGACGAAACAAAGTTGAAGAGCCTCCCCCATGTTATCGGGTCAGGCCACTGACCGTTTTTCATCGAAACGATGAAATCCTTTTGAGCATGCAAGCCTTCTTTAAAAAACACTCTCTACTAATTACACGCCAGTTACAACATCCGCAGGGCCCCTGACTGAAGGACAAAGATCTGAGAGAAGACTCGTAACCCAAATAAACATTCTCAACTATCTGTGAGCCTTCAAATGATGATGGGAAAGATGTGAAAAGAGGGTGCAAAGAGCTAAATCACAACAGACTGACAGCGGGGAAAGATGGATAAAAACAAGCTACTACAAATATTCAGTATGAATAGCTGTCTGTCCGCAATGTGTTGGATTTCTGATTGAAACAGAATATTTAACAAGAAATGTAGGAGGAGATTTGATTTATTTTCTATTGAGAATTGATTGGATCACAAGAAGTGAATACTAGAATGGAGCCAGAACGAATGATAATTTATCATCCAATAACTGGATGATGAAGCCGAAAAGGGCATTACAGAAATTATTACTCTCAAAGGCAATTTTGTACAGATGAATAAATCACAATCAGATCAGGAACATGTAGTAATAAAGTAAACAGAGTCATTTCAATCTGACTTTAAATATTCTTGCTAAACTGAAAACTACAAACAAAAAGTAGCTCCTTAAAGTTGTAATATATTGAAAAACAAATTTAAGATTGTTTATTTACATTGATTTTGTTTTGATGCTTTAAAAAAATGCCTACTTAAATGATAAATGATGTAAGTAGTATATAGTATAAATAAGTTTAAATATAAATATTACAAAACTACAATACCGTAATTCTTATAACTGGAATAAATATTGAATAACAGCTGCATTTAAAAGGTTAGTTCACCCAAAAATGAAAATTCTGTCATTAATTACCCTTATGCCATTCCAAACCCGTAAGACCTTCGTTCATATTCGGAACACAAATTAAGACATTTTTGATGAAATCTGAGAGGTACATCTCATAGACGGCAATATAATCAACACTTTCAAGTTCCAGAAAGGTACTAAAGACATCGTTAAAACAGTCGATTTGACTGCAGTGGTTCACTTTGAATTTTATGAAGCGGCGAGAATACTTTTTGTGCGCAAAAACAAAACAAAAATAACAACTTTACTCAACAATACAGGGGCTTCTTAGTCATTCTCTTACGCTGTTTATGTTCTACGTCAGAACACTGGTTCAGTATTGGTTGACACCGTTCATGTGAGTTGGCCAATAATGAGCCGGTGTTTGGACGTAAACACAGAAGCAATAAACTGCGTTCACTGAAGAAATTGTTGAATAAAGTCGTTATTTTTGTCTTGTTATCGCACACAAAAAGAATTCTCGTCGCCTCATAACATTAAGGTTGCGCCACTGCAGTCATGTTGACTGTTTTAACAATGTCTTTAGTACCTTCTGGACCTTGAAAATGTTGGTTAAATTACTGTCTATGAACAAGTCATATACCTCTCGAAAATGAACTAAGGTCTTACGGGTGTGAAACGACATGAGGTTGAGTAATTAATAACAGAATTTTTATTTTTGGGTGATCTAACCCTTTAACTGAATATCGCACTATAAGACTTCTCAATGCTTCATGTGAGAAATGAGAGAAATGTAAGAGAAAGGACAGTTTAGCAAAGTCTCACATGGTTGTAAAGTTAATAATGCAAATTATACAATACTACAAATAGCAATGTAGCGTTGTGTTGCACTACGATGCAACTCGTTGGGAAAAGTAGCTTGTTACTGCCAAAGCAGTATTGTGAAATAAACTTGTCTACTGTCTCGCTACTGGAACATGTTGCTAAGTTAATAGCGGTGCTACTGTTAGTTAGTTAATCCACATCAAAGGACTGGGACAGGCATACGAAGAAAGAGTCTGACAAAGACAAAAAGGAAAAAGACATATGGTTGACAGAGCGTCTCTGAATCTACGCAATCAAAGGAAAGCACAGCTCCTCTATAGAATTCCAGGGTAATTAGGGGCTTAATTGTTGGAAATGCCAATGAGAATGCAGATGAGGGTCTGTAGACAGGCCGGCTCAGTCTGTGACCTGTTCATCAAGCCAGACTGCTTGAAAAAAGAAAACACCAGAGCTTGGTTTTCTTCTGTTTCCATCGCTTATTCGTAATTTATCTCCACGGGTCACGTTCTGTTTTTGCATTCCATATCAATTCATCACTCGCTTTCACTCTCCCTCATAAATATTTTTTTTTCGTCAATCCACCTGCTATCGCCCGTCTGCCACATTTCTCTTTTGTGTGTAACTCCCCTCTTTCCTTCATTCAAAAGACACAGCTGAACATCTTCACTGCCTCAAGGTCTTTATCCTGTTTGCCCGTTCATCCTCCTCTCTTTCTCTCCTTCACCTAATTCCACCCCCATCTCTCTCCACAAACTTCTTGATGAGAATATTTAGTTGTACTCTTGACTATCGAGTGTTCGAATTCCCTCAGTCTAACTCATGTTCAAACAGCAGGCGGATAAACGCTGAGATGGGGAGCATTTGATAAAAGATGAGGTATGTAAATGAGGAGGAAAGAGGGCCGTTAGCCCTGCCTCGAGTCGAAAAGCAGCCCGAACGACACTTCACATGAGAGTACAATTACCTCAGAAGAACGACTATCTGCATAAAATTGACTTGAGTCCTTTGATTTTTCTGAGAGTATCTAAGAAGCATCTGTGTTTGTGTTGATAAATAAAATGCCTCAATCTCTCTGATTAAAGTGGAGCACAAAGTACAAAAGAACTTGTAGAACGTGCAACAGAAAGACTTTGTTTTGATTACACTTCCACAATGGGAAAAATAGAAGACCGCAAACGAGTGTTTGAGACAACTTCAGATTTTGTGGATTATGTTTATATAAATGACGTAATTGACCAATCATAATTAGGTATTCCAAATAGCAGTGCAAAAATGTTGCATAATTTGTTACACTGCCTTAAATATTAAGTTTGCTCGGTCCAGAAAGAAGTAATCATTATATTTACCAAATGCTATGCATGCAGTAATTTAAATGTTCCTATAAGACACTCAAAGCCCTACTGATAAAATACCTCCATGATATAAGTGAAGTAGCTGATGCATCACTTTCTTCCCTTCTGTTTCTCTTTGATATAAAGGGCAAAATGAGAAGGAGGGAGGGCGAGAGTGCTTGCTGTATGTTCATGCTAAGCATGCTTTCTCTCAGGACTTCTTCTCTATTACCCCTCAACCACGCACTGTTTTGGACAAGGGCCCAGATCCAAGCCCATTACAGCTCATCTCCTATCCTCCCATCCTCCTCTCCACTCATCTGTGGATTGGCTCTAATCACAACTGGGGGAAATGATATTCCAACTTGAGCACATTACAATGTCTGGTATTTGTCCTTCACTAACAATCATCACACACACACACACACACACACACACACACACACACACACACACACACACAAAGGAATGAATAGTTTAAAAGTAAAACTTGCACTTCTGAAAGTAATCATGCAAACAAAATGACAAACAATAAAAATTAGTTACAACAAGGTCAGAATTTTGAAACAACACAGAGTCATTTGACATCCTCATTTCCATAAAACGACACAAAAGACATAATGAATATACTTTTTCACACCTACACAAAAACACAAAATTGGACTAGGCGTGCGCAAAATTAGTAGTTTGTCTGAACAAGTTGTCGGTTTTAAGGAAGCACACTTGAGACTGTTCCACTGCATTTTGTGGGATACATTTAGCTGGACGAAAAAATAAGTGCAAAAAGTTTCAGTATGTTCACTTTAAGCTCATATTCCTATTTCTCTTCAGGAATCACAGTCTCACGGATGACATTTTCACTTTATTAAATGAAGGGCTATCAGGGAATCAGGCATGGAAAATCTTCCATTTGATATTTCATTGTATTTTACTTAGAACTGCCTATTCTATCTGAAGCATGACCTGCCAGTAAAGTACCTTTACCTGCTGCTCAATATTGATCTCAAGCAAACCGATTGGTTAACATACCAAGACTAAAAGCTAGAGAAGACCCAAGAATCTATGCAGCACCCAAAACTGTACATGTGTATATTTAAAACGTTTTGGGATCTGAAAGCAATAGACTTGAAAGTGCAATGATAAAAGTGGTGGTTTTATTGCAAAAGCACTGATTTGATGCCTGTAGAAGTCATTTACATTTATGCATTTGTGAGACACTTTGATCCAAAGCAACTTACATTGCATTCAAAGTACACATTTACATTTTACCGATTCTTGCTTTCCCTGGGAATCCCACCCATGACCAGGGTTGCCAGGTTTTTACAACAAAACCCACCTAATTGCTACTCCAAACTAGCCCAATAGCGTTTCAGGGGGTAAAAATCGCATTCGGGGGAGTAAAATCTGGGTTTTCGTGAGGTTCCCCTGGTGAAATTCACATCCCAGGGGCTAAATATCATGTTATTTGTGGTTGCTTCAAACCGCGGACATGAAAAACAACATGTGGCAAAAGTGTTAAATTAGCCCAATTCCACTGAAAACAGTGGACTCGGCAACACTGTCAATGACCTTGGCATTGCTAGTGCCACACTCTACTGTTTGAGCTACAGATAGTGTTTTAAAGTGCATGGATTTACAAGACACAGAGATGTATCAAGTTACTGTTTAGCATGCTGTTATCATCATGCTAAAATCCTCTCCAAAATCATTCACTGTGTAATATTTTACATTTGTAGTGGTGAAAAAAATGGTGCAATAATAGCTGCTTTCAATATATCATATTTGCTTGCTCAAAAGAGTCCAACAGATACTAGTGGTTTATTGTATGCCCCTATTTCTTGCTTACATCACACAATACACTGTAGAAATAAATTTACACCAATTTTAAAGGGCCAAAGAGAAACCGTAATGTACTTGTAATTGTCCATTCCTAAAGGGGTCAGAGCACAGGGGTTAACCTGCCCTCTGGTCATCACTGGCCCTCATAAAAGCCAACACATTTGATAGTGGGTGGATTCCTCTGGGCTCCAGTGACCCGGGATAAAGCCCTCTGACCGTACTTACAGCCCACCTGTGACCCAATGCCTCTGGGCTACAAATCACCTCTATCCGGCCCCAACCCGTTCACAGACAGTATGGATCCCCACACTCTCTGATGAAACTCGGGCCTGAATGTCTGACATGAACCTCCTCTAGGGCAAGATACGACCCCCATCACCACCCCCACACCCCTAGCTACCACCCCCATCCCAAACCTCTCCATTTCAGCGGTAATTGTTGCCTTATGAGCATCCACGGCAACAAATTCAGCTAACGACTGTCCGGTATTGATTTGAAACCCTTGCAATGCGGTGCAGACCCACACCAGAGAGTTGGTTGAGGGGGTTTATGAAGTACCCAATAAAGAGAAGCAGGCTATGACCAAAAGATAACCAAAATCAGGAACCTGGAGATACAATTAAGAGCCTTCAGCCCTGACCAGAATCGAGGGGAACAATGGACAGGCTGCGGTATACGACTGACCCGTTCGATTTGTTTCATTAGCGAGTGCTGAAAAAGCACTTTCAGTCGGTTCTCAGAGGAGCCATTATGGAACAGTGGCAATGTGTGCATATCTGTGCGTATCTCAGCACGTTGCCACAAAACATTACAGCCGACACCGAGGCCTTAATTCAGCCACAGCTCGTAAATACCTACGGCTATCATTAAAATGCTACATTTACAAGTAGTTATGATAGTTACTGTCCGTTTCAGAGCCACAAAAACAGCAGAACCACAAAACGGCCTTTCAAAGATTCAGTCACAAATCTTGGCTAATAGCACATGTGAATGGAAATGTAGGTGTATTATATATGGAGAGATGTGGAAATGGGCTGAAATAAACAGTATATATACATACATACATAGCGCTCTGCAATACGTTCAAGGCGGTAATTGGTATTTACAAAGCAACACTTGGACCTGTAGTGAATAAATAACATAATATCTGCAAGGCTATGTCAGCGCATGGGAAATTGGAAACATAATAATGTCTGCAGAGCTCATTAAGCAAGTCTGAAATATTCAAAAAGATGAATTATTAAGCCTTTGATGCTTTACCAGAACATTTTTGTTATGTTTGTAATGACATCTATCAATGCTCGGCTTCAATAAGCCCACCCTTTTAGAATAAAATATTTATGATGTTACTCGATCCAAAGCCTGAACTCATGCTTCACACGATTCCGTCAATAGTCCGGCCCTTCTCAGAAACTTCAAATAAACATCACTGCATTCTCCACCAACTTTTCTGCTGCGATGAGGCTTTGCCTTTTTCTCGACATTGATCCCGTGCTAGCTGGAGCTGAATGGAGACTCATTCCGCCGTCTCTACTGCCTAATTGGTCCCTCTGCAGCCTTACGCAATCCTGGTATAATGTAGCACTGCACACTGCTAAACCCGGTCAAATAACGAAATGGATGGGGATAGCTTGGCCGAGGTTATTTGGTATACAGAGCACACCAAAGAAGGATGTTGACACTTAATGTTGGGAAGCTAGATAAGGACACAAATAATTGGAATGAAAGGCCAATTATGTTGTGAATCCACCACAAAAGCCTCAAGCATCTTGGGTATAATATGTAAATACAGTTCACATGAAGTCCCACAGTATCATTCGGCTGCTCCGGCATATGCTTAAATGATTCAAAAACACCAACAAGTCTTAACTGAGCTTGTTATTACAGAATCAATCTTTTTATTTATGCAAAAGGGAGTCAATAACAGCGCCAAGACTTCATGAATGCTGCTATTCTGAGTGCAGTTTATTGGATTGGATTGTAAAAGCCAAAATTTGGGGTTCTTTTTCTACGCCTATCAGGGAAGGAATATGTAAATTAGCAGGTGGGAATGTTGCAAGAAAGACAAGCAAGACACGACAATTCTCAGAGGAGCAGAAGCTAGCTCTTTAGAGCAGACAGGAAACACAAGGGACAGATTTTCAGAGCGGTTAGCACACCACAAAAGACTACCGCACAGCTGGGCCAATTAAATAAGGCTGCTGATTTGGTCATTTACATAAGAAATCATTACATTGTCATCAAATCAGTTTTCTGGCGCCTTCCCAAAACACTCCCTATTCTCTCTTTCTCTCACCCTCTTTCTGCATCTCAGCTTTCACCCTCATTTCTTCATTCAGTCGAGTTCAAGAACTGCTAAAGGAGAAACTAAAGCTCTCTTGGCAGACGTTAAACCATCTCAATATCTCAATACCCCACACATTGAGGCAGATTACTGGACGATTTAGAACTCTTGACGGCATTTGTGATTAGCAGCTGGCAAAAGGACTGAAGAACCTACCTCTTCTCTGTCAGTTTCTTGTCCTAAATCCTTGTCAAGATCCCTATTTTGATTTTAATTAGGCTAGTAGTGCTTGATGAAGAAAGGATCAAACCTACATATTCAAATTTGGGGCGTAACCCAGGTGCGCTGTGACTTTTCCAAGCAATCATAATTACAATTTTCTCCTAGCAGACACACACACAAATCTTTATGTTAGATTCGATGAATGCTTTAGCAACGACATAGCTATGTGTTAAAAACCACTCAGAGAAATCTAACAATGGGCTACAACAGGCTCAAAACTTTCAGAGCGCATTGGCAACCACATAGCAATGGGTTACAAACAACTCTGAACATGTTAGCAACCTCATAACAATGGACTAAAAACTGTAGAGAACATCTTAACAAGAAGCCTAGTAACAAGTACGACCTGCCTAGCATAAAGCTAGTCAGATTTGAGGGACAAGTTTACAGTTTATGTCAAGTTTACAATCAAGGTTTAGTGCTTCTACATGAGTGTTATTCATTGTCATTTTCCTCTGATTTTAGGCTTAGGATATTTAGGGGTATGGATAGGACAACATTTTCTGAGAGAAATGTCATTCCAGGAACATGTCTTACTTCGCAAAATCACAGTGACTTGCTTTTCTACCCAAAGATGGTTCGAATTCGTATTCACCTTGAGGTCTAATACATGTGCTTGTCTGTGAGTGAATTTTCATATGTTATTTTATTCAGTCAACTGAAATTCAACCTCAATTTCTGCTATCAAGAGCCTTTCATATCATACATGTTAGAAATGACCATTGCAATAACACAGTGGCGGTTCAACACGGAGGTCTAGGCAGGCCCGTGCCTCTGTAGACATGTCCCTGGCCACCAGATTATGAATTTATTACGATTTTACACGCGAGCGGCAAAAGCGGAACTAATGCGACAGAACGTTCTACATGGGTAAATTAGAGCGGCGCCGGCTCAGAGCTCAGCAACGTTACATTTTTAGAGGGAGAGCTACGATTTCTGCTGTTGATTGAGTCGAAGGTAAGCAAAATGATTTCATCTCATAAGTGACTTGCTGTTCCTGCACATAACCGTGTTACTTTTGTTCCTCACACTGATAATGAAATCAAGTTTGCCTATGTGTGGTCTCGATATGTTTAGAAACTTAATATCTAAGCAAACTCATCAAAGCAGAAGTGAATATACAAATGTCACTATCCTTGCGAGGTCTACACAATGTTGTGATGTTAACCACGTGACTTCATCTGTCTTGGCTGTTGCATTGCGATAACATACATCTGAGTAAAGTAATCAACAAGCTATCTAGGGAGGGATGGCTAGGCAACAAAATGTAATGCACGTTTTTTTCTTCTTCTGATAGTTATCATGAAACAAGGAAGGGACACAGCGTCCTTTTTTGCCCCAGTAAACAAAAAAGTGAGAGAAACAAATCAAGGTATTGAGAGAGTTGAGGAGCAGAAGGAGAGAGAGCCAGAGGAGTCAGTGGAGGTTGGAGAGAGGGCAGGTGATGAAAGTGAGCAGGATGAAGAACAGGGTGAGGAGGATGAAGAAGAAGAGGGTGAGGAGGAAGACAACATACAGGGACAGAGAGAGAAACAGCCAGAGGGACAGAAATTGGATCCATGTGAATCAAGTACTGCACCATCAGGTTTGTGATGAAGAAGGCTATTACTATTTGCAAAGCAGTTATATAGCAGTTATAGCAATTATAATTTCATTGTAGGCCTACTGTATGTCCTTAAAATGGTGCTTTCTCCTGTAAATAATTTGTGTCAATATGGCTCTAATGTTTCTTTTTTTTAAGTAAATACTTGGCCTACATTTTGAAATACATGCAGATATGCACTACCAGTCAAAAGTCTGGAAACTGTACTATTTTGGTTGTTTTTGAAAGAAGTCTCTTCTGCTCACCAAAGCTGCATTTATGTTATTACAAATACAAAAAAAATCTGTAATATTGTGAAATATTATTAAAATGTAAAATAACTGTTTTCTATTTGAATACATAGTAAAGTGTAATTTATATCCTGTGATCAAAGCTGAATTTATCATCCAGTCTCCAGTCTCCAGTCTTCAGTGTAACATGATCCTTCACAAATCATTGATAATAATCATAAATGTTTCTTGAGCAACAAATCAGCATATTAGAATGAATTTGTACCCTGTACTGTATTTTTCATTTTTTTATTTACCTTTTTTGTACATGCACTCACTCTTGTACAAATGATGTGCAATGTTGTAATAAATGTTTATATGATTGTAGAGTAAAATAAAGTTTATAATCTTTAAATATAATTTTTTACCATTTTTAATGTGTCCCTCTGGTTAAACACAGGCCCCTCCTTGGCCCCCCTAGTAAAATTTGTCTAGAACCGCCACTGCAATAACATGAAAGCGTTAAATTTATACATGATTCTTTGAGTCCCTTCCTGGGATTCTGAACCAAGACAGAGTAAAAAAAAAATGTTGTGTTCACATGTCTGCCAGAAACATCTGTTGGTTTTAAGATATTTGTGCTGGATGAGACTGGATGATTTTCTTATTTTCCAACAACTATTTCAATCTTTCTTTCATATCACAGCAGCAGCTGTGTTTCAATACCTGCCAATCAGTTCTTCTAATGTGTGCCACAGTAACGTCTCCGTTACGTATGATAACCCTCGTTCCCTGAAGGAGGGAACAGAGAACGGAGATGTCACATCGGTTGTGACCAATGAATTGGTCCCTCTGTCGCTCACCCAATTCATCGGTCACGACTGACATTACGCAGTAGTGACTGACTGAAAGGGAACCCTCATAGATTTCAATACAGTTTGGGATTAACACATGTTGCTTAACTAACACAATATTAACCCAGACAGCGTAAATATTGGCACAAAAAAATATTGGGTGAAATAGTCCATTCTAATGAGGCCTTTTTGTGATATTTTAACACATTGTGGGATTTCCAAATACATGCAAAGCTGTCTATAATTTGGTTATAAAAAGAAATCCAATATTTGACATATACACCAAATTCAAAGCAACTTAGATTGTATTCAAGGTATACACTTTATCAGTTAATGTATTCCCTGGGAATCAATCCCATGACCATGGCATTGCTAGTACTCAACTGTTTGAGCTAATAAAGAAGCATAATTTTACTTTCTACCTTCTGGAACAGCCTTCATTTCAGGAAGTTTCCCGAACTGGCACTGAGATAGGAATATAGATAGGTATAAGGAGACAACAAGTTTGAATTACTTTCATTAGAAACAACATGGTATTTAAAACATTTCAAACGTAATATTAGCTAAAAGCACAATTCACAGACTAAAAAATTAAACCAAACAGTATACGGGATCTAAAATATATATATATATATATAAATGCCTGCTCTGCATTGCTCATAAACAGACCTTCTGGAGAATCCATGGAGTAATCCTGCCTTCCTTTCTTCCAGGTTATTATGACTGATAGTTTGCACTCTGTTTGGGGGGTGGGCGAGCAGGGTTCGCGTGTGGGTGTACAGCTACTCACGAGCCCTGGGTCAACCGCGCTATTCGTTTCCTTTTACAACACATGCACATCTATGCGGCAGCACAGGCCTTGAGACTTTACTGTGGGCCGTTAACGCTGCGGATATAAAAACTGCAAAAGGTCATTTTCACACTAAGGATAGAGCAAGGTATTTCAGAGCCCGTGGCTTTTTATCTCTATGGCTTGCTGGGGGAATGTAAAATGAAGCTCGTAATGGTGTGGATGTATTTCAGTGTTACGGCTGCCTGTGTACATGGAGGCCAAATGCCACTGTGGTATATAAAAGACAACCAGATTCAAGGTCTCCGTTTAGATTTAATCAAATATAATAGCAAAAAAATGCACCATTCCATACTGCAGAGTGAAATTTCTGCCGCAGTTTATTTGAAGGATGAACCAAGCACCTTCAATCTGAGGGTCGTACCAACCTGAGGTGGTGTGATTGTAAAAACGTCAGATGGCCATATAATTCACCAAAGACAATCCCATTATGTGTCAAGAAACAAAATGTGGACATTGATTTCTTAATGTACTTGTGTAACAGATTTCGTAAAGCCGGAGTAAGTTACTACGACCTACATTGTGATTGCTGCAGGTTTAAGCTTTGTGGAGGAAGGAGATTTCAAATCAAACTAATTTCTCCAGAGCCACACTGTACAAACCGAACACAACAGCACCTGCAGAGAAACTCATCTGGACAACGGTAATAGAATTACTCAGAATGTACCACTAAACTAGTAGTAATGGCCCACTGTCCTCACAATCACAAAAGCCCAAAGCAGAAATGAGCGCAAAATGGATGGTTGCAGCTCTAACACGGGAGATCTGTTGCTGTGGACTTTAATGATTTCTGGGGGTGAGTGTTTCTTCTAAACACACAGAGAAAGAGAAAAAAAAGGGGGTCCGGTTTTAATAGGGTTCCCTTGTCCTGAGAATACTTATTGATTTTTGCCGTAACTGCATGTGTGGCGCGGGGCTGTGCTCTTCTGGAGCTCGGCAAAGGTAAATTGAGCCATTTAGAAGCTGTGAGTGTCTTCTGGGGCAAGGGTTTTCTGTGGCCTTTCCCTCTCCTGCAGTCTGTTTCCATCAGTAGAAAATTTCCTCCACATGAGCTGAGATCAGGCGCCACGTGCAGAACCTCTAAATATGAAATGCCCTTCAGCAGTTTAGAGAAACGTTGTTGGAGGAAAAAACATGCTGCATTCAATATTTAAAATACTAAATTACTCATTATAAAATGTAACTAATAATCTAAAGAAATGCATAAATTATTTAAAGAGGAATTTCAAACATATATTTTTTAATGTTTTTAAGAGTACAGTTAAAAGAGAACTATAATCATTATATTCATTAAGTCTTAATTATTCATATTTAAATAAATTTGTTTGGAAAACAGGATATGACAGTAACTATGTGAATTATTGTATTTCAAAAATGATTGGGGGTAAAAAAAAAAAAAATTATGATTAGAATTAGAAGTTAATGCAAAACCTTGCCTTAATAAATAGCAATAAATAAATAAATAAATAAATAGCAGCTGATTTTAATAGTTTGGGCTCTGTTGTGAATTGTAACCTTTAATATTATAGTAATTTGCAAGAAAAAGCTCCATGTATATAGATTACAGCATTAGCTGACATAGATTTTTTTTATTTTATCCTGAAGAAAATATTAATTATAATTGAGTTTATTTATAGAAATAGACACAATTTGTTCAATAAAACACAGTTTAAGAAAAAAGAAGCAATTTTATGTTTAGTTTTCTCCCCCCTGTTGTACTAAACCGTCATGTTTGTGTCCTGTTACACCCTTAATAACTACTATTTGCATTAAATAAATATTTAAGTTGACGTAATTTTTGATTGCCACAAAAATGCTGTTACTATGAGGCACTTAGAATGGAAGTGATTGAGGCAAGTTTGTAAATTCTGTTCCAAAAATATAGCCACAAGAATATCCTTGTTGCTGTAACAAGTTTTTAGGTGTAAAAAAAAATAGCTGAACTCTGTAGACATGTCAATGTAACCAAACACTAAAACCTTAAAGCAACCATAAAAATGATGATTCAAACAGCTTTAAACATATAAATTTGAACCGAATAAAGGTTTTCAGAGAATAATCCTCACATTTTTGCTGTCACGTCCTCTGAAAAATTGTGCCTCACTGTAACCTCCTTTAAAAAAAAGAAAGAAAAAGAAAACGAAGGACTTGTTGAAATTATTTTAACCAACATTATTCCTCAAATTCTGTTCATTGAGCTTGAATTGTATTGAACTCATTTAAAAATACCACCTATTTCATGGGGAAGAGAGAGGTTTACAATTGGTATGCGGTTGCTAAGGCTTTCAACCCTGAAAGCTGCTCTTCATTTTCATTTAGACTAAAACATTGTCTTCTCAAAACATGTATTGTCACACTCAATAACGTCCAACCATGAAATTGTTGCTAAAGGTTGGACTTTAATTGCTTGCCATTTAGCTAATGCTCTTTACCCAAAGCATTTTATAGCACAATAATTGCAGGGACAATCTCCATGAGATTGGGTGCTGTGCAACTAGGAAGGAACTAAGGATCAAACCTGAAACATTGGTTGTAGCACAAAGCCATGGAGAACTATAAAGATAAAGCAACATATAAAGCAAATATAAAACAAAATAGATGTGTACAAACCCTGAAATATTGAGGCACAGAAAATTAGAGAAAACAAAATTCATCATCGGCTAAATTGTCTTCATGATACATCTAATAGCTAAACAACACTAATTCCTATTACTCTCACAAAAATCAGCTGATGATGAGATTGAATGGCTGCTAAAGCCTCCAGAATCAATAAGTAACATTCTCTATAACTTTCTCCACACATCGCTGAAGGATAAAACAGCATTTAAGACGAAACAGTTCACATGTGTGACAGATATCAAGACTAATCACAAGGCAAGACAGCTGTAATTAAAGCAGAGTGCATTTATTGTCCTGATAGCGCGCATGCTATTGTAGCAGTGATACTGCCATTGTCAGTGCTAATCGGGTTAGCGTGGAGTAATGTGCAATTGAAGCTGTGATTATTAGAACAAGCTGAATTTGTTTCCATATATTAGAGCGACTACTTCAAGCGCAATCTCTGGCAGGATTAGTTCTTAAAGTGAACCGTTTACAACAACACGCTCTGACAGAACCTCCTGTGAATCCAATCGCAAAAACAAGCTAAAGATTCCCTCAGAAAGCTTCAGTTTTAAGACTTAGGAATTGTACTAGAAATAGGAACAGATTTTTGTGTTGGTAAAAGCAAAATGATGATTTGGTTCGGGTGCATATGGTACAATTAAAAACACATTTGTGTAAAAAATGTTCCTTTTCTGTAAGAATTACAGGGACTAGCTGTCATGAAAGCTTCATCTCAGTAACTGTTTTTGAGAAAAGTTCAATTATACGAATGCATTTCTCTAGCAGTGGTTTTATATTTTACTGTCAAATTTATTTTTTCAAAACCATCTTATAATAATAATTTTTTGGTAATAGTTACACAAAAACATACTGGTGTCAAGCAAGAACCAACTATGAATGAATGAATCTGTCAAATTTTCTACTCTCTCTCTCTCTCTCTCTCTCTCCCTCTCTCTCTCTCTCTATTTATCTATCTATTCATCCATCCATATATCCATCTATCCACTCATCCACCCACCCACCTATCCATCCATCCACTCATCCATCCATCCATCCGTCCATTCATCTGGTTTGCTTCAACCCAAATTTGGGTCAAATAGGACAACCCCAACCGCAGGGTTAAAAAAATTATTTAAAAAAATTGAACCCAATGGTACTCTCATTGAAAAATCAATGTGTTATCTTAAAAATGACCATACAATTGATTTTGTCCTTATTTTTACCTTCAAATATGTAATGTCAGAGTGTACGCCAAATAGAAAGTTACATAACATTTCAATTAAAACAGTCATTCTTTCCATTTATAAAACATTCCTACTTTTTTCTCTTTTCATTTCTTCTCAATAGTTCGGTTAATAAAAGAAGCAGCCCACTGTAGGTGAAGAGGTGACTGATACCGACAATGGCTCATACAGTTCCAGGAAATTCCAGATCACATCATCATCTATGTCAACAAACAGAGCTTTCACCTCCCTCACACCGAGTACACACGGAGAGAAGACAGCGCTGACCTCTTGATAGAATGAAACAGGGATCAGATGGTGGATCTAGCAGCTATCGCTGTCCAGCAATACAAACTGAACAAGATACATACAGTAGTCCCTTTCAGACTGGCAATATAGAAGAAAAAATAGAATGAATTAAGAGATGGACCTCCTATGGCTCTGGAGATGTCACTGATAGCACATATTTCCATCAGATAACTGAGCCAGTTTTTTTTTTTTTTTTTTTTTCCAAATGGCACAAAATAAATAAAATAAAATGTGCATGAAGCGAAAGGAGTCGATTAACTCAAGGTCGCTATGATGCTTTCATGACCTCCTGAGTGCACTCGCATATTCCACTGCTCCAAAAACAGTCTTATTTGTTTGCAGGGAAATCAATAGAGCTGATATATTAGGTCGGTATGACTGTCTGGGATCGGGATTGGATCTTTGTGTGTGTCTAGTAATGACTGGAATCGGCTCGGGGGCGTGTATGTGTTTTGGTAGCTTATGTTCCCTGTTCAGACAAAATTCCAGCAGTTCTGTCTGTCTATCTGTCTGTCTATCTATCTATATATCTGTATTGTATGTCAGTCTATCATCTGTTTTTCTGTCTATCTATCTATCTATCTATCTATCTATCTATCTATCTATCTATCTATCTATCTATCTATCTATCTATCTATCTATCTATCTATCTATCTGTCTATCTATCCATCTATTTCTCTATCTCTCTATCATCTGTCTGTCTATCTATCTATCTATCTATCTATCTATCTATCTATCTATCTATCTATCTATCTATCCATCTATTTCTCTATCTCTCTATCATCTGTCTGTCTGTCTATCTATCTATCTATCTCTCTATCGTCTGTCTGTCTATCTATCGATCTATCTATCATCTGTCTGTCTGTCTATCTATCTATCTATCTATCTATCTATCTATCTATCTATCTACCTATCATCTGTCTGTCTGTCTGTCTATCTATCTATCTATCTATCTCTCTATCGTCTGTCTGTCTATCTATCGATCTATCTATCATTTGTCTGTCTGTCTATCTATCTATCTATCTATCTATCTATCTATCTATCTATCTATCTATATATCTATCTATCTATCTATCTATCTATCTATCTATCATCTGTCTGTCTGTCTATCTATCTATCTATCGGTCTGTCTATTTATCATCTCTCTCTCTCTCTCTGTCTGTCTGTCTATCTATCTATTGTCTGTCTGTCTATCTCTCTATCAGTCTGTCTATCTATATATCTATCTATCTATCTATCGTCTATCTATCTATCTATCTATTGTCTGTCTGTCTCTCTATCTCTCTCTCAATCTATCTATCTATCTATCTCTTGTCTGCCTGTCTATCTCTCTCTCTATCTATCTCTTGTCTGTCTGTCTGTCTATCTCTCTCTATCTATCTATCTATCTGTCTGTCTATCTATCTATCTATTGTCTGTCTCTCTATCTATCTATCTATCTATCTATCTATCTATCTATCTATCTATCTATCTATCTATTGTCTGTCTGTCTCTCTATCTCTCTATCTATCTATCTATCTATCTATCTATCTATCTATCTATCTATCTATCTATCTATCTATCTATCTATCTATTTATCTATCTATTGTCTGTCTGTCTCTCTATCTCTCTGTCTGTCTATCTATCTATCTATCTATCTATTGTCTGTCTGTCTGTCTGTCTATCTGTCCATCCATCCATCCCTTTAGATTAACAGCATGGAGAGAGAGAGAGAGAGAGAGAGAGAGAGAGAGAGAGAGAGAGAGAGAGAGAGAAATATTAATCCCTCAAATTCTGGATGCATCTAAAGTCAAGTCCCACAGAATCGCTACATTTTAAAGCATTACAAACCCAAGAACTGAACCCCGAAAAGAGTCCCATCAGTCAGCTGGTTCTGAGACTTACTAACCCAACTAACTCTACTAACACTAACCAGTCTCAGACCAGCACTGCTTCTCCAAACATCAGGTTAAACCAAATTTTCAAACAATCTAAAAACACATATCTGGAACATTGGGATGAGGAAACTAAAACACAAAGTAAATTACAATTCTATCGAACTCTAAAATCAAATTATGAATCAGAAGAATATCTCCAAAGTGTCAAAGACACAAAGCAGAGACGGATCCTGACCAAGTACAGGCTCAGTGACCACAGCCTGGCCATCGAGACCGGCAGACACAGAAAGAGCTGGTCACCCCGAGAGCAAAGGCTGTGTGTCCACTGCAGGACAGGAGCGATCGAGACAGAGACGCACTTCCTCCTTCACTGTAATAAATACACCTCTATCAGAGATCTCTACTTCACAAAATTTAGTCTTGCAATAACAAACTTTACCACCATGACTGAAGTAGAGAAAACAAAGATAATATTAGGAGAGGGACCGACAGCAGCACTGGCTGCGAGATACGTGTGGATGTGCCACAGCCTGAGAGACAGCAGGTGTGTGTGTGTGTGTGTGTGTGTGTTTGACCTCAGTGTGTTTCCCTACCGTCCACCACAGTGACCCTCAGTACGTGTGTGTGTGTGTGTGTGTATATATTTGTTACACCACTGTGGTGCCAAATGTTCAGAAATGTTCCATTGTTACACTGTTAATTTAAGTTATGTTGTAATATTTGATAGTATTGTAATATTTTATAATATTTTATCCTATTATACAGATGTTTCTATTATTATTTTATGCATGCTTTGGCAATATTGTATTATTTACAGTTATGCCAATAAAGCTATTTTGAATTGAATTGAATAGAATTGAGAGAGAGAGAGAGAGTTGTCATGCTTGCAATATGAACAAAAGGAAAATTCCATAAATTCCAGCCATTTCCATAGCAGACAATATGGTTATGAGCAGTAGGCAAAACAACAAACCTTGATTTGCCATTTGCTAGTGTTAGTCAGAGGCAGGTGGTTTATAATTTATGGGGAGGGTGCATTATTATTCATTCTAGAAAGCATTTTATTTGACCAAATATGTGTGAACTGAATACGCTTCATACTCAACATAGAACACCAGTGTGCTAGCATATGGCCTTTTTTAATCCTTAATTTTAAATAGTTAAACTTGCATGACGTTACACACTGTAACACAAAATTACTGACACTAGAGGTAAGTGCAGTTGCCAGCGTACTGCAGCTTCCATTGGACTTATAAAGCGAGCGAAGCTATGAAGATGGATGGACAAAGAAAAGGGCAGCCACATTGATAGTACCTAGAATCCCCAACAGCAATAATTGATTAATCATTCATTTTTAATGTGCCGTAATTGGATAAACAGAAGGCCCACAACTCATTGGAACTCAATTATTCATTATGCATTTCTTTCTTTTTTATGGCAGCTAGATCGAGGTTGGTTTAATAGGTTCTGGCACACATTTCTTTCTGTCCAAGCCCTGTCCTTTATTGTGCTGTTGTGAGTAAATTTGCAGCAAAGACACAAACTGAATGCAGCAAAACCAACAACGGATATCAAAAAGGACATCACAGCAACTATTCCGTTCATTTTAGGTTTATCAGAATACAGTTACAAATGCAGATTATTTTAATTCATCTGATTACATTAATTTTTCATGAGATGTAAACCGGCTATGGGTGATTTGAACATGAAAAAGTCATTTCACCATGTTAGCTTTCAGCCTAAAGTTAGAGAGCGAGCTCATGTTACATATTTAAAGGTCATTTAAATGCATCGAGTCACTGGAAATGTGCTGTTTTAAAATGTCTATGGTTTACACTAACAAATGAGCCTTTGCCTTAGACAATGCACATTCATTATGGTAACTACATGAAGCACAAAATCATTTTCTTTCACTGTTGTCTCAGTATATCTCACTTTCATTTCAGCTTCACTTGGTGACATCAAAATGAATCACTTATGCTGTTGTATTCCTCATTTTTTGTGTTGCTATAAAGGGTTAGTTCACCCAAAAACTGAAAATTCTGTCATTATGTACTCATCCTCATGTCATTTTAAACCCGTCAGACTATTGTTCATCACAAATGATGAAATTGTAAACTAAATCTGAAATATTTCTGTTCCTCCACTGACAGTCTACGCAACTACCACTTTGATGCTTCATTAAGAGATTGTAAAGCTAATCCATACGAATTGAGTGGTTTAGTGAACATTTTCTGAAGCGATCACTTTATATGACAAACATATTGAATTTAAGCTTTTATTCAGACACAAAAATTCATCAACTCACACAAGAGCTATAGTAAACAGAAACTCAAGCACGCTTGCTTGATGTGCGAGAACAGAGCCAATGAGGTTTCTTCTCACGTGTCAAGCAAGTACGGTTGAGCTTTTGTTTATGTTCTGTGACCAATATTTGTGTGAATAAAAGCCTAAATTAAAGCTGTTCATCACAGAAAGTGATCGTCTCTTCAGAAAATTTGGACTAAACCACTCACTTCATATGAATTAGTTTTGCGATCTCTTTATGAACTTTTTGAAGCGTCAAATTGGTAGTTGCATAGCTGTCTGTGGAGGGACAGAAAGCTCTCAGATTATTAAAATCTCTTCATTTGTGTTTCGAAGATGAAAGAAAGTTTTACAGGTTTGGATCGTAATGAGGGTGAGTAATTGATTACTTTGTTTTCCTCGTTTTTGGGTGAAATAACCAAAGTATCTTTTAAATGAATTGATTTCATGATGTAAATACAAATGCATATGTAATGCATGTTTTTAGATGGCCTTCCATTGCACATTTTGGTTAATAAATCTAACTGTAACTAAAACACATCTTCTAATATTTCTGGTTCTCCTTTTTGAAATTGTTCGTATAGTATTGGAGGGAGACCTCGGGGGCATCACCCATCCTTCATTCCTGCTCCCAGAGGGCGGCAGAGGAATGCGTGGCCCAGTTTTCACACCCAGGGACCAGCGATGGAGCCACAGGCGACGCTACATTCATTAACAGTGTTCAATTTGCCCGTAACGGCTTTTCTCCGTCCCGGCCCCTCGGTTACGTCTCCTGCCCGGCTGCCTGTAGTCCCACAGCTCACTGTGCCTGTAATTAATCCATTCATCTCCCACAGCCTGGATCAATGAGCCCTGACACAGAGACGGTACGGACCCAAACACTGTCTGCACATACTGTAACATACCCTCAAAACCACCCTCATGCTTGTTGCATGAACAAATAAAATGTGTAAATGTAAATAAACCAGCTTCTTCTATCAAAATAACAAGCTACTTGTACACATAAATGTAATGACTGTATTGATCTGCGGCCTGGAGGCTGATCATTAAGTTTTCCACAGTTCTCTGTTTTTTTTTTTTCCATTGGCAATATAAATATTCAGCCTTTATGGAAATTTAGCCACAATATTATATCTGAAATATCTATTTCAATGCCCTGTACTCTCTTAAAAAAAAGACTTTGTTGTAGAAAATGTCAAAGCGCTGATTATATTAGTGCCAAGTTGATTCTCAAAGTCCAAAAAAGGTCTGTTATGAAGATTATTATGAATGGCTATTAAAGGAGTTTTAGATGAAATTGATTCATATTCGATGATCTGTCTATATTCAAAGAGTCTGATATAAACACACAAACATATACACACAAACACACACACACACAGGGCTCCTGCCATGACCCGGCCACACTAAATCCCTCTCTGCACACGGCAACCAGAGATCAATAAGTAATTTTTGGGGAGCTGATTAGTTTGCAGTGGTAAAGGAGAAGCCGGCTGCCTTTTTTCCTGAGGATATAATCATGCCCTAAAAAGCAGCCTTATCACCGAATGTAATGACAGGAGTCGGCTAATGCCATGATGCAAGATTTGGGGCAGACACAAATGAGAAGTTTTATTGAGAAAGCCACAGATTTGTGTGAAGATGTTTAGGGAGCATCATGTTTGCTAGTCTCCAATTGGACACCAAGCTCCCATCATTTCCTATAAAAATATGTATTTCAAATCATTGCCAGTGGCAACAGAATCTATCTATCTATCTATCTATCTATCTATCTATCTATCTATCTATCTATCTATCTATCTATCTATCTATCTATCTATCTATCTATCTATCTATCTATCTATCTATCTATCTATCTATCTATCTATCTATCTATCTGTCTATTCGGCCATCCATCTATTCATTTATCCATCCATCTATCTTAGACAGAAACAAGCTTCCACATTTAGATTGTCACAGCCAATGCTATTAGCTATTGCTTTTCAGAAAATTATATAGTATAAAAATAAAAAAGTAAGGAATATTGGATACTTAATTAATCAGGCTCTGATGCTGGATGACAAAATAACCTCATAAAATTCATACACTAGAGTGCGTAGCAAAAGTGCTTAATGTACTGTACAGTGTGTCATTTGGGACACAACGATGGTATTAGGGGAGGCACATTCTGATTCTAGAGAGCATTTGACTGGACAAAATGATTGAGTTCAGGATGAGTCATCAATATTTATGGTCATTTATCCCTAAAGAGAAATACTTTACATTTTGAAGGTGGATATCTGCTAAAATGAAACGTTTAGGAGTACACTATAGCATATAGATAACTCCTAAGATAACAAACATGGACTAACTGCTATACAAAAAACAAAACAAAAAAAAACACAAAACACCAATTTTAATGTCAAACCTGCAAGCAAGAGAGCAAAACTGTAGAGGGAAAAGAAAGAAGTCATTTACAAGTTGTTAGTCCCCAGTGAGGGAGGTGTAAATTCTGGAGTCTGTTGCCCTCAGAAAGACTAATGGCCATGCTGAAGATATGAGGGCAACATTAAGTAAATATATGACTCTCTTTAAACACGAACGGTGTTGCTACGGCAACAGCACCATACAGAACAGTGAATGGGGGGAAAATCTGGCGACATGCTGGGTGTGAAAACGTGCGGATGCAGACGTGTTTTTGAAAAATACCCATACGTGTCTTCCCGAGAGGTTTAAATTAGAGACTCAGATGATGTTGTGGATGCTTCATCCTCAGGTGGTAAGATGGATGTGGGAGAAAGTGGGTGACATGGTCATACACAAATAAATAGTCACATACACTCTAAAGGAGTATGTGGATCTATTAGTGAAATGGTTGTTTTTAAAAAAAAAAAAAAAAAAAAAAAAGTGGTGGAGAGTAGAGAGAAAGACTGAGGTGTCGTTCACACAACATCGTTTTTAACTAAAAATAGAAAACTTTTTTGGCTGTTCATTGACACGACAACAGCATTTTGGGGAGCCTGAAAACGCAAACTTTTAAAAACGGGTTTTAAAGTGCAAGTTTTTGAAAACAATAATGTTATTGTCTCCGTGTACACTACGAAAACGTAAATATGTGAAAACGGTGACAACATTCAAGTACGTACTACATGTCTATAGGCACATAGTGTTTCTTTAAAAAGTGACATCGCCATCTACAGGCCTGGCAGTAAAATACAGTGTTTTTAATTTTTTTTGCGGGAATCTTTTTGACAATGTTGCCATCTGGATGCAAAAAAAGCAAAGAAAGATGTTTCCGTTTTTAGTACATTGGTGTCGTGTAAACATCCTTAGTTTGCAAAATATAAAGAGCAAATAATATTGGAGAAGTTACATAATACTCATAACGCTTATAGTGCGTCATTGATCAATTTCAAAGATCCGTCCAAAATTAACCAATTCATTAAAACGACTCACACAACCAAATGCTCTTTACTCTTCCGTAGATTCTTTTGAGGACACACCACATGTCTTTGTGTGTGTAGTTTTATACAATAACCATTACAGCAGCTTGAACTCTCAAACTTGTGGGTGATGATCTCATCTAAATATACAGCACCCAGCAGTGTCATAACACACATATCTGCGCTTAACTTTGCAGAAAATTATAAAGGGTAATGTTCAAAATACCACTTGTATCTAATGGGCCTTAACTTGGGACAATTTAGCACCAGAGAAGTTCAAATGCAGAGAGGTTGTCCTATACAAGACTTGTGAATTGCAAAATACTAGCTTTCCGTTCAGACAGCTAAACAAAACGGCATCAAATAAAAAACTCATTCTTGTTTTACAATATTTGTGGAGGAGAGTTTTGCATGATATTCTGTCACTATCGCATTATTATGAGACCACAAGGCCTCACATTTATTACCAACTCCTGAGGGCCAAATACAGTTCTACCCTGTAAATTCTTATGGACAAGAGGGGGGTGTGAGCGCCCTGAAGACCCTTGCGTGAGTGAGTGTGTGTGTGTGAATTCACCATTATTTTCTTGCTCTTAGCCTGAGATTGATTAACAGCCCAGCTATAAATGGTCAGTTGCACCAAAGCATGTGACGAAAATGAATTTCATCCCCTCTCCACTTCCACATTCACAAATACAACAAATCCCTCATTCTTCCCTGAAGCCCCCTGGAACATATGGCAGTGAAAACTTCAGCCTGTACATCAATAACGGCCCTGCAGTGCAGACAGGAATATGAGAATTGTATTTATTTATTTATTTTCCAAGAGATGAGATGATGCATTCTCTTGAAAGACTGTAAAATTCATCAGCAGCGGAGCTCCCTCTACTGGAGTATGTACAGTACTGACATTCAGATATAACTGGGTCAAATTTGCTTTGCACAAATAGCATATTACTCTAATAAAATGTTGGTTTTTAGCACACACACACACGCAAAAGTATTTACCTGAAGAAAACGGTTTTAAGATTCTTGTGTCTGACATATACTTCCGACCAACATACAAAGGCATAATAAAAAATACTTATTTGAAAAACAAATATCATTCAAAAACATGCTTATATAGAAATATGTTTATTATTTTCTCAACATATTACTCTAAAAGTATCTATAAAATTGTTATATTTTATACTGCCAAGCAGAGTCATCTAAACAAATAATATTCATATTTTCCATCAATTTTGCCAATTTGGTAATTGTCAGCAAACAAGAATAAATTGTTATTACGGTTGCATATTATAAAGGTTTTGTGTTTAGAAGTACTAAAACCTTTGTTTACCTAATTTAAATTTATTTAAAAAATGAAAAATAAGGATTTGCCAGGAAGAAAAGACCAAGCAAACTTGACAGAAGAAATAATGTAAAGGAAGATTGATTATAGCTGTCACGTCTAGTTTATTTGCTCTCTTTTACTATCTTTCTGAAACAGACACATGCATTCATTCATATTTCATGTTGTTTTAGCAGTATTTTGCATTATTCTTCCACACATATTAAGTCATCTGTGAATGATTTACAAGCATCTTCCATTACCATGATGAAGAGAATAGAGGTACGAGGAGAATGAACTCAATTAATCAAACAACAGCTGTATGTGCCTGCCTTTTGACTCTGCGGTGTCATTTTTGAGTGCTTTCCTCTGATAGTTGTGTAGAGCTTCGCAACGGGTCGGTAAGGTTAACAGGAAGTGACACGCTGTTTCTTCGCTGCTGTTTCAGCGGCTAAGTCATATCTGTATGCGGAGCACGATCAGTCACTCCACAGAAGTGGATCAACAGCGTTCATTAGTACAGCAAATTAAAACTTCTACTATTACACACACACCAGCACAAATGTGTTACTCCAAAATACCAGCTGCCACATCTATTTGATGACGCATATTGCAACTGCCTACCTTGTAGTTTTTGTGAAGTACACTGAACCTTTGGACTTCAACTCAGTAAAGGTTGCCAGGGTGTTTCTGTATGGTTGCTAGGATGTTGCTATAGTGTTTTTAGGCGGGGGGACAGACAGACAGACAGACAGTCAGACAGACACAGACAGATAGATAGACAGAGCGACAGACAGACCGACAGACAGACAGACACAGACAGACAGATAGATAGATAAATAGATAGATAGATAGATAGATAGATAGATAGATAGATAGATAGATAGATAGATAGATAGATAGACAAAGGACAGACAGACAGACAGACAGACAGATAGATAGATAGATAGATAGATAGATAGATAGATAGATAGATAGATAGATAGATAGATAGATAGATAGATAGATAGATAGATAGATAGATAGATAGATAGACAAAGGACAGACAGACAGATAGATAGATAGATAGATAGATAGATAGATAGATAGATAGATAGATAGATAGATAGATAGATAGATAGATAGATAGATAGATAGATAGACAAAGGACAGACAGACACAGACAGACAGATAGATAGATAAATAGATAGATAGATAGATAGATAGATAGATAGATAGATAGATAGATAGATAGATAGATAGATAGATAGATAGATAGACAAAGGACAGACAGACAGACAGACAGACAGATAGATAGATAGATAGATAGATAGATAGATAGATAGATAGATAGATAGATAGATAGATAGATAGATAGATAGATAGACAAAGGACAGACAGACAGATAGATAGATAGATAGATAGATAGATAGATAGATAGATAGATAGATAGATAGATAGATAGATAGATAGATAGATAGATAGATAGATAGATAGATAGATAGATAGACAAAGGACAGACAGACAGATAGATAGATAGATAGATAGATAGATAGATAGATAGATAGATAGATAGATAGATAGATAGATAGATAGATAGATAGATAGATAGATAGATAGACAAAGGACAGACAGACAGACAGACAGACAGACAGATAGATAGATAGATAGATAGATAGATAGATAGATAGATAGATAGATAGATAGATAGACAAAGGACAGACAGACAGATAGACAGATAGATAGATAGATAGATAGATAGATAGATAGATAGATAGATAGATAGATAGATAGATAGACAAAGGACAGACAGACAGACAGACAGACAGACAGACAGACAGACAGATAGATAGATAGATAGATAGATAGATAGATAGATAGATAGATAGATAGATAGATAGATAGATAGATGGATAGATAGAGGCTTGATATATATAAACAAAGGACAGACAGACAGACAGACAGATATATACATACAAAGGCTCGAGATATAGACTGAAAATGGACAGACAGATAGATAGATAAATGATAGATAAAGGATAGATATATAGACAGACAGAGCGGACACAAATGATAACCAGAAAGACAGAACGACAGACACACAGTCGGTTTGTGAGTAAGGTGATGTTTAGAAAAGATAAAGGTGAAAACTGGGCCACCCCCACTCTGTGTCTGCCTGGACCAGTTTTACAAGCAGTGGGCCAATTGCAGTCATTAGACAGTAACCTGGCCCATAAAGCGTGCTCAGAGAGGACTCATCGAGGGGTAAAATGACAGAACTACATTTCCACGCCTCTGGTTTAAAGAGGGGATTTCAAAGAGCCATTACAGAGAAATGAAATGAGCGTCTTGAGTCCATCCCTCTGAGATTAGCCCATCTTTTTCTCCTCCGTCTGTGTAGACGAATAGTCCTCTCCGTTCCTTCGCTCACACGTTCTGTCACTCACATCGCAGACTCCATCAAGGGAGATCGCTGTGACAAACAGGATTTCTCAATCCATAATCCACTATTCTCACAGCCAATTAGCGGGGTTAATTAGTTGAGTGAGTGCCAAGTGCCACCAAAGAGGGTGAGGTGCTCTGTGTGGCAGAGCTCGGGTGAACTACTGCTACTATTTTCACACATGAAGTTCATTTAAGGTTCATTTTCATATATTGGTCTATTGTGGTGTCCATAAAAAACAAACAACAAAAAAAACAACAACAAAAAAACCTTTTCAACTTATTCAAGTCATCTGCACAAATTGGTATGTATATGTTATGGGTAGTAGTGAGGTGTCAGTGAACCATTTCAAATATGGATATATTTGCAAAGATTTATAAATAACTGAATTACAAACAAGAACTTTTTTGGAGTAAAACTGTGTTGTGAGTGAAAACTGAAATTATCTTTTGAAGCAGAAAATAGAATAAATAATAAACACTAGGTGAAATACAGCTGTTCAATTTCTCATTAATGCAATTATCTAATCAACCAATCACATGGCAGTTGCTTCAATGTATTTAGGGGTGTGGTCCTGGTCAAGACAATCTCTTGAACTCCAAACTGAATGTCAGAATGGGACAGAAAGGTGATTTAATCAATTTTGAGCGTGGCATGGGTGTTGGTGCCAGACGGGCGGATCTGAGTATTTGACAATCTGCTCAGTTACTGGGATTTTCACGCACAACCATTTCTAGGGTTTACAAAGAATGATGTGAAAAGGGAAAAACATCCAGTATGTGGCAGTCCTGTGGGCGAAAATGCCCTGTTGATGCGAGAAGTCAGAGGAGAATGGGCCGACTGATTCAAGCTGATAGAAGAGCAACTTTGACTGAAATAACCACTCGTTACAACCGAGGTATGCAGCAAAGCATTTGTGAAGCCAGAACACGCACAATCTTGAGGCAGATGGGCTACAACAGCAAAAGACCCCACCGGGTCCCACTCATCTCCACAACAAATAGGAAAAAGAGGCTACAATTTTCACGAGCTCACCAAAATTGGACAGTTGAAGACTGGAAAAATGTTGCCTGGTCTGATGAGTCTCGATTTCTGTTGAGACATTCAGATGGTAGAGTCAGAATTTGGCATAAACAGAATGAGAATATGGATCCGTCATGCCTTGTTACCACTGTGCAGGCTGGTGGTGGTGATGTAAAGGTGTGGGGTTGTTGTCTTGGCACACTTTAGGCCCCTTAGTGCCAAATGGGCATCGTTTAAATGCCACGGCCTACCTGAGCATTGTTTCTGACCATGTCCATCCCTTTATGACCACCATGTACCCATCCTCTGATGGATACTTCCTGCAGGATAATGCACCATATCACAAAGCTTGAATCATTTCAAATTGGTTTCTTGAACATGACAATGAGTTCACTTTACTAAAATGGCCCCCAGTCACCAGATCTCAACCCAATAGAGCATCTTTGGGATGTGGTGGAACGGGAGCTTCGTGCCCTGGATGTGCATCCCACAAATCACCATCAACTGCAAGACGCTATCCTATCAATGGGCCAACATTTCTAAAAAAGGCTTTCAGCACCTTGTTGAATCAATGCCACATAGAATTAAGGCAGTGAAAGGGGGTCGAACACAGTATTAGTATGGTGTTCCTAATAATCCTTTAGGTGAGTGTATGTATGTATGTGTGTGCGTGTGTGAGTTATATTTTACTATATATATATATATATATATATATATATATATATATATAGAGAGAGAGAGAGAGAGAGAGAGAGAGAGAGAGAGAGAGAGAGAGAGAGAGAGAGAGAGAGAAAGAGAGAGAGAGAGAGAGAGAGAGAGAGAAAGAGAGAGAGAGAGAGAGATACATATATATCTCGATACACATCTATATATTCAGCATATTTAAATGAAAATGACTGAAATTGAAAGGCATACTAGGAGCTATGATTGCAAAAAGTTCAAATCTGATCATGTTAGGGATATGTTTTTGCACAAAGAAAGGGATAGAGGTGCTCTTTGTCTGTGCAATGTATGGGAAAAGAGCAGGATCTTGTAATTATAGAGCAGGGTTTGGGCTTTGATGGACAGGTGTAATCCCAGTGTGCATTCAGCCGCGAGCAGTGGCTACTGAGCCCTCCTCTACCCCAGCTTGCCTTGCCCTTTGCTTCTTGCCGGCTAAATGGCAGCTATAAACATGGCAAGCCATCAAAACAATGACAAAGCAACTGACAAATGCAGACCTCTCTCTGTGTAATGTGCTGCTCCAGAGAGGCAAGATAATCAAAACATCACACAAAGACCTTTGTGTGTGTTTGTGTGTGTGTGTGTGTGTGTGTGTGTGCGTTTTTGTGACATATCAGGACACAAATGTGTATAATGACATGGGTATGACACTGGTATTACAACTTCAACGTGAAATATAAGGACATTTCATTTGTCCCCACTTTTCAAACAGCTTTAAAAACATACTAAACAATGTTTTATTAAAAATGTAAAAATGCAGAATGTTTTCTGTGAGGGTTAAGTATAGGGGTGGGGGTGGGGGGGGGGCAGAATGTACAGTTTGTACAGTATAAAAACCATTACGCCTATGGAATGTCCTCACTTTCATAGCAAAACGAACATGTGTGTGTGTGTGTGTGTGTGTGTGTGTGACCAAGCTCCTCTGAAATGACAACTAACTAGTCAACACTGTTTCTCGTATAGTGCAACTGCATTGTCGCACATTTGTCATTCATCCACGTTGGTTAATGATGTCACACAAGTAGTGGAGTAATAACTTCACTAACAATTTATTTAAGATGATGTAGCTACACATAAATTACGCATAATTACAAGTACCTGACCCTTAACAAAACCCTAACCATAAGTCTATTAAGTACAAGTAGTTAATCTTACTCAGTACAATCTTATAAAGTACAATTTAACTGTCGTCTTAAAACAAACATGGCATCTGAAGACTAAACTAATTTTTCTCAGTTATTTTGCTTCATTTTTAGATTCAATCATAAGCTCGTTCTTACGAACCAGAGCACATACGCACAATGGACACTCTTTAAAGCTCTTGACAAACTAAAAGACATATATGAAATTTGTATATATTCAAAATGAAATATAGATTGTACTGAATGTCAGCTTGCTTATTTTGCTCAAGATAAGGATTAATTATGTCCACATCTCATGCCCACCACGAACTATGCTGCTAACAACAGGTCGAGAGCTGTCCTTCCAACCGCACTTTGCGACACTGTTTGCAAATGTTCATTGGAACTATGGTTTCGGGAAACAGACTTGCTGAACTATACAGAGGATAACAGAGGAACTTGAGACCTAGTTAGCTACACTAACAATGCTTTTGAGAAATTCACCCCTGGGAAGTTGAGTGTGTTGCTATGCAGTAGCTAATGTTTTCTGATTAATTTTAACATTCTGAAATTCTGTATCCTGTCGGATTTTATTCTGGGATTTACAGAGGTGAGGTGGGTTTCCCAGTATTTTCTGAACACTGACAATAAGTTGATGGCAAAATGGAAGACCATGGTTAAAAAGTTATATAAAGTAATATCTTTATCCCCAACTTGTATATATATATATTTTTTTGACACTTTGGATAATTAATAGATGTGTATGGAGCTGCACGATTAATCATAAAAAGAATGAAATCTTGATTCAAACACCCACACAATCTCTTTCTTAAATGATAACGATTCACCTGTGTCTATTAAACCTTTGACAAAATTCATACCAGAACATTCAAATCTGTGTCGGTGCTGATCCAGAGGGAGCAGTTCTCATGTAGACATGAAACAGCTTCAAAAACAGTCTTGTCAACCACACAGTATCATAATTTCTTTCTGTGTTACAAATATTCATATTATCACAGAAGTACTGGTATAAAAGTTAACAGTTTGCAAAAAAACACTGATGTCTTTGATAAAATAGGGCAAACACCTTTTGAAAGTAACTTGGTGCTCAAATTAAATAGATTCTGTAATGTGACTGTTAAAAAAGTGTTTGTCATTCAAGAGATAAAAATGCTGATTCATCCGGTGATGACAAGTGAAGTATTTATGAATGAGTCAATGAATCACTCAAACAGATTTTTTTTTTTTTTTTTTTTAAATAATCCCTTATTTTGTTTAGTGGGCGTTCGTAATCATGGGATAAATTAATTTTATCGTAGGGGTAGTGTTAAATAAAAAATGAAGATGATTATGACAACTACGTTAGTAGATTAACGTTGATGAACTTTAACTTAGATTTATATTTATTCATTTGGAAGACGCTTTTATCCAAAGCGACTTACAAGGGGAGCAATTAGGGGTACCGTGCCTTGCTCTAGGGCACCTTAGTCATAATATCGAAGGTGGAGAGAGTGCTGTTGATTCTCAATCCCCACCTTCAATTCCTGCCGGCATGGGTATCGAACCGACAACCTTCAGGTTAAAAGCCCGACTCCCTCACCATTAGGCCATGACTACCCCAAAAACTTCAAAATTGTGTGTACTCGCGTCTTCCCACGGTTGAAACAACATTCCCTCTGATGTTCATTCATATTTATTTGATGCTATAAATGAACTAGTATGAAGAGAAGATCGGTTCACAAGCCGCTTGAAGGAGCTACAGCGATCTGTCACGACACATTAAAGAGACACTATACGCTATTTATTGTTTAAACTTCTTTATAATATTACGACATATTAAATATGAAACTGTTTCATATGTCTGTCGACGTGTTGTCAGTGTCCTCTTTGCTCTGGGATCTCACTTCGTGAGAACGTGTTGTGTGGCGTGAGAGCGCATGGCTTGCTGGACATAGCAACAGTAACTAAAGGGGGCGGGTCTTTGCGAAAGGTCAGTTCAGTTGTTTCATTTCTCTAGGTTTTGTAACATTCTAAAAGTTCTTTATTCCATAATCATTATATTCAGTAGGTTGTTACAGAGACATAAGTTATTGAATTACATACAGCAATGGTAAAAAAACAACAACACATTGACATAAAAAAGGAAATTTAAGTTTGATACTTAAGTCATTTTAAAAGCAGGTACTTGTACTTAAGTAAAAATATGTCTTTACAACTTTTATTTGTAACTGAGTAATATTTGATCAGCAGCATCTGTACTTCATCCACCTCTGGAGTTTTAATGTGTTGCTATGTGGTGTTGTCGGTAGTTTTAGCATTTTAGCATTTTTAGGGTCAAACGAAAAAAAAAAAAACCCTGACTGCTAAGAAAAGTATATATATATATATATATATATATATATATACACACACACACAGCAATCCACATGATGTGAGGTATAGTATCATTTATTCCCATAGCACATTATGGGGTTTGTTCAAATCATTAACGCTAAATATGAGCGATGTGCAGAACTATTAAATTATTCTCCTACTATCCGAATTTTCCCGCAGACGTAGACACAAACTTCCTGCGAAAGGTCCCTCTGCCTCCGTTCCTGAGGTATTACATTTCTGCTCATCTAATCTCTGTCACACACAATAAGACCCACAGCAGATAGGGGCTACATTTCTCGCTGCTCCCATTCACGCCGGTCCCTTATCTGGCCGCAAACACATTTCAGCAGTAAGTAGACCTGGCCTGCTGATTCCGGGCTTCTGTTGGCTTTAGCCGGGCTTAGACGATCCGGCATCTTCCGAGTTTCCACTACCCCTAACACACACGCAAACCACACACCGACACAAAAAGAGTATTTACTCAAGGCTGTGTCAGGAGTTATTAAACTTTAATCTGGGTAAGAAGAGCATATTCCTGCAATGAATTATAGATGACACAGGTTACAGTCCCCGCGTGACCCCTGCTTTCCCCCACAAAGATCAAATGCGGCAGCTTTTTTAATAAACTGTATTATAAGCCGAGAGCCAGGGCCACTGCCACCCAAGATGGAATTTCAAATAATAGAAAAAGAATTTGGGGTCCTGAGATGGAGAGACTATAAGCCTAAAGTAAATTATGGTTGCTGGTGTCTGGGTATTAATACCTGTCTGTGTGTGTGTGTACGTTTGACCATATTTACTGGATTGCCCGAGTTTCAGTTGCACACTATTTCTTGAGTGTTGAAGATGATATGGTCCACGTCTGGTCACTATATGTGTGTAAGCGTATTTGTGCGAGTGTAACAGGCAAAAATCTGATTTTCTGTGGTCATGCACATGGCCCTGGCTGGATCCCGTCTGCTCAATGGCATCTTAGCCAGAGTCCCAAGCTGTCATTATGATTACTTTAGCTTTTAACGCCCACTTGAGCCTCTGTTGTAGCTCATTAACAGAACTGTCCTTGTCCATCCTAAAACCTCCTGACATACTTCTCAAAGACAGCTGAGACTGAAAGGGCAAGAAAGCATGAGGTACTTTCATTCCTCATTAAAAATCTAATCTTGTAAATAACAAAATACAAACTGGTCGATTCGTTTCAGGCTGTGTACTCTAGTTAATAACGTTCTCATGGCATTAACATTTAATCATTCAGCAGATGCTTTTATTCAAAAAAAAAAGAGATGGCAGAAGGCAAACAATATGCCACAATACCCAATTTAAAGAGTAAACTGGAATAGTACAAACTACAGGACAGTAGAGAAAGGAAAGAACTAAGAGATTTTAAAAAAATATATAAAAAATGAAATTACCAATAAAAGTATTATCAATAAAAGTCATAAAGGCTCATTCACACCAACAATAACTATATTAGCGTCCACACCACGGATAATATCGTTCAAGCGCATGCTTATAGCAGGATTGATTCAATGTTTCGATCGTTCAACAGCTGAAGTGATTCCAACTATCAGTTCTCTGTGCCGTCATTGTTACACTGTAGCTGTAGTGTGGACTCTGTTATTCTTTAATATTAAGAACGATTAAGCACTAAACCTTTATTAGTGCTGTCAAAATTAGCGTGTTAACGCATGCAACTACTTTTTTCTGTTTAATCCCATTAAAATATTTAACGCAGCATCCGTTTTTTTCTATCATAATTTGGCTAGCGTTACATTATATGATCACGCTCTTATTCACGCAAACGCTTTTAAATTACTCAAGCGCCAACTACTCAAATATGCCAAAATGCCCATGAACTTAAAGATAATGAAACATGCGTCAGATCCGCCAGCAGCTGCGGGTCTTAAAGTCAGAGCAGCGTAATAAAACAGTTGCTCTGATGTCGGTTATTTATGTTAATCAAAGAACAAAAGTAACAGAGAAAAGTGTTGCTTTAGTAATCCTTAAGGATTAATCTACATTTAATATATAATTTATGCAGTGAAGACTGTTTTTCAATTTCTGTACATTTCCTACTTGCTAGACAGGATAGTTTTTATAGTTTAGTTTTAAATTAAAAGTTGTTTTTTAAAGCCTAATAAATGTTGAAATTTATAAGTTTCAGTAATACTGCAATGTTGAATGTCTAAAATGTGTTAAAACAATCAATTTCACAGAGACATCAGTAGCAGTATTAGTATCAGTGATACTGGCCTTCATTCATAAAAAGATGCCATGTAAAATATATAGTCTTTAAGTTGTTTCTACATTAATTTGGAGAGTAGCAGTGAAATTATTACAATGATAAAAAAAAAAAATGCCAATGTTTTTAATCACGATTAATTACAGAAATAAAAAATTATCAATTGACAGTACTAATCTATATGCTTATCTTTATAAGGATTCGACATTATCGTCCTTAGTGTGAAAGGGCCTTAAGACTGAAATATGATCATGCATGGCATCTGTGGTGCAAAAATGACAATTCAGAAAATATTGAATATGTCAGAATATAATATTACGCATCTCTCTGAAATACTTGTCTCTGATTGGTCAACTGTGGAATTGATCCTTCATTTATATTTAAAAGTCATCCTCCTGCTTTACTCTCACTTTTCATGCCAGTACAAGATAGTTAAGGAGTCATCCAACTCAAAACGGTTAACAGCTGTAGTAAAAAAGGCCTTGGAGGCCTCTATTTTAAATCGCAGCATTAAACCTTTTGATAGACTGATAGAAGCTCAAGAGTGCCCGGCAAGAAAATGAATCTGTCGCTTGGAAGAACAAGAAACCAACAAGAAATGCGAGAGAGCTTAAAATAGAGGAAAACATGATACTTTGAAGCTAAATTTGTTATGAGATTAATATTTCATCATGTCCATATACAATTATTTACTAAGCAGAAAAATAATGTGCAATCAACCAGTCATTACTGCAAACAATAAATAGCTCCCTGTGTGCAAAGAGCCATACAGCAAATGCTAAATAAGTCTGTTTCAAGTCTGTGTTGTAGATTTTCAAAGCATTAAAACGTCTTATTCTCATATACTCCATGCCTCACAGTGATGTCATCTCCCCTACAGTCGTTCTCGCTGGTGAGAACAATCTATCGCAAATATAAGCCATGTGAAAAATGATCACCAGTGGCTCTCGAATGCATTCCACATTGAGGGTTTTTTTTTTTTTTCCTGCAGGATTGGAAGAATAGACTTTCACAAAATCTACTGCAAATTGCTCTTTGATGAGAATGTCAGCTGGCCTGAGCAATGGCATGATGCTCGACCCCGCAGTCCGGCACACGGCCATAAAAAGGCCAGGAAACAGAGACATAGGGAGAAGTCTGACGCCGTAAGTCTTCATGACGCTAACTAGGCACAGGTCACCGTGTGCTGTTAAAAGAGTCACATCCCTCTTCCTGTTTAGGATGAGGAATGACACGAGGGGAATGTAGTTCGCTTTTGTGGGATTTCAGATTCTTGGATGGAAAATGGGCAAGAAAATGTGCCGACTATTAAACAGCTGATCTGGGACTTGAATGCTTGTGGGAAGTGAATGCCATGTCTACACTTATCCGGATATATTTAAAACACATAATTTTCTCTAAGGTTTGGTCCACACTGAAACAGCATTTTTGAGCAGTGAAAAATGGGTTTCTTTAAAACGCTCCCCTATGGATAAATCTGAATATGTCATTTTCGCAACTATGATGCACATTTAGTCATTTTACATATTGTGCCCATATATATCTATGTTTATACTGGTATGTCCCTGCTATGTGCTACTCACTTTAAAAGTGTTGCAACAGTATAGCAACTAAAGGGGGAGGGTCTTTGCGAAGGGTCAATTGGATTGGGGGCACAAAAAATGCAATCAGGACATCCCTACATTTTACACATGTGCAGTAATATGATTAAGCGCTTTCTGACGTTTAAGTTTGAATGAGAAACTTTTGGAAAATGCTAGTGTGGATGGAGAGCATTTTGTAAAACAGTTGGCTTTTTGGGGGGTGGAGGGGGGCTGGATCAGAGATCTTGCTTTAGCACAACTTGAAAAGCCTTCTGATACCAACGTCAACAAATCACCTTGTAGACTACCTGTGGAAACACAATCAAGCTTTATCCAGGAAACGAAATTCCACTCGTTTTTACAAAAATATGCAGTGCGAAACAGTATGATAGCTTGGATTGGCATGATCGAGCCAAAACAATGTAGAAGAAAGACAGAAATTACACAGCAAGAGCTGGATTGTTGTGATGTGGTGCGCCAGGCGTGAAGGTGCGTGCGTGACCTGAGGTGAGGCTGACGCAGGTGATCAGATTAGCAAGGCTAGCGCTGTAGCATGCACGCCCAGCGAGAGACTGCCTGACTACAGTCATTATCTAAAGTACTGATTTCAGTACAAACCCAGCGTGCTGCTTGCACAGCGGATGGTGTAATCTGCCTCTCGCTATTTAGATCAAACAAAACAGGCCATTTACAGAGCGAGGGGGAAAAATACGTACAGATTATTGAAATTTCATGGAAGTCAGGCTGATTGTGACTCTACTAGAATATTTTGTCACCTTGGAATAAAGTTGCAATGCAGTCAGATATTTTTTTTTTTAAAGAAATTATAACTCTTATTCAGTAAGCACACATTAAACTGATCAAAAGTGGAAGTAAAGACATTTTTAATGTCACAAAATTTTTCTATTTCAAATAAATGCTGTTCTTTTTAACTTTATATTCATATTACGCAGTAGCCTACAACTGTTTTGAAGAAGAAGATTTCTTGAGCAACAAATCATCAAATCATCATCATTATTAGAATAATTTCTGAAGGATCATGTGACACTAAAGACTAATGATGCTGAAAATTCTATTTTTTTTTTAAATATCTATATATAATAGATTTTTTTTTTAAAACTCACTGCATGCAACATTAGTGATGATATAAAGTGCTTTTATATATATATATATATATATATATATATATATATATATATATATATAAAATATGATCATATAATAAAATACAATTACTTATGTTGCATTAAGGAATTCAAGTTTCAATTATGGTTTATGTAAAACCCATTTTCATAACAATGAATATTGTCTTGACCCAAATCCGTTACGCTCCATTAAGAATGACAACATTTAATTGCATGCTTGCTCTTAGGATGGACTGTTTTGCATAATGGAAATGATTGCATTAAGAATATAATGGTGAAATAAGTGTATGTGTTTTTGTCCCATGGAAACAAGGTTCTCTATACACAACGGCCATTGATAATGAAATATCATCACTTAGCTGTTGCAACCGTTTTTTTTCTAGTCAGCCTCTTGAAATGGGCCCCAAAAAGCTAAACTATAACTGACTAGTAGTATAAGTTAACAGCCCAGGCACTCCATAGCAGTAGCACGGGCCATTTGCTTTGATTCGGACATCTCTTTGAAACCGGGCATGGGTCTCAGGAACAGAAAAGGCCCTGACCCAAAGTCTTGCACAGTAAAGCCAACACAACCAGAGCGGCAGTAATTGGTTCAGATGGACGACCCATGAGTATATGAAAGACTATGATCTACGGGGTCGGTCTATACCTCTCCCAACAGCCCCTTCAGAAGAACATCCACCCCTCGCAACGAGTGATTATGGGAACTCCTCCGGCCCAAGCAACCATGACCTCCTTCCTGTTCAATTCATCACACCGGTCAGCATGTCATTACAGTAACCACTCCTCCAAAGCCAGGATGCATCGCGAAAGGAACATAAGAAGCAGACCCAAAGTTGTTAAGCTAACTGCTATTGCTAAACCAATACCTTTGATTTCAAGAGAATTCAAGACACAAAGCGTCCAAACAGCGAGTTCATGAAGGGACAAATTGAAAGATGCAACTGGGCAACACATTAATTTCACGTCACATTAGCAGACAGGAGAGAGTCGTTTATCAAAACAGCCGTATGAAAGATAGCATGAGATGCGTCGCTTCATTTATAGCAGGAGGAAAGACGTACAGCGCAGTTAGTGTTGGTTTAAGAGCAAAAACCGAAACACTGTTGGCTTAGCTATAATTCTTATCGACATTTGCATACTGACGGTTTGACATAAACAAACTATCTTTCTCCACAGAGAGAGAAATTACGGTTGCTCTGTGAATTAGAAGCGGGCGCAGCTAACCACTGACATGGCTGTCCACGTCTCTGAGGCGTTTGGATTTATTACTGCGCGGCAGACCACATCATAACTGATGCTTTCAATTCGCAAAGAGTCACTAAGGAATTTACAAGGTGGGGAACGCTAATAGGATGAGAGCTGGATCTGGAGACGGATCGTCAGGAATCTGTAACAAATCTAATAACAATTTAACTAGAAAATGAGTTTTCCAATTCTGCTGCTTTCAGCAGAAACGAGGGGCGGCTGGACAGAGGGAAGGAAGCCCAGGATTGTCCTAACAGGGCTGTACTTGTGAAGGAATACTTTTGGATGACACTTTACAATAAGGTGTCATTAGTTTACTTTAACTACTTTAGTTAACATAAACCAAGAATCAACTACACTTCTACAGCATTAATCAATCTTAGTTCATTTTAACTTCACATTGACTAATACATCATCATAATCAAATGTTCTGTTTGATAACAGTTAATGCACGGTGAACTAACATGAACAAGCAATTAACAACTGTATTTTTTTTAACTAACATTAACATAGATTAACAAATACTGTTACAAATGCATTGCTTATTGTTAGTTCATGTTAATTAATACATTAGCGAATGTTAAAAAATTAGACCTTAATGTAAAGTGTTATCAAATGTAGTTTGGTAAACAAAAGTGTGAAGATTCAATAATATTCTCTTTGTTTTCCATGGACAAAAATAAGAGCATGCCGTTTTGGAACAAATTATTTTATTTTATTTTATTTTATGTATGAATGTATGTAACAATTTCCATTCAAATAAAATTATTGAATCAAATTAACAGCAATAATAATAATAATATATTATAGATATATATTTAAAGGAATATATGGAATGGAAACGCATTGCGTGAAGATTTTTCAAAATTCCCTCATGTTGTTCCAAACCTGTTTGCCATTTTCCCCGTTGAACACACACGGAGAGAGTAAGTAGATGACAGCTTTTTTATATTTTTTATTTTGGGTGAACTATTCCTTTGTTTAAAAACAAAAAAAAAAAGATTTATTTAATAAATGGGAAAATATGTTTATTATTTCACTCATAAATAATTCCTGCTGGCAGCCCAGGATGTGCCCAGTCAATAAATCTTGATCAGAGAGCAATAACGCAGCATGTAGAGATGCGCGCACACACGCACACGCACACACACACACACACACACACACACACACACACACACACTCATATATATGAAAGCTGCAATGATCTGAGCCTATGAGGTCATCACACCAGCCTCTGGCGCATTGCTTAGCCACATTACCAAAAACACAGCCAGCCGCAAATGTCATTATGCCCTCATTACCAGCCAAGGCCTTGGCCTGCATCTCAAATTGTTCATTTAGCCCATATTCCCAGCCAAAGATTAGCCCCCAATATCAGCGGCAGCTATGCTGGAGATGTGGGGGCAGGGTGAATTGACCCTTAGTATTGGCAACCAATGGTGGCTAAATTAAACGGAGGCAAAAAAGAGCAGGGATCACATGCTACCCCCGGCATCAAGACAATCTGAGCGTGCAGGGAGCTTGTTTGTGGTAATAGCGGCATAAGCATTCAGGAATGACCACAGATCTGAGGGGAAAATGTGTCTTACCTTAATGAAAGCCAGGATGGTGCATCACAGAAAGGAAAGCAGAGGGAGAAGAAAAGAGGAGAGATGATTAGATTATTTTTGCATATTGTGGAGGTCACGTCGAGCCACAGTAATGTCATGATATAGTCATCAGAAAACACATCCGACTCAATCAGGAACCCAGTGAAATAGCAGGCTGCAGACGACCATCAAAATTAGTCCTCATTTTTTCTTTATTCTAAGAGTGTCATTTTATAGTATGTGAATAAAATCCCACAGACATTAAATGTCAAATAGATCACGAACTCCTAGAACCCATTATGAAGTAATTTTAAGAAGAAGTCTGTCATACTGCTCAAAGAGTAGGAGAGACTGGGGTAAGCTCTGCCGTGTGTTGAATCACTGAGAAATTAATTTTATTTCATTTTTCATTTATTATTTTTTTTTATTTACAATATAAAATCTATATGTAATAATATTATTAATAATAATAGTAATAAAGAAAATAATACTGGTGAAATATACTAATACTAAAATGAACAAATAAAAGTGACAGAAACAATATATTTCACTTTTATTAATTTTCATATTTATAACAAAAAAGCAGCAGCTATAAAAATGATGATGATAATAATAATAATAATAATAATAATAATAGCAACCAAAATGCTTAGAATTTTCATTTATAATACAAAATTAATATTAATAATAATAATAATAATAATAATAATAACTACAATAATAATAATAATAATAATAATAATGTGAAATTAATGTATTTAACTTATTTTCATCTTCTCAAGAAGAAAATCAATAAAAGTAAAATATTATTATATTTCACTTTTATTGATTTTCTTCCTCCTCATAATAATAATAATAATAATACTAAAATAAACAAAAGAAATATATTAAATGAACAGTTATTTTCAGTTATTATTATTGCTGTTATTGTTATAAATACAAAAATAAATCAAAGTGAAATAAATTATTATTATAAATATTAAAATAATTTGTTTCATATTTACCATTATTATTATTTTATTTTATTATTATAATTTGGTTATTGTTAAAATAATAGTAATAATAATAATAGCATCTACCAAAATGCTTCGAAAAAAAATGCCTATAAAAATGCATAAATTATACAAAAAATACATAAAAACAACAACAACAACAACAATAATAATAATAATAATAATAATAATGGTAAAAGTAAAAATGTTAAAATAAAATATTTTACTTATTTTTATTATTATTAATTACTGAAGAAGAAGAAGAAGAAGAAGAAGAAGAAGAAGAAGAAGAAAGTCATATCTGACAAAAATTGGGGGATGCAACAATGCAAAAAAAAAAAAAAAAAAAAAAAACATCCACCTTTCCCACATTCCCAGCTGATTATGTTTCCATTTTTATGGCTCCCAACAATCTGTTAGCGGGAATGCGTTGGCTTTAATGAGATGTCATTTGATTTAGAGCCCTGAGAGTAACAGGCAGCGGTCGCGGGCGAAGTGTTGTCCCTCGGTGCCTCAACACCCCGACTGCCAATAGAAATCAATGCAGTCAATACAGTTATTAATACAGTCCCGCACCGGGAGAGCGGGCGGACGAGGCGGATGACATTAAGCCAGATTGATCTAAAGGGAAATGGATTTCATAAAGCGCTTGAATGAAGTCATTATACAAGGGACAATGGGGCCCCATTTACAAGCCAGAGTACGGGCATTTGTTTCGTTCGACAGCACTCTGCGATATCTCAACAAATCGCCCGGCACACATAGCTAGCTGCAACACCTGAGTCATCATCAAACGACAGCGATTAAGATAAAACCAAATGGAATGGCGGTGAATGGAAGCGGTGCTTGCATATGACTTATTGTCTGGATAAGCGAGAGTTTTCTCAATAGATTGTTTGAATGTGAACCAATGAAGTACCAATAGAAGGTACACAAGTATCAATGTGCAAAGCACATCAAAGTTAGAAAGACAATGGACGTCAATATCTGCCAAGGGTTTAGGGACCGAACAATGCGAGTATGTTTCAACTAGCCATGTAATTAACACTAGAGCATTGGGATCCCAGCCTGCCTTTGTACAAGATTAAATACATGCCACAAATGCCCATTGTTCTCATACTGTATGTACTCGCGCAAGAGAAGTTCATTTCTCACAGTGTTCATTGCCCAGTGAAATGTCACCGTCTTACATTTGGATACCAATGAAACAACGAATGTAAACAGCTTGCAGGCACGGAGGAAAGGACGAATGCGGCTCGATTTAGTGACTGACAAAAGCTCATATTAATATAGTAATGAAACATTATGCATGAAGAGTCCAAACAAGCACTAAAAAAAGCTATTGCTTTGTCTCACGCCATCTGGGACCGGACCAGGTCACTTCCTCCGGGGTACTAGGACTTCCGTCACGAATGAATATTCATCGAAACGTAAAGAGCCGAAATCAAAATACAATCAACTTAAATACAAGCATATGTACGTGTGTGTTTGTCTGTAGGATGTGGGGCTGTTTATCTAACCTCCATGAATAAGAAGGGTCAGGCATCCAATAAGGGCTGCCTATTGCCATTTAAATCACATTGAGCTTTATTGAGTATTACCATGAGCTCACCAATATTGCACACAAGGGGAACCACCTGGCCTAAAAATGAATTTTTGCCACAATTTTAATATCTTCTATGGCTTGGGGATTTATTTTGGGAGTGCAAAACTAATTTAGCATCATGTATTAAACATGCACAACACAGAATATCAATTCACTATATTGGGGTGCTTTTGGTATTTCAGAAATGTGAATTACTGGACTCTGAATAGACCAGTGAATGAGATTTGCACCTGTTCAAAACCAATTCACTTGTATAATATCCATATATCCATGTGCAGATAATATATTTTAGAAAGTAGTCCACAATGACAAATAAGGATGTCTGAGAACAGTAGTAAAAAATCTTTTAATAATATTCATACATTTTTGAAAGACTACTTAAAGGGTTAGTTCACCCCAAACATTTCTGAAATTTCTGTCATTAATTACTCACCCTCATGTCGTTCTACACCCGAAAGACGGGTGCTCACCTTCGGAACACAATTTAAGATATTTTTGATGATTTTTGAAATCGGTATAGTATATGACTCGTCCATAGACAGCAATTTAATCAACACTTTTAGGTCCAGAGAGGTGCTAAAACCATTGTTAAAACAGTTGACGTGACTGCTGTGGTGCAACATGAATTTTATGAAGCAACGAGAATACTTTTTGTGCGCAAAAACAAAAAAAAAATAATGACATATTTAACAATATCTTCTCTTGTGTGTCATTCTTATACGTTGCTTATGTCCAGCGCTTCCAGATTCTACGTCAGAGCGGCGACTCATTATTGGCCGGCTCCTGCATCAGCATCACACACATGCGTCGTTGCTGCTCACATGATCAGCTCTGGCCAATACTGAGCTGGCATTCTGACGTAAACACGGGAGCTTTCACTGTTTACTGCGTCACCTGTGTAAGGACAATGACAGGGAAGAGAAGAGATTGTTGAATAAAGTCGATATTTTTGCGCACAAAAAGTATTCTTGTCATGTACCTCTCAGATTTCATCAAAAATATCTTAATTTGTGTTCCGAAGATGAACGAAGGTCTTGCGAGTGTGGAACGACGAGTGAGGGTGAGTAATAAATGACAAGTTTCTTTTTTGGGTGAACTAACACTATAAGACATAATTTGGAGGCGTTGATAAGAAACACAAAAAACAACAACGATAACATAATATAACATAATACCTTAATAACTGGAAAAACAATAAGGTCTCATTAGTTTACATTAGTTATACTTTAACTAGCTGAATAAGGAAAGAACAAATGAGTGATGCTTTAATAACATTCTAGTAACTACCCCTAATTAACAAGAAACTCTGATTAATTAACTAATAGCACTCAGTTGAATGAGGTACTTCACTACAAGCTAAATCAATAACTATTTTTCATACCTTGCAGAGGACTACTACTATATACAGGTTCATAATTAAAGTGAATAATACATCATGTATAATTAATTCTAAAGATCTAAAAACCATGGTAACCTAATGACTCAAGAATTACAAACTCCTTCAGAAGGAATTACTAATTATTTGGAACCGCATTCTAAAGTGAAAACCATGATAACTCCCTCACTGCTTTACCACCTACACCTTTCAATACTATTAACCCAACTAAGATGAATGAAAATGAAAATCAAAATGAACTTCAATTCAAAAACTGAAAACATTCATCATAGAGGGGTTAGTGTTTGTATGAAGTACATTTTTAAAAAGCGTACAATCAGGACAAAATTGATGGAATCATGAACAGTAATTGACCCAAATACTGTACTGTCAATAAAAGCATTATGAGCAAATGAAAATTCACACCTTGTAGCTAAAAAGTCTAAAAAGAATGCTTGTGACAAGCGGAATCTCTCTCAAAGTTCACTGGCTGTACTGATGCTGCGTCAAATGCATTTTTAGGCTAGATTATAAATCCATTAAAAGTGAAGCCAAGAATCCTACACTGAAGCCTGATCGCCAGCGTAAAACCTTTAGCCTGAGTGCCACACAGTTTATGGTGCCAGTCCATGCCCTGAGGCTCAGTGCCACCCTATGCTAATGTTCTGCTACTCTCTATCAGAATATGATCCCTTTTTTGACTTATCGCATACCCTTCCACTTCAAAAGAGCGTTTGAAGTGCACACGGGCCACTTTGAAGCTCCTGCGCAAGCACGCACGACAGCCTCCAGTACCCCACAGCCCTCTGTGATGTGTCATTAAGCTGTTCAGTTCCAATTTGAAGGCTAGATTAGCGAGCAGACGTGTTAATGTCCGGCCATGAGAGACCAAACACAGCCTCGGAAAGCTGGGTTTATCTTTTTAAAGAACCGGATTAAATTCCACTGACTCGTGCAAACAGTAAAGCTGGCATGCAAACTTGTATAAAACGTTCTTTGTGAACTTAGATTCTTAGTTTTGAACTATAAAACCTCCCCTACACATTTTCAAAAACATACCGTTCAAAAGTTTGGGGTTGGTAAGATTGATATTTTAGAAAGAAGACTCTTATGATTAACGGGGATGCATATTTGATCAAAAATATAGTAAAAACAGGTATATTTAAACTTGCATTACCATTTTAAATAAATGTTAAAATTCAGCATATTTCAAAATGTAATTTAATGCTTTGATCAAAGCTGCATTTTCCAGTCTTCAGTGTCACATGATCCTTCAATCATTCTAATATGATGATTTGCAGCTCAAGAAACATTTCAAACTATGAAAGCTTAAAACAGTTGTGCTGCTTAACATTTTTAAGAAACCAGGATGCATTTTTCGGGAATCTTTTATTCAAAAGAACTGCATTTATTTGAAATAGCTATTTCTCTAACAATGTAAAAGACTTTTGATCAAATGAATGCACACCAAACTTTCATGTTTTCTAAAACTGACCCAGTTAATGCTAGTTGAGAGAAAGTTCTTATAGAAAGGCAATTGATTAGATGAAAAAGTGTGGAAAGCGACAAGAAACTGAGGAGAAAAAAGAGAAATGGGATCAGGACAAGTTACTGGCCATTCATCTCATAATTTTTCCCTTTTATCCCTAGTATTACAGCTCTATAACACTATATGAACACAGAGCGCTGCAGGAATGACGGCCAAGATCGCATCACCCTAGATCCTTCAACAAAAAAGCAAAAGGATTTTTCCATTGGCTTTTGGATTGTTGCAAAAAATAATCTCTGTGGCCAACAAAAGATTTTTGCACATTTTGTTCATTGTGATAATCTTCACAAATTAACACAACTTTTATGAATTTTGAATCCTAAATACAATTAGAAGAAATCGAAAGCTAAATGCAGGCTATAAAGGTACACCACAGTCATGTGACTTCAACACCATCACTAAACTTCTGACAACTCTTTCAGTCTTTGTTTAAAAACCTTTTCCCTGAATGTTCGCATTAAATTAGTTTTCAAGAGTGCAATTCTAAACACAACGAGGCTGTGAAAGCAGACTAGTAAATAGATAAGTTTACCTGTTTAGCGTGATGATGGTTAATGTCAAATGAAATCAGACCTATTCTCCATTTCCACATGCATCACATGCAAGTTAAGAACAAATCTAACTTTCTGATTCAAAACAACCTTTTCAAATTAGAGGGGGGGGGTTGAACTCAAAAATCAAAAATCTAATTATAAATCATCCTCAGCTTCAGAGATATTTAAACTGAGATAAAATTTACATGGACGATATCTTTCTCCTTTTTAATAACTGTATCCTCCTCAGGAACACTGTTAATCATTCTTTAATTAACTTGTTGACTGGGGACAGGAGCAGCCAGCCTCTTCTCTCCCTCCCTCCCTCTATTTCCCTCGAACACAGAAACACGCACAGCATACAGACACCAAAGTTTATCTAAAGAGGTCACTGCCTAACGATTCAGGCAGATGGAAAGGCAAATGGCACAATGAAAACTGAAAAAACATGCATATTTATGTAAATGAAGCTCTGGATGTTCCATAGGTTTTAAGATTTCACACATATATTTCATTCTGTATGGCTAGAGAAGATTCTCAAGAGTCTTATGGGCCTCTTTTACAAATCTGTTAAGGTGCTATAGTTTAATTTAAATGTTTCTACTTTCATTGTATGGAAACATTCTGTTTTATTAAAAAAAAAAAAAAAAAAAAAGTATTTACATTTTAGCCTTAAAAGGTCAACTTCGCCCAATTCGAAATTCTATACAGCACCAGGGTGATGATTGAATCTCGTTTGAATTTGGTACGAGTGTGACGTTTTAGTGGTGCAGGATAAAAGAGTGTGTCGAGACGCCTCAAGCTACAAGCTAAGCTGCTCTTGGCTAATGGAAAAGCCCATGCGTGGACTCTCTCTTTCTCCTTTAATAACTCGACCAGTGAGCCTCTTTTTCAGTGGTCTGATGTTTTCCCCACAGTGTGCTGGGCCCAGCTGGGTTAAGCTGATAAAAGAATACTCTGGAGAAGTGAAGCCATCGGACTTGAGCAATAAACACAGACACCGATGCGGACTACTGAGGACTGAAAAAAAAAAGTAAGAAAGTTACAGAGACAACAAAAAACACTATTTTCAGAGAAAAAAAAAAAATTGAGTGGTGCTTGCTCATGCAAAACTATCTGCTCCTAGGCTGTGCTAGATTATTCTAGATGGTTGCCAGGGCATTGCCATAGGTTGCTAGGGTGTTCTAAGTGGTTGCTTACAAGTACAAGTAAAAAGTCCAAACCCATGTCCCAAAATCGAAATTTTAATAGAAAGGTAATAGCACACATCTCCTAAACAAATGGTATGATTAGAGGTTGTAAACAAAACCGTGCCTAAAAATAGCCTAAACTGGTTTGCTGGACTCCAAGCAAGTTTAGTTTCATTTGCTGGTTTTTGAGGGGTTTTGGTCAGGCAAGGAGACCAGCTTGCAGATCTGTGAGATCAGCTTAAACCAGCTAAAACCAATGTAAAACATCTTAGATTCCAGTTAAATCAACTAAATCACTAAGACCTGCAAACTGATTTAAGATGCATTAAAAATAAATGTGTTAGCTCAACAAAGAAATTAACGCAACAGTCTTGGGGTACGTTTACACGACAACGATGTTTCCTTTGCATTTTTTTAAACGTTTTGTGTACAGATAACAACATTGTTGTCGATCACACGGTCACACAGATCCGCAAAAACGACTAAAAACACTGTATTATTCATATCAGGCCAGTAGATGGCCATGTCACTTTGTAAAGAAACATTACGCACCTATAGACTGAACAAGTAGTACGCATAACGTCACCGTTTTCACAAATTCATGTTTTTGTAGTTTACAATAACGGTATCGTTTTCAAAAACTTCCAATTTTAAACATATTTTTAAAAGTTTGTCTCATGTAAATGAACGGCCAAAAGTTTTCGGATTTTTGTTGAAAAGTTATGACAACATCCAATGAAATTACGTTCAACCAACAAACTACGCAGTGTTAGAGGAACTTAATTTAGAGCATGAACGTAAAATATTAAGTTGAGCACTCAAAAAATTAAGTTGTTTTAACTAATTTCAACATAACTGAGTGTTGGCCCTAGAACCAATTAATCTTATCTATTTTAGTTCAAATATAAATGTAAGGATCAACAGATCTGATACCAACAGAACTCATCAAAATAAATGTTTAAACACTTAAAATGTTTAATTAAATTAATAAATTAGAATTTTAAACGTGTGTTTTTTTGCATCAGATAATGTTTAATACTAGCACATTAGAACAATTATTGTCTTTCATTGTTGACTGTAGATTGGAAATAAGACTACTTTTAATCAAGAATAGGGTGACATTGCATGGCATTCATAGACATGCAATCCAGATTTAATTCTAAAAATCAAATATAAAATATATCATTTGGTCTCGTAGCTCTAGGGTTCTTACTCGACTGGTTTCATATGGATGAATTTCCACCTCTCTATATATTATAGGCACTATATTCTACATAATTCACACACACACACACAGACACACACAAATAAGTCTTTATATATCAACCAGTATGTGCTTGATGAAATATTTAAAGAGCTAGAAGAATAAAAGGCCTCGGCTAACAGCACAGACTCAATTTAAGTCAATCTGAATCAGACTTCGAGGCATTTAGAGGTCCTCTTCCATTCTTTGTTCTATGGGAGTACTGTCTATTTATCAAATCCTGGCTTCAGTGTGAGCTGAGTCAAATATAATATGGCCCTCAAAGAAAAAAAAAGCAACATAAATGTCCACTCTATAAGCCTTCACGAAATTAGCTTCTGCCCAAGGCTAGATCTGCTGACATGAAGTATCTACTTCAAAGGGTGCCCAACGGTTCAAGGCTTAGTTTAGCTCTTTCTCTTAGCTATCAATCGGTACGCAGGAAATAACATTACATTAATAATATATTTTCAATGTTCTACTCTGTGATTTAGAGACGGAACATTTTTTTCTTCTTTTCATATATTCATTTTATAAAAACACTTAGCAGCATAGATGTTCTTCTCTTTTCTTGTCTGTTCAAACCAGAAATAAAACTAAACGACTCAAGTAAGCTTCTGTTTTCCTCTGGCTCTTAGTTCCGAAGCCACTTCAGGCTAATACCCCAAAGCTAATGATGTTAAAATACGCTCAACTTTTCCAGTGGTGAGTGCGCTTCACCGTAATTGCGAGCTGCAGCTATGCTACACAACAGACACACCATCAATCACGGATTGAGCTCCTAAACCAACGCTCAGAGTCTGGAGGTTTTCCCACTGGTGGTCTGAAGCCGCCCCACGCATTCAAAGATCCCGACGTCACGGCTATCCGTCCCGCTAGTCCTCTCTGCATGCCTGCGGAGCGCCACGTACATCCTCACTTTAAAGAAACCAAGAAAGCCAGTCGCTGATTAGAGCTAATGCCTTTCAGATGCTCTGCTCGGCCCGGCCCGTCTCGTGCTCCTAATTCAGACTGACTGGAACGCGGTCAATCCTGTTGAGGGATTGAGGGAGCTCCTCTATGCACTCTCAGAACTGAGGGTCTTTTTTTTCCTGAAACGTGGCACCAACCGCCTCAAATGATGAATCTGAGGTAGAGTATAATTTGTGGAGTTGCTATATATAAAATTGTACAGTATATACAGTTCAGAGGGTGGCAGGACTGGTGATACGCTCAATTCCAGAATCGTCTACTGACTGTGATGACCAAATATACCCAGTCATTAATATTTAGACATGAAAGCCTGATGTTACAAGTATAAAACTTGCATAATGGCCCAGTTATCCTATGATCTAAATATGCAAAGACGCGAACCACAAAAAGCTAAAAAGAAAGAACACCCCAACAATAGAGCAAAATCAACATCCAAACAACACGAGCTTCATGGTACTAGTTGGTCCGAAATAAATGATTGTGTTATCCTGACAACCCTAGTAAGCCTTCACAGAAATACAATGCAATGTGATCAATTTTTGTGCCAATGAAAAATCAGAGCAGACATGAGAAAATCCAGTCATTTATTTGTGAAGTGACTGTGGCTCAGGGGTTAGAGGTCATGGAAAAATCAAGGTGAAAAGACGTGACAGCGGATGACTCCAAAAGCTTTGTGTAAGCCCAACTCAAACACAACAAGGGGTTTGAGAGTGACCTCGCCTAAATACTTGGCACAAGGGCATCAGTTGTAATTGAACATCTGGCCCTGAAAATCTCTCTGTTCGGCTCAGTGGAAAGTCCCTGACCTGGAAGGACAGTCCCCTCTTCTGCCCAGTCTTTGTTAACCATATCAAATTGCTTTTGCAATTAGCCCCCTGATTTCAGTCCTGATGTGTTAGCAGAATTATTCATCTTTCCCAGGGTCCCGTGGTTCGCTCGGTCACCTGCTGGTCAGTTGGCCAGCGGCCTGAGCCGGGAGGAGCCAACAGGAAGTGAACTGTCTAGGTCTATCATCTCCGGCGCAGGGGGAGATAATTGACCAGCTGTGGAGGAACAAGCAGGTCAACCGAGAGATGGAAACTTTCTAGGAGACTTTGGGCCTGTCTGTTATCCGTTATACCGGCTACTGTACAATGACAAGACTTTCATGAAATCCGCATTCAAGGAGATTACACTTCAGTTCTCTGCAGAATTCAAACATCTGTCATTAACAAAATGTTTTAAATCGGTCATATTTTCACATCTTAAACATTTAGACCAATCAACTCTGAGAGAAAAAAAGTCAGTCTTTGTTCTCTCACAACTGGACATTAACACTCATTTACAAGGTTTTATCATGCAATTCTGACTATTTTTCTCAGAATTGTGAGATATGAAACTCACATTTGCAAATTATAAAGTTAAAATTGCGTTATATACTGTAAACTCGCAATTGTATCTTATAAAGTCAGAATTGCAAGACATTTCTTCTTTCTGATTTTTTTCTCAGAATTGTATTGCAATTCTGACTTTATAACATGCAATTGCAAGTTATAAATTCAGAATTGTGAGATATAAACTCGCAATGTCAGTCAAAAACTTGTTATAATTAATATATATAATATATATATATATATATAATATCTAATTATAAGAAAAAAAGTCAAGTGCGAGAAAGACCTTTTTTTTTGTTTTTTATATCATGGTGGCAACAAGCTTCCATACTATTCAAGATTACAAGATTTTTTTTTCAAAATGAACACAAAACCGATTAAAAAAAACATACAAATTCCATTAATTCCATAAGACATGAATGCAAATAGCACAGCATTTCCATCTCATGTGAACAAATCATCAATTCCAGCAAAGTTATAGAAATGGAAGTTGCATTAAATCTCTTTTTTATTAATTTTATTAATAACTTAAGTTAAAAAACAGTAAATTACTTTTAGTTTTGAGCATGCAGACAAAACACGTGTTGAAAAGTCAAATAAAAATGACCTTTTTTATGTGCATCTAGAAATGTGTTTGGTAAATGCGTTTCCATTAAAGTGCCGTCTTGCCAAATTTAATTTTCATGGAATATTTTGCAGAAACCTGGCTAATGGCAACATCCTAGTAGAAAACAGGATGTTCTGCTACACTGCGGGAATGACTGGACGTATGGGTTCGGTGTTCAAGCGGTATGACAGCTGTACCACCAAAAAGGACAGCTAGCGAGAGTTTAGCCAGAAAACACTTCATCTCTTCACTGGGCCTGTGGAACCCAGGCAGGCGAGGAGAGAACATCTGCTAAATTGGTCTCTCATTTTTGATAGGATAAAAGCAGAGGGAGTTTGTACTTCTCAGGGCGCAGATTACACATCGACGAGCTTTGGCCTTGTAGAGCCTTGCGCATCAAAACAAAGGACAAGGAGGTGCGGACGGGAAAGTGCGTATAATGACATGCATGCATTCATGCACAGAGTAGGACGTAACGCACACACATCCATGTTGGAAAACGTGAGATTTTCCATTAGATGCTAAACAAACGCTGTGGCCTGGAGAATGACTCCTAAATGAGAAATAGAGTTTACAGCAGGACCATCTGGCCAGGCCAAGCCCTGTTGAAATCAGCCGTAAATTGGGCGAGCAGCATAATTGAAAGCAATGTGCACATGGGGTAAGGGAGCGCTCCTCTCTCTCTGTGTAATTTAGCTTTGTCAGAGCTGATGTTTTTGCTTGATGGACTCATTGTCAGGCAGATCCTGATAATGGATCCTCTATCGCTCTCTCTGTACCGAAGGCTGGTTCTATAAAGGCTATCTCCGGTCCCTAATCCTCCGCAATTGATGTGAAAAGCCTCCTTCTGGAAAGATAGGTAAACACAATCAACTCAAATAAATAAAAATTTGCTGGAGCCTCCTAAGGTCTAGACATCTGTTAGATGCATATTTAACCCTTAAATGCATGAATGTTTCGCCAACAATTATTACATATTCCGGTCTTTAGCAACCTGGATCTATATCTAACACGTAGGTGGATCTCTACCTGTCGCGATAATATAAACCTCTCCTTATATTAGAGTAACAGTTACAGAAGAATAAAATATAGCATAATCTGTTGCATATTGTAGCTTCGAAGGGTTCAGTTCACTGTTCTCATCAGAGCTCATTTCCCAGTACATTCAACATCTGGGTCATATCATAAAGTTATCATTTTCAAAATCAATATTTTTATCACCGATAGCTGATTTGATCAACAGATCCACCATTAAGTGACAGTGAGACTAATATTTGATTGCGTTAAATACTTCAATACTGCAGTAAATCACTGAGCCATTTCAAGTTTTGCTGATGATACTTCCTATTATTTTGTTTTCTGCCTGCAGTAACTATGAGTGAAACGTCACTTCGTCAGACATCGTGGATCAGCAATAAATGTGAACTTCACTTATTCTGTCATCAAAGATTCAGTTCTTCTTGTGCAGAAAGAATATACTTACGCTGTTACACGCCTCATAAGTCGTTATCAACCCTATAAAATGTTTATAAAAAAAATAAATTAATGGGAAAACGGGCATTTTTTCATTATTTTTGTTATGTTTATAATGAATTGATTGAGGAATACTAAAGGAGGGTAGTGAATGATGTCCCGGGTCACTAAAGACCCGATGTATGCTTTAAAGGGTTAAGTGCATTTATTCCTAAACCAGATTAGTGTTGGTTAAACTGAAGCTTCTCAACTCAGTTTTAAAGTAGTTAAAGGTAAAAGGTGCATTTCTTATCTTCAAATATTCTATTACTGTATATAGACATCTACAAATAATATTTTATAGTAATAGGTGACTCTAGTTAATAGTTTAATCTAGAAATGTTATTTTAAAATGTAATATAATCTAATTACAAGTATTTATTTTTTGGGATCTGATTAAGTAATCCAGCTTACATGTAATCAGTTACTACCCAGCACTGTATACAACATATAACCATACATACAAAAATCCTCAGGGATCAAAATGTTGAATGCAACAGAAACATGCCTATGAAAGAACAATATTACAACCCCCAAACAGCTGAGACTCTGAGAATAGCCATAATCCCTGTAGAGACGGAGTTACTGCACCTAATGCAATAACTCTCTCGCTCGCAGACGCATGCACACCAACACATACTCAGCCTTTCAACTCCCGCGCCACCAAAATCACGTTCGCACAAACTCGATTTAGGCAGAAATCTGATTTCCGTCCTCTCATGTGCACACAGAAGTGTTTATATTTGCTCAGAGAGCAGATGCATGCATGTGTAAGCGTGTGCATGAGTACATCCATGTGTGCGTGTTTCTAATTGGCAGGCGTCTTAATGACAGTGTATATTGTGAGGATAAATACATGCGTACAGTGCTGCAGAGGGCACAAACCCCGCTGAGTTGAACAGCCAGGAAGAGGAGGAGTGTTCAGAGAGCGTACCCGATGCATCTGTCCGTTTTTCTTCTCGCTCTTATGCCTGTTTTGCAGCCCAGCTTGCCTCTTGCGCTTTCTCAGTCGTGCGTGGCTGGCTCCAAAAGAGGCCTGGCAACACTTTCACTCTTAGTTGTCTTGAATCATTGATGCTATTGACGAATGCAGCTCCATCAAAGCAGAAAGCAAATAGCCTCCAATGCTGGGTAAAAATGTTCAATTAACACAGCATGTCCGAAGCTTCTTGCCACCATTTGGGCGACAGCATTGCTGACCTATTGCCCAAGGTTTTGTCAAGCAGCTGTTGATCTCAAATCATTTTGCTTGAGATCCCAAATCAATCCTAAACTAAAGTGAGCAAACAACCTGCATTTGTCAACTCAAACAGAGCCGATAACATTTCAAGCTGAATTACATAAGGTACATGGGCAGATATATGTATGTAAAATAGCATATGAAGTACATTTGCATATGAATTATGTATATGTCAAACATACAAAGCCATTTCCTGTACCAGGTATATTACAGTTAATTAAAACTAAAAACTTTAAAAAAAGTCTGTATAAATAAATACAAACATATATATATTTTTTTTTTTACAATGGACATTAGTTTAAAACAACTAATACCAATGACAAAAAAAGAAAAAAAAAATACTAACAATAATATTAAAGTAAAAAATGATAATAAAACCCAATTCAAAATATTAAATAAAAACTATAATAATATCTCAATTATATTAAAATAACCCTCTTCTGTACACAGTATCAAGGTTAATACAAAAGAGCCAAGGAATCTCTAAAGGCAAGACATTTACTTGAGTGACAACGGCACACAAAGGAATGTCCTCCGTATGCGCCATAGATTGACTGAGCGGTCTGTGTAGGTATGGCAGAACGGATCCATCTGCCGTGTTAAATTATTAACACGCCATTAAAATTTCATCTGCACTAAATGTCTCCCATTTCTTAATTATGAGACTTTGGGCTTCCCCATTTCCCCGGACAACCGAGTTTAATTTTCATTATGATGTGCAGATCCCGCACAATAGCCTACGAACTGGAACATGTTCAGATCATGAGACCTGTAATGAGAATACATTGAGGCATTCTTGAGAAGATCTTGTCTTTGAATTGCTCTAAAATAGTGTCTGAACATGTCCTTCAAATATGAGCAAACTCATCTTGAGTTGTTTAGAGGAAGAAAAAAAAAAAAAAAAACATGCATTGTACAAGCTTATGTGGCAACTGTAGATATGGGCTTTAAAAGCTTGCTCCCCAGGCTTACAAGAAGGGAAGAAAACCCCACAAAAGCAAGTATTACAGAACAACATCTTTCTCTGTGCATTTCTCAGCCCAGCCTTCATAACATACAAGTTTGCTGCCCCCTAGTGGCAGGCAAGCACTTCACATCTGCGCTTCAGCGTGTTATTCAAAGGCTCCCGACTAAAAGCTCTGTTACAGCACCAGACGCGGTTCATAGCCTCCGGCTCTGACTGCAATTCATCTGTTGAAAGGCATTTCTATATAGGCAGCAGGGCCTGCGCAAATAGACATGTTGACCAGCTGCATTTTGATAGGATTTAGAAGGTCATCAAAACAAAGACCTTTGGAAAAAAAACGCACATGCTCTCCGTCTCTCTACCTCTCCCTGCACACAAAGACACATGCACTCTTTCCTTTTCAGTAGCATCAATCAAAATGGCCGCTCCAGTAGAAGATAATGGCTTTATTTGTCATGCCAACCGCAGGTTTTTGGCTGTGACACCCATTAGCCGTGATGTCTTTATCAGGGAAAAGTGACAGAAGCCCAGCAAGTCCCTTCTCGTCCATGTGGAACATTGCCAGCCAATTAAGCGCCACCGCTTTGCCTTCGACGAGTGCCATAACGAGGGACAGCTTGTGCATTAGCCTAACCACGCTCGCGCAAAGGCTAATCACGCTAATGTGGTCCAGTAAACATGTTAGCATAGAAGTCAGAGGGACATACAACATAATTTCACGTCCCGTATGCATGTTACACCAGTGCAGAAATGAATCGGGCCTCATTTTCAAGGGGCATCGACAGCAAAACTATGGGCTAGCTAGGAGGTTTATGAATAAATTTGTCTAAAAAAAGGACACGATTCCCTGGAATGTTTACCGCAGATTCAAGAGCGAGATTGCGCTCTGGTTATTTACTCTCCCGGGGTCTATTTCATCAAGTGTGTGGACATCAATTTGTTTAGCTTTGCTAAGGAAAAAAAAAGCAAAGGAGCTAACGATTAGGATCTGGCATGAAGGAGGAGGGAGAGAAATACAGATCGGCCAACCTCTTATGGCTGAAAAGAAATTCCTTCAATCTTGTAAAGACTGCATTTCCATACAGATGGCCCCTAAGGCAAAGAGAAGGTAAAAGAGGCAAGGTGGAAAAAGACTCTTAATCCTGTTACCTACTGACAGGAAGAAACAGAAATAAAGAGAGGGAAAGGACAGCATGCCAAAATTATAATCCTTTTATCTGAGATGGAGGTCTTTAAGAATTCAAAAAGCTATTAAAGTTCCAGATTCAAAAGTTAAGCTCTATTTACAACATCTGCAGCATAATGCCACAGGAAATTATTTAGATATAGCAGTGGTCTTTGCAGTGTTGCAATTTGGGCTCCTTTTACAGAACTTCAGAAGTTCTTTTACCCCTGGAATGCAATTTTTACCACCTGAAAAACATTTTTTTTTATTTTTTATTTAACCTGGGAACTTCCCCAGGAACATTATTGGGCTGTTTTTTTTTTCTTTTGTTTTGTTTTGTTTTTTACGGAAACCAGGCAACCCTGGGTCTTTGCCGTGTTTCCCCAACTTCACTTGAAACGGGCCAAAATGTAGCCAAAATTAATAAAACTGGCTCCAAAATTCAAGAAAAGCTAACATATGTGACCCTGGACCACAAAACAAGTCATAAGTTATGCTTAAAGTTATGAACAGCAGCTACGCTAATTATTCTCCTTTTGCTTTTCTGTTTTACCTCGGGACACCCGGGTGACTAGAGAGCACATCAGCTTCAGTCCGGATCCAGCATCTTAAGAAGACCTCAGATGATCATCACCTGTGAAGAGACGGCGCCAGTTCCTGCGAGGACTTCAGAAGACGCAATCATCTGGATCAACAGGCACATTGCCCAATTCTATATCCTAACTGTTTATGTAATTTATTTTCCGGGAGCTCTTTGCTTCCAACTTCGGTCAAACTGCTAACTCTGATTGTAAATTAATTAACTAAATTATGTTATTTGCTAGCTGCATTCTTTAAATTTTAATGTTGACATCCATTCACTGTAAAGCTGCTTTGAAACGATACGTATCGTGAAAAGCGCTATACAAATGAATTTGAATTGAATTGAATTGATTTGAATTGAATAAGTGGCACGGGTATGGGTCAAAATGATTGATTTTTCTTTTATGCCAAAAATCATTAGGATATTAAGAAAAGATCTTGTTCCATGAAGATATTTTGTCAATTTACTCCCGTAAATATATCAAAAATGTATTTTTTTGCATTGTTAAGAGCTTCATTTGGACAAATTTAAAGGCAATGTTCTCAATATTTAGATTCTTTACATCCTCAGATTCCAGATTTTCAAATAGTTGTATCTCGGCCAAATATATATCGTCTTCACCTCACAGCCAGTGGAGAAGTATCGGGACAGGACTCAGGCAGAAATCATGTCCATGGGTGAGATTATTAACGTTACTGTAGTTTGAAGCGGATTATACCGCAGTCACGTCTTCTACTTCTTCCAGCCAAGTGTATGTGGGATAAGGCAGGGTTGTTTATAATATTAGATACATTTGAGTGTGTTGATACATTTGAATGATATTATAATGTTACTCTCTGCGTTCGCTCGGCAGCAACTATTAGACACTTGTTTCACACTGCTGTAAGCTAGATCGATATTAGTAATGGTGAAACGCTGTAAATCAAGAAAACAGAATTCAAACAATAAGACTAAACATGTTGAGCTATATTACAATGATTAGTTTTCTGACAATGTATCCAAAAATCTGTTCCCTCGTCTAATAAAACATATAATATATGAACGCATCTCTGGTGTTTCCAAAGTTTCTACAAAATAAAACTGGAAACCGAGGATAACGTGGGTATGATGTCATTATTAGGAGATGTACATCCAAAAATCATACATATTGTGCCTTTAAGTCTTTCTCCACCACTGACGGAATTTATATGTTTTCACTGTTACAAGTATGGGGCGCTATTATGCAACTTAAGTACAGAATCCCAGAATCAAAACACATACAAAAAAGAAGCACAAACAAGTGATAAAAGCATTTTTTTTTTTTTTTTCAAAAATATATCAAAATCTTTTGATATATTGCCTATTCAGATATGCATTCAAGAAAATGTTCTGGGGGGCATGTAAGTTTTGTGAAAATGATCAAAAATGCTGGTAGTGGCTAAAAATGCTGGAGAGGAAAGTGTTAAAGGGGCTATATGTAGAAATCCCTTGAATTCCTAGATAGCCTCGTTATTAGCAATACCAGTGGCCCGTAAGTGAACTGCAGCCAGCAAATTACTGCTTGTGCTCGCACTTGCGCACACGTAACGTAATTTACTCACAGCAAAGTACTTTTTTATAATTTGCTGTATAATTTCAAAAAACTGAAAATTCATTTGCAGCAAAATACTGTTAACCAACATCCAAACGCTGTGCACGCTGCTGATGGCAGAATATATAAATGTGCTGCACACTTTTCTCTCAACAACACAATAAACATGCAACAAAAAACACACAACAAAAATGACAGCGAAAGAAATCATCTGATCATAGCTATGTTCATATGTTTTCCCCAGTTCTGCAATTCACCAGCATCATGTCAGATGAGGTCATTAAAATTACACTGATATGATGATAGTTTTATTCTAAAGGTTTTTTAGACTATAGAGTAGATCTAGCTATGCAACACTATAGTTTGAATTAGTCTCACTGCAAGACACATTGACATTATCCTGAACATCGTATTCCTTTCACATATCACAGAATGGATGAGTCTTTTGGGAGTGTGTGTAAACGTCACATCCTTTTGATTATCACAAACAAAACAGTCTACAGGCTTTCAAAGGAAGTCGGGGAAGGTTTCTTTTTTTAAGTGTCTTTACAAGCTGTTCACACTTTGGAAAATAATAATAACAATAAAACAAAAAAAAATCAATAAAAAATGCATGAAAGCCGCTTAACATACAGAATAGCCCCTGTATAATCTCCATTGTAATAGTGTTACTGTAACGAGGGAAATTCAAAATAGTTTTCTGTGGTAATATCAGATGGATCGAGCTTAACTTTCACTGAACCCGAAATATTCTATTAATGATGAAGATCTCAAACCTCAAACGGCTGACTGAAAATCTTACCCTTCATCTTAGCGGGACAATCCTTTCTTGGCAGCTTGAGTTTCTGACATGCATATTAAAAGGAGAGATCTTGAGAACGACAGTCATAAGAACATCAGGCCGGGTGGACTCATTAATCACGTTATTTTTGGATGAGCGGTGCCCATTTTTCTTGGTGGAACAGTCTGTGGTGTGAGGAGTTGGCATATAGCTGGAGACCGTTAGCGGCTGTAAAGTGAGCGCGCGATGTAGTGCGCACCAGCACGCAGCGCTCGGATAATTAACTCCCCGTCTAACACATTAGACAACTGTTAGATTCTGCAATTAGGACAAATCAGCTTAAAACTGCAAATATGGTGGGGCGCAGATGCTGAGAGGAAGTTGTGAAAGTTAGCTATGAGAGATGAACGATAGGCCTCAATTCTGAGCTACTGAAACAAATTGTTGAATCCTAAAACATTTCAAAAGAGAAATGAATTTTGAAGATATTTTCAGAAAAGTCAGTGTATTATGTGAGCATTAATCACGTTCATTGACGTTAAAAAAACTCAGTAAAGGATGACCGTTGTGATGGACTATCTCTTTAGCATTGGTAAACAGCCACAAGACAGTTTATCTGAGTTAAGCAGAGAGTAAATTAAAACGACTATCTGCATACTCGGCTGTTAGGGAGCTTCGGTTACAGATTTCTAACCAAGTCCCGAGGTCCAACAACATTTACATAATTATTATCTGTTTACTGGGAGCTATTTCTTCCTGCATCCCCTGCCTGTGTTATTTATAATTCCCTGCATTTGCAGAACCCGCTGATAGATGGCAGACGCCCGGCCATTGGCTGATCATATCTGGGGCATTTCTCACTGTTGCTCAGCTCTAAATAATGTTGATATGACAGTGGAATGGAAGAGATTGTTTGTCTTCAATACGTTGCGTGTGTGTGTTTATGCCAGAGGAATATTTTATTGCTCAGAGGTTGCTCTTTCATAGCTCTGGAGACTTAAAGTCAACATGAAATGCCGTTCGCAACCCATTTTACTTCCATCGGATGAATTTCAGAGTGAAGGGATGCAAATAAAAAAAGCAACAAAAACTTAGTCAGTATGTTGAGTTAATATTGAGATCTCTTTTTTTTTTTTTACTCCATCTGTGTCATGTCTGAAAATCTCAGCACAGTTTGAGATGTTGTTGAGATCTTTTCTGAATCTCTATCGAGGCACCATTTCCTCATTTGCAATTTTAATGTCCAAAAGAGAGAAAATGAGCAGAAAAGAGCAAAAACAAGTCAGAAGTTCAGACCCGGATGGAAAGAGAGTGGGAGAGAGCATTTACATAAACCATACACAACATATGGGCTTTACATAAACACCCTGTATATCTAAGAGTATCTTTAGGGAATGTCGTTGATGTCTCATATCTGCGTTATACAGGACTCATGTCTGACTCAAATATTAAAGTTCAATACTGGCCAATGATTGATCTTCTATCCGAGTCGTTATTTACATTAGTGCCTCAATTACTCAACATATGCTGCCCCGGGGCACAATAAAGCTCCCACACAGCAGGAAATATCATCAGCCCACTTCCTCTAATGTAATATATGTTTCCAAACAAATGACACGCGATATGCTAAATGCTCGTCTCCGCGTGTGCCTTCGTTGTGATTTCCTCTGTCTCTGAAATAGATTGCAATCATTTTTTTCCCCAACATCTAATGTGTCATTTGCACAATTTGATTAAAGGGCCAGAAAGCATTGTGAGCGTGAGGTTAACATATACACCTACGCAAATTGATCCTTTTAGGGAATTTGTTTCCAGTTTTGAACATACGAGTGTAGTAATTCAGGTACAGTATGGGCATGAGACTCTACTTACTTACTACTAGCAATACCAGAATCTCTGTTAAAAACATTTGAGCTGCCTCGCTCTCTAGCAGATATCCATTACTTTCTAAAGGAGAGTTCACATATACAGTGATTTGCGGTGTCCAAAAGCCCACAAGCAACCTTTGCTAATGTAATATAGATGTCAAACAAGATGACAAAGAGACAAATGTTAACATTAAGCAAATGAGCCAATAACAGATCATTATTGTGAGCGATTTCATTGCAGCGTTGGAAATAAACTTGGGCTCAGGGCTCAGTGTCAAAAATACTCAAATTATTTAAAATGATGGGAAAATTAAATTCATCCTTTTATATGAATATAATATGATATACAATAAAATAATATAATATACTGCAATACAATTTAATATGGGCTAAAAAATGCTGGCTTAAAATCAAACTCAAGTTGGGTTAAAAATGGACAAACCCAGCAGTTGGGTCAAATGTTTGCCCAGTTTGATTTAACCCAACTTTAAAATTAATATATGGCTGGCTTAAAATCAACCCAAAATTAAAAAAAAAAAAAAATCAGACACATAAACACTAGGGGCAACAATAACAATCAAAAGGTGAACGTTTATTAATAAGCAATTTAATATATATTTATTGTTTAATCATTATTCATTCAACATATTAATAAAAGTTCATTTATTAAACATGTTGATAAATGTTTATTTACAACATATTTTGGGTTCATTTTAAGTGAGCAATACAGTAATTTTTTTAAGAATATTTGACTTAAATAAAACTACGCAGCAGGTTGGCCAAACATTTAACCCAACAGCTGGGTTACAACAATCCAATTGCTGGGTTTCAACCAAACTTGGGTTGTTTTTAAGCCGGCATTTTTTAGAGTGTATAATAATAATATAATATAAATATAATATATACCCATATAATATATACATGGGTATATAATATCATACCCATCACAGAATCACATTTTTTGCATTATACACTTTTAAAAAAAAAAAACCCAAAAAAACAACATTCTTTATGATTTATAACCAAAAAATGTCCCACAAAGACAAGGATTTCATCATTTTGTCCACATAAAGCATGGAATACCTGAACCACACACACACACACATGTTCGTTTTGCTATCAAAGTGAGGACATTCCATAGGCATAATGTTTTTTATACTGTACAAACTGTACATTATGCCCCCCCCCCCCCCCCCCCCCTCCCCTGCTAAACTTAACCCTCACAGAAAACATTCTGCATTTTTACATTTTTAATCAAACCTTGTTTAGTATGTTTTTAAAGCTGTTTGAAAAGTGGGGACATATGAAATGTCCTCCTATTTCACGTTGAAGTTGTAATACCAGTGTCATACCCATGTCCATTTGTGTCCTGATATGTCACAAAAACGCACACACACACACACACACACACACACACTGTATTTCTCATGGATCAACTCAGTACATTCTGGGATTACTTTCACTACAAAATATATGCTTCCTTAAACTGGACCACACTGAGCTAAATTGTACATATCTTTTGGAACAGTCTACCCATTGGGAACACATACAATTTCTAGGTAGGAAGTTCACTGGCTTTGGAAAAGATCTATGGAGTCATGTAGAGTAGTGGTGGTTCTATGGCCCCACCCTGTGGTGTATTCTCAGTCTTTATGTCTTTCACTTCAAATCTCTTGTGCAAACACTTTCTGTTCCTTCCAGACATTACCTGTGACTGGAACAAGAGGGAGAACGAAAGAAAGAGAGAGGCTGAAAATGGTTCCTCTGAATTCTTTCCCCATACACAGTAAGATTTATTGAGCTGGCTGAGGTGAATATGTCACTGTAATGCATACAGGCTAATATCCCGGTCCACAATCCACTGCATTAGGGCAGGCGTGAATACATTTGGCTGGTTACAACCCTCACTAATCAATCAAACGCACACGGGGGGTGTTTTTGCTCACAGAGCCCCACTTCTTGCTCATTACACCCACAAATCATACATTACACATTCTGTACGATACTAAATCCGCCGTTCACTCCTACCAGGACTCATAAAACTGAAAATACACTGTCAGGTTATTAGTCTAGGGAGACATTTGGAAAAATACACATTCAACAATGAGAAGCTTACACTATCGTTTGGGCATTATATGGATAAGAAAAGCAAAAAAAAAAAAAAAAAAAGTTTTGTAGGAGACAAGTGCATATGCTTGTGCCTCAAAAGATCATATAGCCGGCAAACACACAAGAAAAAGATGACATGAATAAAATTACATTTATTGTCTGTGTCTATTTTCAACCAAAATCTACATGGAATCAAGTCAGAAAACCTGAAAATATCAACCCAACCATTAAATCTTTCGATAATTTTTCATGTTATTCAGCTAAAAACATAAGAAAATTGAAAATATACTCTCTGACATACAGAGAGAAAGATGTAGACCATGAAACTAGGTCTAAACGTCTAAATTCACCAAGTTGATGGAGAGCAGAGGATGACAGAACCGATTAGTTTTGGTTGGGTTCAGTAAGACTCCAAACGGAGTCTGTTTGAGGTTGCCGACTGGCCTCCATTAGTGGGCTTGGGTGGGCGGTGGAGGTCTGGAAGGAACTGAGACGGGCGATAATGAGGGTAATCTCACCCAACACACCAGCTAGAGAGGGTCACAATCCATCTTTGCTTTTGAAAGCTGCTCTTAACTCCACAAAAGTAGATCAGATGGTCACAGGAAGCATTTCAAATGCAGAATATTTCTAGAAAGAAATGGATTCCCTGAGTGCAGATGAATGAAAGACAACTCTTCGGATGGAGAACCTGAGAAAATATCGGTCTAAAAATAATATAAAAAAAAAAAAAAACGAAAGCTGCGTTACACAATACCTTGTGGGTTTCAACATCCTTGTATAGCCGAAGACCTTTCCGGAAAACCAAACTCTGATGTGACACAAATTGTATTCATAGAACTGCTGCTACAACTTCAATGGACAAGCAATAAACCAAGATACTTTACCTTAGCCAGTAGAAACTGGGACACTACGTTTATTCACACTTAGCTCTATTACACACACACTTTCCTCAGAGTTTCAGTGGCAGCTAGTCAGACCTGTCTCCGAGGCTGATGTTTCTATGGCAGCCCATGCTAAAGTCCTTAAAGGCTTTAAGCAGCTTATAAACTTCGGAGGAAATAAACTTCAACATCCCTCCGCAGATTTAGAAGCCGTTTAAATCCTACAGGGTTTGATGTACAACCCACATGCTTCTAATATCTAAACTGATTACACAGAAAATTGTGCACACTGCAGTTTAACATCCCTTAAACGATCCGGTCCATCTCCAATTAAATGTTTGTCATATAATTTCATGTTTTTTGTTTAATTTTGTGTGTGTTTTACCGTTTTTCACGCATAAATAGGTGGTGTAACACGATTACAGTCACAGCTAACTGAGACAGATGTTTCATTCTTAGTGCATGCAGCAAGTTCAGGCGAAAATAAGTTGCTAATTGCATTTGTCGCTCCATTGTAATAGGCTTTGGGAAATAAAGTGCTTGTAAAATGGCAAAACTCCAAAATAAAAAAAGTTTAATGGTACATTTGAAGCTCCAGCGTTTAACCAATTTATAGTACGTTTCATTTTCACATTTTGGTCATACATGTCTAAAGACATTTTAAAGACGGGAACAAGTATAAATCGGGTATGTAAATAACCAAGAGTGATACCAAAAATGTGATGCGGACTTAAAATGTAAATCGCGATACTACTAACACTTACTAACATGAGCATGCTGTTTGATTTCGGTAACAACATTGTTTGTTAATATACATAGCAGATATTTATATGGTATTCAGTCTGATGAAAACATTTAGTGATACAATGCAGATATTTTACCTTTCTTACACATAAAAAAACTGTATACATCTTTTGCATTCCAGGGTCTGTTTGGACCTATAATCAGTAACTTCTCATTAATGAGTAAAAGTTTAAGTTTATGTAAATCAATATTAAAAATGTGTTCTGAGTTAGTTACACCACAGAAAAATGTGTGAATGAATGAATTAATTAATTTGAAACATAAAACTCAATGCTCAAAACAGTCTAAATTTATAATGTAGGCTAAATGTATTTAACAGAAGTAATTTGAGACAAATCTAACTAATAGATGGCCCCGGACACAAAAAAGTGTGACAATTTAATTCAAATGGCTATATCTCTTACATTTTTGGTTTTAAAAAACAAAAATCAGAAAAAAATCTATCTTAAAGTATCTTAACACACATTTCATCTTCATGCTGTATTAAAAAAAAACCTCTTCTGGGTCAATGAAATGAATTAGTTATTGAGCTCATATTGAGATAAAGTGCAATTGACATGAATGAAATAAACAATGAATAATATTATATATACAAGTTCATGTCAACTGCACTTGACCACTATTAATCCTTTGAGCAGTTAATAAAAATACAAAACTGCATACACATTCAGAAGTTTGGCCTCCGTAATATTTTTAGATGTTTTTCCAAAGAGGTCTCTTCTGCTCACCAATGCTGCGTTTAGTTGAAAAATACAGTAAAAAGCAGTATTGTTTCTATTTTAATATATTGTAAAATGTAATTTATTCCTGTGATGCAAAGGTGAATTCTCCATTCTTCAGTGTCCTTCAGAAATCATTCATGTTCTAAACATTTTTATTATTATTATTATTATTATCAATGTTGATAAGACTGAGTTGTGCTGCTTGATATTTTTGTTGAAACTGCAATATCCCCCCCTCAGAGCATCAAAGTACCTTCAGTTCTACACCAATTCAACATTCTTAACTGTAAATCATTTGATTCCTGATCAAAGTAACAGCGTGACCCTCGGTAGAAAACATCAGCCTTCACTATACTGACATGCAGTGTGGTTTCATCAAAAGGACGGAACAAAATGAACGCTTACTCGAAGACACAGATGTACTCGACACTGTTGAGCGGTTTCAATCAAACCAAACTACTGGCCTAAACAGATATCTTCAAGCAAAACCTTGAAAAGTACACCATATGTACAAAAGCTGTAGTCGAGAAAGTGACACGAAGGATAAACAAAGTCAATCACTTTGGAAACAGACAAATTGCTCTCCGGTGCTTCATCGGAGTGAAATAATCACCTTCTAAAGACTGTATTCATTCCTATGTTTAGTGCACTCAGAGACAGGTATAGATTTCTTTGGCTGTCTGCATCATGTGCTAAAGTATCGACCGTGTCAAACTAGGGGTTTGAAGGGGAGCATTTCTATGTTGGATTCATTGCAAATCTTCCCACTCTTCCCTTTCACCCTCCTGCTTTCATGTTTTCAGTCCTAAAATGCCCCAGTCTGTCTAAAATTCCCCCAAATTCTGGCACTATCACCTTTCTCAAATCGCAGCAATAATCCTTGCGTGAATCTCTACCTCAATTACGGCTTTCTGAAGAGCAGGATTACAGGAGGAGGTGGCAGCCTGAACTTTGTGTGACAGGAGGAGAGAAGGAGGAAGGAGAGGAGAGAGGAGGAAAATAGACAGACGCAACAATGACGGATAAAAGCCCAAAAAGCCTGTCAGCCGTCAGCAGTGCAGTCATGCATGCAGGGCCCCGCAGACGGATCCAGCGGCTGTGTATTTGTGTGCGCACTCGGGAATGGGGGCTTCCAGCCCCGGACTTCTCGACTAAGAGGAGAGGTGGATGAGAGAGAGGACAGGATTGTGACAGGGTGAGGTGTTCGAGAGCACAGGGTCAAGATTTCCACAGCTCCTGAGAATAATATCCAGCACAAGAGAGCATAAAATGAGAGAGAGAGAGGGAACTGAGAAGAAATGACAGAACAGCACAGCAACACACACCGACTGCTGCTGAGAGAAGCCATAAAGGCAAGACACACAGACAAAAGTACATTAAAAACATCTCCGTAAGCTTCAGTGAGACCAGTTGAGACTGATCACAAAGCTTCAGCTGAAAATATACACTTGGTTAATATGGGCATACTGCCAACAGAAGTGTACATACAACAAAATACGGATAACTCTTTTTTTGTGTGTGCGTGTGTTAAAAGTGTAAAGCCAGATGCACGCTGTATGATGTACACTAGTTCTTTACGACTGTTGCTTGAGTTGCAGACGGTACGAACAATGATCCCCTGCTGTAAGCCATTTCACTCTAGAATCTCATTAATGTCAGACTGTACAGCAGTCAAGACAAGTTAGTTCCTGTATTTATATGATTGAAATGGTCACTAGCAAACAAAAACAATCTCTCGCATAAATTGATCATGCCTTTTCTAGAAAAGAAAATAGTAAACAAAAAAAGACAGACATGTGTGTGCATGGAGAAACTTGTGGTTTGTTGTGATCACACTCAGTGTTGGGGAAAGTTACTTCTAAAAGTAATGTGTTACAATATTATGTTAGCCTACTTCCTAAAAAGTAACTAATTGCGTAACTTTTTATGGAAAGAAATGTGCTACAGTACTTTTGCATTACATGTTCTCACCTGGGCTGGGCTGGGCTTGCTTGTTTGTTTTTTTTAATAACGACAACAAAAAAGTTATATTTGTGGCAAATGCAAAGGTCCATTCACACCAAAAGTGAAATGAATAAGCCTCAGGCTGAAAGAAGGCTGCACTCCTGTACAGTAGAGGGCGCAGCTTAAACAAATATTTCAGCTGTGCTGCCATCCTCGATTAAAGAAGAATAGGGTACTGGAGAAGAAAGTTCAACACTCTTACTTCAGCAATACAAAAATAAAACACAAATGTGATGTTCATCTAAAATCATTTCGCTAATTGGGATGGCTGGATTGGATCATCGAAGATCAGCAACAAATAAAGTGAGATTGAGTACATAAAGTATTTTTGTGTTAACATTTAATTATTGTAGGTTTACATAATATTTTGCATTTCACCGTTTTTATTAGTTTTGATGAATACTGAAATCTATTTTTGATCAAGTGAGACGAGTAAATGCATGTTTACATTAGTCTAGAACGTGTTAGTCTTCTTTTGAACGTACTATTGATCAAAAAATATTTTCGATTTTTGATGCCTGGTGAGCATAAATGACTTCTTTCAAAAGCCCCAACATTTTTAAGATTATAGTACTATTAATATTACCGGATCAACCTGACTACAGTAGGGCACCAATGAAAACTCAAACAGCTCTTTATGGTAACAACTGCACTTTCTCACTTTTTACAGAGCGGGATGAGCGATGAGCAAAATTAATTGCAGAAAAGTGCCAAAAGAAGAATAATAGGAAGCATGAGAGTTTCCAATACAGTGCTCACCTTGCAAGCTTTATAATTATGTGATAGCAGCAGAGAAACTCAAGAACAAAAACAAGCTGCTTTATTTTATGCACTGACTGACAGCAGCGGGCAAGGTCACCATTGCCAGGAAGTGGCTTTTATTGTGCAGGAAAAAAATGAGCTCACTGGCACGGTAGCACGGTGACAGATAGACGCACCAAAACACGATAAATAATCAGTGGCAGGAGGCCTGGGTGGCTCGCTCTGTTCTCTGCCATCTGAGGGCGGGGGTTTGTCATTCGGCACACTGCTGATTTCCAAACTCAGACTCCCCGGTACCTCGGCAGGGGAACGTCTCCTCATGTCATCTCAAACTTCGAAAGCAGAGCGTTTCAGACACTCGGTTCAGCGTGCCTGATGCTGTGGGGTGAGTAGGCAGCCCGTGGAGAGCAGAGAGCCATCTCCATCTCGCTTTCTGGGGAGACACACCACTTCACAGTCAGTCTGAGTTCTGGTGATTCGCCCTTTTATGTGACCCTTCAACATACAAACTCACACTCATGTACACAAACACACACAGTTGCTCACCAGAAAGCCAGGAAAACAAGGGTAACATAACAAAATAATTGCATTTTTAATAATATAAAAGAATCCAAATACAGAACGAATTTGCTCTAAGGTACTGTGATACATTTATATAAGTTTTAATTTATAAATATTTAACTCAGAATTCAGCTGACTATCTTGACTTGGATTTTCAGTTAAAGAAAGTCAGATCAAGACTTTTTCTCCAGGAAATAACCTCCATATATGATATATATATATATGTGGCTGATGATAAAGGCTCAGTGCTGTGTTCATCTGTCTCTTCCAGCTCTAATTCCCAGACACGTATTGACCATAATTGCCACTTGAGGAACACTTGGCACCCAGCATTTCTTCTTTCCACTGAGGTTGCATTTAAACTCAGTGGAGTGAATGGGCAGGGCCCAGTAGGGTGGCTCTCATGCAGGAGGGCTCCATAATGGGGGCATTTATTAAACGAGGGTGTAATCGCTCCATGTGTAGCCAGCTCTGAGGATCTCTAGTGCCTCTTGGGGCAGTGGGGGGCACGGCTCCTACCCGCTTGGCTTTCCAAGTCAAGTATCATTGGTGTAATGCACAGCAGGGTCTCCGGGCTTACCAGTCAATGGCTCATTTTGGGCTACTTTGAACCCGCTGAGAGGAGGAGGGGATCACTGTATCTGACAATGTCCTGCAATCTTCTCAGATACAAACAGATTTCATGTGAAAGATAATAGGTAGTTTTTTTGTCTTAGTATTATTCTCTTGCTTCAGACTAATGTTACTGTTGCCACCTGTTTTTACGAAATTTTATAAAACAAAAAAAAACATGACTGTAAAATCAAATGCTGAAATGTATCAATACTATCATAAAGATGTACCAAAGAAAACAAGGCACAAATCAACTTTATCCCATTTTTAAATGTAGTCTGTGTCCAGTGATGGGTAAGTTGCACTACAAAAAGGAAATTAATTACTAGCTACTAATTACATTTCCAATAGTGTAATTAGCAGTGCTGGGTAGATTACTAACACATTGTGGTCCGTTATTGATTCCAAATTATGTAGCAAAAAATGTAGTTAGTAATGTAATCCATTACATTGCGCATTTTAGGTAATACGATCGGACTACTTTTTGATTACTTTTGACCCAACTCATTTATCACATTACATTGAATAGGATAATATTGTACAATATTGACATACAAATAAAGAAAGAGAAAGATAATATATTCCATTCTTTGTTATCAACAACATGAAGCACATTAAACATTAGATTACATCAGGGTTTCCCAGACTGGGGTTCATAAAGGAACTGGCAGGGAGTTTGTGAGTTTAAATAAAAGTTAATAATTCAATAAATCATACAAAATTATTCAAAATAATTATACTAAAAAATATAATAAAAAGTGTGAAAGACAAAAGCCTTCCAAAGACATAGCAATACATGGTTAAATGACTTGAGTAATAATTCAAATAATACTTAATGTGTTCATCAGGAGATTCGATATGCAATGCTGAGAAAACACTTCTTAAAAGTGATCAAATGCTTTGTGCCCTCTCAATTTAGAATACTTTCTGAATGTATATAAGTGATATCCTTTTTAGAAAGGAAAATCTAAAAACATGAAAAAGAAGGAAAAAGGCGGAATCAAGATATGAATTATTTGCTGTCATTCTGTGAATGATATGTAATCATGTAATCAATAAATAAGTAACTGTAGTCTGATTATGAGTATTTTATAATGTAATCTAATTACAAGTACTTAATTTTTGCACTGGTAATTAGATTACTGTACCAATTACTCTCCATAAAAAGTATTGCATTACTTATTAATAATTACTTTCTAGATCCCATATCGGCCTTGACCAGTTGAACAAAACAAGGATAAACATGGGAGATTAAAAAAAAAAAAAATACAAATAGAAAAATTGGGGGAACCCACCGCTTCACTGGTCACCACTGGTCTATTGTGAATGAAAGAATGGTATCATATTACATTTACAAGTCCATTTTACTAGATCAAATGAAAGATTTTAATCTGGAACAAGGACTTATAAGACACTCCTCAAGAGCTGTTTACACAAAGAAATCTTCCACTCCAACTAATCTGACATCAGCTTCAAAATATGTAAGATTCCTGGTCAATGAACCTGAGATGGGATTTATCTGATGGACTGACACATTCTTCATAACACTGGAATCAACACTCTCCAACATCTTCCAGTGTCTAACTCATCAACCAGTCATTGCAATGTGAAGAAACCAAGATAGAAGATGACTGTCACATTGACTGCACAACACCTGTGGATGTTTCTACTCAAAAATGATTTTAGTCAACAAATGTGATGCTTTTATCATGTAAGCTAAACATGATGGCTGCGTTGCCTCCCCTGAAGCATTCGTTTATCTTATATAAGAGGGGGAAGGAGGACTGTATTATGGGAAGAAAAAGCATAGAACAATGATTTATCGATGGGTAACGCTGGCATATAATAGCGGCTTAAAGATGAAGGTTTACACATGGCTTGGTAAAGCAACTTGTATTTAAAAGCCAAAATCTTTTTAAACTTGGTCAGAGCCAAATGTATACACATTGCAATAAGGATATTGTTCGATAAGTGCCTAAAGTCAATGCTGTATTACAGAATCTCATTCAGTTGAGCTTCTTGACATACAGACAGCATTTGTGATTGATAACCACATTTTATCAACACTGTGATGCTCAAATATTCCTGTAAATACAACAACAGGCCGATTAGATCAAACATTGTCTCTGTGATCAGTTAACTTGTAATATCCAAACTTGCAATACACTTGAATAAAGCCTGTAACCATAATAACAGAAAACAAAAGTGAATTAAAAAGACTTTAAGGCTTAAATGTATATTGAACACTATTTAGGCCAGCGTTGTTTTTACTTTCTTCTCGGCTCACACACTCAAGCGGGATTTTTGTCTCACTCTCCGACTCAATCCCAGACTCTTTATCTTGCTCTTTTCCTGACAATACTTCCATTTCTAGCCTGTTAAAAGCATGACAAAATTAATTGTGTTTCTGTTCTGACAGTGCATGTCAACTAAACTCACTCTCAAAATTTAGGTGCACGTCATGTCACAGAATTCTGTTGTATTCTCGAGTATGAACCGAGCCATATTTAGCACCCCAAACAGTGCTAACAGTAACTGACAAGCGTATTCTGCTCCTGTGTGTGAACATAGCTATTCACAGACTCAACCGCTCCTGTATACTCAACGCAAAATCAGCGCATCGCTAAATGTGGTACATCTGGAGCACTTTCTTTCTCATTAACCTAAATGAGTTCAGACATATCGCAGCTTAGACACACGCATACAGCCATCTCTGCCAGCTTTCAACTTTCTCAAAGGGCAGAAAAAAAAGGCAAAACGGCATCTTATCAAGTTTAATTACCTTGTTTGCTGTCTGAGAATTTGATTACCCTTTAAATTTGCCACATTTTGATCTTCTTCTCCAAGACGGTGTGATGTGTTTTGACAAAACACATACAAAGTTTTACACTACTGTAAAATCCATTTTGAGAAATGTCAATGAAAATATCTCTACTATATACACTGGTTTGCTTGCTTCACAGTGTGTTTTTACAGTTTTGTTTCACTTTATGCAGATTGTTTTCCTCCACAAAGTTTGAAGTGAGAGACAGCAGACTGTTCCCTATAGGGAAAATAAGTTTTTATGATGTGTATATGATCCAGACAGCACCTGGCCTGTCCCAGCCTCTCAGAGCCACTCATTACAGAGAACAGCAGAAGTGCATTCTGGGTACGAAGACACAGTGGAAGCCATTAAAGAAGAGACAAAATGTGTGTATTTGTGTGTGTGGAGAGAGAGAAAGAGAGAGAGAGAGAGAGAGTTTGATTGACATCTGCCTCTCCCTCTGAGCCACATAAGCTGTGTGGCATGTTGGTGTCTCTGATTTGTTGTCAGAAAGTCAGAGGTGACTGTACACACAGAGTTACACAATCATTCCCAGAGAGATACTGAGTACTGGCCGAGTCACAGTACAAAGCCATGCTTCTGTAATAAAATAATCCCACTGTGTATAGGTATAGTCGTCTAGTTCTTCAACACGTGATTAGTGTTTAATGCTAGTTTATTTCTGTAAATAATATATAGGTATGTATATGTTATTTATATAGTATATAGGTATGTATCATGATTGAAACTCAGATTTGAATTAAGGGATTACAATTACAATGAATTGAAATTGAAAGAAATGCACTGTCACTAAGTAGAAAATGGAAGGATGGATGGGTGGATGGATGGATGGATGGATGGGTGGATGGGTGGATGGGTGGATGGTGGATGGATGGGTGGATGGATGGATGGATTGGTGGATGGGTGGATGGTGGATGGATGGGTGGATGGATGGATGGATTGGTGGATGGATGGATGGATGGATGGGTGGGTGGATGGGTGGATGGTGGATGGATGGGTGGATGGATGGATGGATGGATGGATTGGTGGATGGATGGATGGATGGATGGATGGGTGGATGGGTGGATGGTGGATGGATGGGTGGATGGATGGATGGATGGATTGGTGGATGGATGGGTGGATGGATTGGTGGATGGATGGAATGAACAATAAATGGAATGAACAATAGAATAGAATGAACAACCGAATGACTGAATGACCAAAATAATGATGGATGGATGGATGGATCGAATGAACGTCAGACAGAATGAATGACCAACCGAACAAACAAATGAAAGAAGGATGGATGGACAGATGGATTGAATGATCAATGGATAGAATGAATGACAGAATATAAATAGATAGAAGTTTTATTTGCCAGACAGACAGATTATTTCTGAATTTCACATGTCTGATTAGGATCTGCAAAGCTATACACTGGTTTCTACAGACCAATTAGTTGACCAATAATTTGATTAATCTCAATAGCTAATCACTTTCAAAAATGCAGTTGTGCACATCTCTAACTCTATCATTAAACACCTGCCCGCTTCTCCATCCAGACATGATTTATCCGGTACTGGAAGACCCTTTCCTGTCTGACAGATTCCAAATCGTCTCTTTTTAAGTCGTAATTGCAATAAAGATGTTTCAGGATCCCACATTTCTGTGGCCTCATGCACGTCTGCCTTTAATTCTTCAAATCAGCTCTAAATGATAAATGTGCCATGGGGAACAAGAATCAGCCTTACAGCAAAAAACACAGAGTCTTAGCATCAGCTAAACGAACATGCGTTCAGTGGAAAATTACAAACCCAGCACACCGCACACTTACATGTACCAGTGGGTTGGGAAGGCAGGTTTGCGAATGTGTGTGCGTGAGAGAAAAGTACAAACGCAAGCCGTGTGGCATGTAAGTAAATTGCGTTCTGCTCCAGTGCTCATTAAAAAGAGGTATGTGCCGTAGAAAGGAACGGATAACGTAGGCTATAGTTTGTCAAAAAAACGCAGAGAGCAGGTTGGCCGGTGTGTTTGTGCATTCAGGGCAGGGGAAAGGGTTGTTCCTTGCAATGAAACCCAAATCTCAGTGTGAACACAGTGTGTATGTATGTGTGTTTTTGTTGTCCGTCTGTCCCCTAGTGTGTTTGTTTATTTGTGTGCCTGTGTTATTCTACGAAGTATCAAAGGCACACGGAAGGAAGGGAGATAACATGGCCCCACCCCGTCCACAGCGCTCTCACACTGGCAGATAAGGGAATCTGGGTCAGGCTTAAGTTACGGAAAGAGCCAGAAGATCTGCCTCTGCCGAAACAGATGATGAGCGTGGCACAAGGGATACCGGTCGCTGCTGAAATATAGATGTTTGAGGCTGGCAGTCTACGCCCTCGCTAAGCTGAACAAGGATGTATTCACTGACAAAAAAGCATAATATTTCAACAAACTGTATGTTTTTCTAGTTCTCCAATTAAAATATCTAAAAATACATAAAAGTATAAATTAACTTCAAAAGTAACACCGCATTATATATTAAAAGGGTCCTTTTATGTCCTTTTTTTTAATTTTCAACTTTCTTTAGTGTGTGATATTGCTGTTTAAGCATGAAAAAGGTTTGCAAAGTTACAACACACAAATTCAATACAAATGGAGTTATTCTCTATATCAGCTTGCACTGTTTCTGAATTCCCTGAAATGCCTTGATTGGAGTTTTGAAGAACACATCACGATATTCCTCATATTAATTATTCCTGCCCGAGGCGTATGCAAAATAAAGGGGCGGGGCATGTCTGAGTTGAGTTAGTAGCGCGTTGAAACTCACGGTTAAGAAAAGGGGTGTGGCACTTCTGAAACACGCAAAGCGGTTGACCAATCACAACACACTGATCCAGCCGACCAATCAGAGCACATTACGCTTTTCAGAAGGAGGAGCTTCAAAGAAGCCGGAACTATAATGTAAAATGTGTGGAAAAATGTTTTGTGAGCATTCAAGCATGAAAACCTATTCTAGTAGAGCCCAAAAACAATATCAAGACTTAAATGGGACCTAACCTACTATGCCCTTTTTTAAACTTGTTTTCAAGAAAATGTATCATTAATATGAGTGTGTCACATTCACATAGCTGCAGAAAATGGTTGTCTGTCCTGTATTTGAGTTCTAAATACGGTTACGCTCACACACAATATAATCTATAAGCGAACTCACACCCGTAAATGTTCAAGACTCACAACCACATTCTCGGAAAACCAACGCTAGTAAACTAGTTGTCTGTCAGGTTTACAGTGCGAGAGAGCCGCTCAGTGCTGCACAAATGTGTGTCTACCGTGTGTTGCGGGTTTTCGTGTGTGTTTTCGCCTTCTATTAATTACAATGATGGAGATATGAGCTGTGTGTCAACTGAAGGTTTTAAATCCAGTCTCTGTCCTCAACCGGAGCAACTCCCTTGAGTTTTGTCTTCAACACAGGACTCAAAACCTCCACTCTCCACCCAGATATAAAAGCTGATGTCAGTTAATAAATATTTAATAGATGAACTCACAAGCAAGTTTTGTTGTTTTTTTTTTTACTCGAGGGCAAGATTGGACACTTGTTGTATCAAAAGTGATAAGACTTTTCAGTTTTATGCACGCAGCCATTTTTGATATTACTTGGTCGGTGTCGCTATGATAACTGAAAAAAGAATACGGGTTTTTTGAACTGTTTGAACTTGACATTGCGAGACTCATACCTGTAAGTAAATGTAGTTGCCAATCCCAACAACAGAGTGTCAACGGAGTGTTTATTTTCTCTATTTTTCACTTATTTTTTCACAAAAAAAGTGGGAAAAAATGACTAAAATACACTTGTATTTATGTAAACAAGTCTTAATATATGTGACCCGTGCTGGCAAAATGAGTCAGAATGTGCACACGCTACTTTCAAGCTACAGGCAAAACAAGTGAAAAATTTCAATTTTGGTCGAAATTTAGGTTTTCACAAAAATTAGTTCAGTTCGTCCTCGTCTAGCGAGCCCAATTCTCCAAATAGCAATTAAACAACAAAAAGTAACTTTATTTGTACGTTTTCTGACAGGAGAACCTTTCATTTGTCTCTGCTCGCTTCTTGACTACTGGTGTTTACCTCAGCACGAGTTTGGTATCGTTTTAAAGCGCAACATTCCAACTTTGTGATTATTCATAGCGAATTCTAAACGGCATGAGTCTGAACCAATGAAATGTAATTTTCAAACTCATTCATGTGAACAAAATGATCTTACTCGCGCTGACCGGCAGATCCGAAGCGTGCACACAAAGACGCCTCAGGCAGTGCGCGATCCCGATATACACACATATACAGAATCACAGTATTTTAAAAAATCTGTCTTGGTGAGTATTCATGCCAACATTATCTGTTATGTATTAAGTGAACATTTGGTTCACTTGGGAAAAAAACATCTGATGTGTAACATTAAATTAGAAAACAAGGACAGATTAAAAACTCATTAAATAGTTGTTTTTGTTCTGTGGACCAAGTAAAACAGCCCAAGTTTGGTGGGAACATGACTTGTCAAAGGGTAAATAGCTAATTATACTAGTGCAAAAGAATTAAATAAGGAACAAATGAGGTGGCCTGTGTGATTGTCTGGAGAAAAAAATACATTAATCACCAAAGGTTTCAGACAGGTGAGGTTGTTAAGACTTAGTTAGCCATCGTTTCTGCAAAACAAGCACGTTTTCTCACCTTCAACCTCTGCTCTTATTAGTCCAATAATCCAAACCTCTCTGCATCCTTTCCTCTGCATGTAAATATCATTTTTCAGGTGCCGACGCCTGCTTCGGGGCCACAATAATCTCGGAGCCAGCTTTAATATTTCATAGAAGTGTACCACCATAAAACTAGAGCTGACAATTTAATTAGATGCCAATGTCTTTGATAAATAGCGTCGGGAGCTATGCATCTAATCTCACGTTTAACAGTGAAATCAATATCTGCATAAATCATTCAAGGCCCGAGTCATTACCAAGCGGCGTGAGGTAGAGGAGTGCAAAATGTATATTTAATACGAGAGCTGACATGAAAACAAGCAAAGGGGAGGAGGGGAGAGAAGAGGAAAGAGGACAAGGCTTGTTCACACACTGCAACAGGGTGCAATTTATTCTCCGCTCAGGTTAGGTTCGTTTGGTGGTGTAATTTGACATCAGGCAAGCGTAAATTCTGCTAACTTGTTTGTTCAGGGAGCTCTTTAAGCGAGTGCTCTTTGGCAAATTAAATTCACTGTGGAGCACCGTCACACTGGGACAAACACACATACATAATCGCAGGGAAACAAAGCGCAATGTGGCACGTGGTTCAAATATAGAGAGTTTATGCAAATTCCAGGACAGTCCTTCGTAAACCGAGCGAATGAAACTGCCATGTAGTTTCCCGAGTATTCTGATATGCTTTCAACAATTAAGAGCAAAGCAAATTGAGTCCAACCTCAGGAAAAATGCTGCGCATCAGTTTGACGATGCCATGTTTTGCGCCAACTTGATTCTCAGCACAATTCCTCATCAATCTGGCACACAAACCCCCATCTCAAAAACGCTGACTACACCAACGCCTATTTAAATCGTCCAAGTAAGCCCGTTTATCCGAAAGCTCTCCAAAGCTAGATTTGAGAGAAGACGGGAAGGATAAACGAGTGAAAAAATACTCCATTCATCTGGAGTATTTCTTCCTGAGCTCGTCACCTCTCTCCTCCCCACTGTGGTTGGATTTACATTTCTATGAGGCTGAATGCATACTAAAGCTGTGGATGAGTGCAGAACATCTAGGCCAGTCGCTGTTACCAGGGCTTGTTCTTAAGTATGTGAAATATTGATGGAAATCCAGAGCCTTGTCAGAGTCTTCCAGCAGGTGAAGACCCTATCATTGTGCAACACCTGCCCCAGCTGGACACCATTAGGGGGAGGAAAAACATTACACAAGGATGTGGCAATATCTTTGGCCATGCTATTTTTGTAATACCTCTTTTATGCGAAAGCAATCTTGGAGTGGAGGTATTGAGGAAGTCATGAAACATGTTCTAAGGTGGGTGTACATCGTGGAATAAGTGAAAACTGGCAGTAGAAGAGGAAGGTTTTATGCTAATGCATTCCTTTAGTTCCCCCTTTTGGATAATAGACAACTGCTGAGATGGCATATTACTTCTTACATGTTTTGCTCATCATCATAATCTTAAGAAATCAACACAACTTTTATAAATTTTAAAGCCAAAATACAAATCGCCAGGAAAAAAAGAAGAAGAAAAAAGTAGGCTATAAATTGAATACTCCAATGTCACTATCACTAAGCTTCTGACAACTCTTTCAGATTTGAAAAATGAATTTTAAATTTAAAAAAACTTTTACCTTTTCACAAAAAGTGGAGTAAATGAGTTTACCCGTTTAGTGATGTTTTGAGGGTTGGTTCCCCCAAAGAGGCGTCTACAGCCAGCAAGGTAATTAACAGTTTTAGATGCCCAGAAGGTACTAAAACATATTTAAAACAGTTCATGTGAGTTCAGTGGTTCAACTTTAATATTATGAAGTGACGAGAATACTTTTTGTGCGCCAAAAAACAATGACTTTAACAATATCTAGTGATGGCCGATTTCAAAAAACTGTTTCGAAGCTCTTTTGATTGGAATCAGTGATTCGGTTCGCGCATCAAACTGCCACAGTCACGTGATCTACTGAAATTTAGAATCACTTATGACATAACGAAGCCTCGTTTACTGAAATCACGTGACTTTGGCGCTCCGAACCATTGATTCGTGTTTTGAAATCTGCCATGACTATGTTGTTGAAAAGTCGTTATTTTAGTCTTACTTTCAGCATAAAGTATTTTGATTTATTTTGGTTTATTGTGGGCTTGATTTGTTTGTTGTTTTTCTATACGAAGGCTCGAATCGCTTTCCCTGTGATTTCTATGACCGACCACACATAAAGAAAAGAGCACATCAACTAGTTGTTGAGTTCGGTTCTGTAGAACTTTGTTCACACTGCGTAGAAATATTGTAAATGCGGTTATAACTACCGAGAGTTAAAAAAAGGTGCTCTAAAAGGTGAATTAACAATGAACTCATTTGCAGTGTGTACATCTCGTGCCCTCAATGAAATCAAGCTTATGTAGCTAGAATGTTATCTGTTTTGAATTGAATTGAACCCATGACCTTAACATTGCTAGTGCCATGATCTGCTACAAGAACCCTGGAAGCAATTTCCTATCTTACATCAACACTGTACTCTAAAAAATAAGCATACGATCCTTGGTGCTTTGTGTTAAGAGTTTAGGATTCTTTATTCCCGTCTTTTTGTTTTTCAAATCTGTAACTGCCAAAGCCACATCATTACTGGTTTTCTGGAGCTCAACCATCCAAATACAGACCGTCAACACACTCTCAACAGGTAAATGATTTCTTTCTTAAAATGTCTAAATTTTTACTTTCAAATTGTAACTGGTATCCTACCAATCATGTATTTCCTGTTTACTTTAACAGAATATATAGGTGTGACCAGGTGTAACAATACATCTCTCCTCTTCTCCACTAAGTAACAGAGAAATTGAATTTATGATCCATATATTGTTAGATTTTTGAAATTATTACTTGGGTTTATGCACTTTATATCACTTTTCTTTTAAACAGTGTAAAGGGCTCACATCAATTTGCTACATTTGGCCTTCATAAACATTTGTTTTATGTAAAAATAATTATAAGAGACAGACTGTAACTCTAAACTCAATTGTGACATCTGCAAAGAGAAACCGCCACTGAATTACACCAAAACGATGGGCTTAAAGACATCACAGAGGATTGTGAAGATACTTCACTGGAACTTATGTATTTATCCATGCAAGTAATGCAAGAATTTCAAAGTACATAATTGACATGCTGTTTTTCATTTAGTAGTATATAAAAATAATATCAATGATACTAATATTAATAACAAAAAATAATATACTAATATTAATGAAAATAAACTCTTAAAAGGTTATTTATAACACCACTAAGGTCCTATATAGCGCTTTCAAAGCATGGTTATTTAAGGAAACTTATAAAAATGGTTCTATTTAACACCAAAAAAGGGTTCTGCTACTGTTACAAGCCGAAGAACCCAAATTTGGTACTGTTTAGAACCATTATTCTTTAGAGTGGGTAGTAAAACAAGCAGCAAATAAACTCATAATCCCATCGCAAAATACAGTAGAATCATGTACTTGAGCTTTTCAAGTAGGCATCGCTTTCCAATTTCTTTACAGGAAGATCAGGAAGCCTTCCTGATCTCTCGAGCACCAGACCGGGTGTCAGATCTAGAAATCACGGATTACGCAAATGACACTGTGCTTGTCCCCGTGGGCACTGACAGTCCAATTCAACTGAGAGCAATATCATTAACTCTGGGCAATAAGAAGAAATTAAGAGGTTTAAAATAGCGTTTAATTCATTGATTCATTACCCATAAAAGCATCTTTCAGAAAATGAAAGGCAGTCACCGACAGCAGGGGGTGTACAGTCGTGAAGCCATCTACATCGCAGTAATTAGAAATCCGCCTTGTAACAGCAACCCAGAGTATTAAGCTCCAACCCAAAACACCACCCAGCTGTTCATCCAGTCATTACTATAGACGTTTGGGGGGGAACTACACATGACCCCATAATTCAACCAGTACCGCACCGCCACAGCCCGTCGGAAGGTGTTTTCCAATTCCGTGTTAATCCGTCATGCCTTCTTCCAGTTTAATTAAAAGTAACACATCGAAGGCAATGTGAGACGTGGGTATTAACATGATGACCGATAATGTGTGCCGCCAAATAGGGCCCAGCTTTCATTTAGAAGAAAAAAAGTATCAGTAGTCTCGGTAGGCTACACGTAACGCCATGGCTTAGCCTTAATCCCCCCTGCCAGTCATGAGAATGCATTTTCCTAATTGCCTTTCAAGTTATGCGAAATTAGCACCTACGCGAGTCAAATTATGATGCTATGGTGTGAACAAAAGAGCGTATGGTGCTGCCGCAGACCCGCTTGAGGACTCATTAATTCCAGGGTGGTAGAAGAGGTACTTGTAGACGCCGGAATGAGAGCTCTGGGGCACAATGTGGGAGATCTCCAGGGAGGAAAATCTCCAGGTTTCAGAGTCTCTCGGTTGACGGCACCTCTGGGGCGAGGGACTGGAAACACTGTTATTCCATCCAACTCAAGCCAGCAGTGATGTCATTAGCCTCGCTTGTATAGACGTTCGTCTTGTTTATGGACTGCAGTTGGAGATACAAACTCATGCATTGTTAAACATTTGATTCAGCACGCATGTCGCAGGGGGATCAAATAGACATTTATCGGCCAAATAACAGCATGCTGACTTTCTCTGGAAGGCCAGATTGATCATGACAGATTGAGATGTGAGTTCGGACAGCAGGGCTAATCAGCTTACCGAGCTAGCACGTACAGAAGGACCTTTTCAGCAAATTTTGTTGGCCGGCTGAAATTATGAAGCTTTTGTTCTCTCTTTCAAGTTTCAAGAGGATATAAGCTGACATTTCAAACTGGGTTCGAAAGCAACGAATAAGGCTGTGGTAATTATAATGAGTGATATTGTAGTTTTCTTGCAAACTGATGTGCCTAATACGCGTGATTTCACTCAATAATATCAAATATTATTTCATACCAAGACACGTTTGGTAATAGGCCTTCAGACTAATGGAAACAAAACTCCTAATTAAACATCAAAATTGACAAAGAACATTTCTGTTCATTTGAGGTCCAATTTTTCTGGAGTCTAAATTCACTTCAAAGGTTAATAATACACATCCTCAGGCTTAACAGACAAGATAAACTTGTTTGCCCTCCTCCAAATTTGATTGAAAAAGTTCAAAAATATGAAAGAGAGTAAGCCCTATTTTTGGTTGCATGACAACCAAGAGTATAAATTAATTATTATACGCATGTCATGTAAAAATAGAAGGCGGACAATCACAGTTTGATGGGCACATATAGTTTAGGGCCATTCACATCTACCTCTATTCTTGCTGATCCTTGGAGCAATCGCACCCCTCTCTCTCTCTCTCTCTCTCAGTCTACTTATCATGCTTTACAGCTCAGCATCCCATCATCATCCCCATGGCAACAACTTCAGCTGCTTATCCTAATCACTTGAAGTTAACCTTGATATGAAAACGTTCCCAGGGGACTACTCACGCCATTGTGTCAGCTTCTGAAGGAAAGCTCTTCCAATAATAACCATAAAAGACATCACTGCCAGAATTTGAGAGGGAGAGAGGCCAGTGGATGAATGGGTTGGAGAGAGAGAGAGAGAGAGAGAGAGAGACACTTGGAAGTCACAGTACTTAAGAGAAGAGCAGAACATTACAGAAAAGGCTATAAGATCATATGTACTGTATCTGTATAAGGGCTGCTGTCCAAGGTTCTGAAACCTGGCAGCTCACATATAATAGCATTAAAGCTGCAAGAAGTGATTGTTCTGCAGTATCAAACATAAAATGTATATAATATCCGTCAGATAATCATTCAAATGTCCTGAGAGCACACCATTTAAACAAAATCTGTAAATTGCAATAAAACATTGTTGTGATGCCTACGTAATGATGTTTTCGTGCCAATATATAATTGGCTTATCAGCACCTGCAAGAATCATAATATTGGCACGTCCCAAGTATTTTCACATTATACGCCACAAAAGCTCAAGCAAAACTCTCAATTACACCGGAACAACAAAAACTCTTACTTGAATATTCACAGAAAGACATTCACCCAAAGGTGACCAGATAACAGGAGCTGAATTAATTAACACTACGATTGAGAGGTTCTGTGTTTGGTGGAGTCAGCGTGCGCTGCTTCATCTCGCCTGTTAGTTCAAGGGCCCACAATCTGTGAAGTTAATAACTTTGACGAGTCAATTAATCCACTGTGAAGGTGTACAGCGCCTCTTATGTAAAAGCTTACAATTCTGGCTCTGAATTAGTGACCTTCAGTGAAATCCGCCCATGTTTTCACAACCACTGAATGCAATCTGTCTCATGTGTTGCTACAGCATCAAATAAATGTCTTCCTCTATTCTCGCTCTCTCTTTTTAGTGTCCCTCTATCTCCCGGGCAGCAAATGATTGCAAATGCAAAACAAGACATCTCCTTAGCACTTAATGTATCAGCGTTAGGCGCCATGATCCATGAAAGATGTCACAGACACAATGTTCCTTTAAAGACCCTCATTAGCCATTTTCCTCTGAGGCTTTGACACTATCAATTATTATTAGCTGAGTAAACAGCGTGCTAATAATGATCAAGTGCATTACTCACATGCAATGAAAAGAACGGAACTTCAAGCATGTCAGTGAGGAACATTTAAAATGTGTAAATTCACATTCAGAAAGTCTAACTGCCAGTAAAATTGCTTAAAACGCATTTTCAGCTTTCCCCATTATGTGGTCTTGATTTTTTTTCCTTTTATAGACCATGTAATGTTACAAAATTTCAACTTAATACATTCATCAGATAGCCGCTATTGCCTTCAGCAAAATGTGACGACTGGAAGGCTTGAAATGGGCTGGAGTGGAACGTTGGGGCGAGAAAAAAAACCCCTTCAGTCAAATAGGGAAAAAAAATTTAACATCGGACTTAATGCTTGAGTGCATTGGAATATTGCTTTGTAGTTTATGGGGGTGTTTTGTCAGGGGTCACAGAACACGTTTAAAAATCACCACTGGGAGAAGATTAGCCCGGATGGAAAAAGATTGAGGTAACCTGGCTCCGTTTTTATGTGGCCCTGGGGCGGCAGCCCAGCTAATTATGAGTGACCCAGAGTGCAGAGGGAGTTCTGCTCACCTCACCCTTTCCTCCATTAAAACCAATGATGCAAAGCCTGGATGGATTAAGATACACAAACACTCTAGAGAGAGCAAAGCCAGTGACTATGTACTGTATATATTACCTTACAATGTAGAGAAAACGATAATGAACATTAAAAACAAACACGCTCTTAAACTGAACCTCACAAAGTTTTATAAAGTAGGAAGTGACATCACAATGAAGGATATTCACTTCGCAGAAAGTACACTGTTACATCCGCTGTAGTCTCAGCCTCAGATGTCACTCCCACGGACTCTTGGCTAAATGTCTGATGCATAAGGCCAACGAAATTGGAAACACTTCAGGAGTTTCGAATTCGTCATCTGATTAGTTGAATTCGAAAGGAATTCCAGGAGACGTGCGTATTGTGTTCTATAATGGTTCGACTGGAAACAAAGCCAAAACCTCCTGATCGAAGAAGAAAGCTGTCATGTACTGTCACAATGAACGCTTATCATGATCAACCAAATCACGGCTTGTTAAATTACATCCAAGAGATTTAAAAAGTTTGAAAGTAGGCATCTATCAGTGGACATATTAGGGATCCGTTGATAGATGCCTGCTTTCAAACGCTGCCGTATATCCGTGTAAGCGCTCGGTGAAGAGCGTCAAAGATGTCTATTTACAACATGTTTTTGAAGCTTTGATCTTTGTAGCCAATCACAGACATATCTGATGAGCGAATGAACACAATGGCCAATCAGAAGTGCTTAAGTGCTCAAAATGCTTGAGGGAAATGCTGATATTTGGTATCGTCATATTTTTTAAATTTCAGTTCTAAATTGGTGCCGAATTCTGTACTTTTGACAACACTAGTGCTTTTATCTTCTAATGTTTTATGAAAGTTTAGATCATGAAAACTATACTTTTCTAATTGATCAGACTTTCAGAGTCACCCGAGTAAATATTTAAATATGTCATCCGCCTACCATTAATGCTCTTTTTTATAAGATTTCTTTTTTCTCAGATTTGTTTTTGCCTCCATTGCTGCTTAACAAGTGAACACCACAATTGCGACAGCAAATTGGTCCCTTGAGAAAAATTACAATTAGTAAGCAATTTCTCATGTAATTTTTTTTTTTTCCCCTGTGTGCTCTATATAATGTCCACTAAGAGTTGCTCTCAGCAAATGTTCTCCTTTATTGGTTTTCCCTGAAGAGTTTATGTCTTTATTAAAATCAAAACATTAATGATTTCTCTCTCATTTGTCCGCAACCCACCCGCAATTAATTGAATATTATTTTTATTACCCGACCGGCGGATATAACCACTATCCATGCACCACTAGCGCACGGGCTAATTAGCCTACGAGCTACAGCAACACCTTGGCAACCACCAACACCCACAACGATCACAGGGGAGATGGAGTTAACTGTCACACTTTTTATGCTGAATATTTCTCAGGGTAGATTTATTTATGTGTAGGAATATATCTTAATGTCTTAGCTACAACACAAACATTTCTACTGTTATTGTTCAGAAGGGAAAAAGAGCTTATTGTCGACCAAAGAAATGATTAAAAATCGTTAATTGAAATAAAACTGAAATATAAATATATATAGTAAAATATAAATAGTAATTTAAAAAATAAAAATGTTAAGGTAATGTTTCCTTAAAACTTAATGTTTCCTTGGCAACTAACTAAAATGAATAAGCTGAAGAAGCATGATTTCTAAAACTAAAAGTGAAATAAATAAATTCAAGGTGAATATAAATATAAAAACTAATATGAATGGCAAAAGCAAAAACATCATGATTTGTTATCACATCTTTTCTTTTGTCAAATCAACTAAAATAATTAATGTGGTTCAGATAACATAATATTTTGAGTTTCTGTAAACCAATTGCCTTCATTGCATTAACTCAAATGTTTAATTTCATTGAATAAAATTAAGGCAACCAGGTAACTTACTTTTTTAAGTTAAACTAGCAATTCTTTTTTACAGTGTAAAAAAATTAATTAAAACATAAAACTAAAATGAAAACACACAATAAAAAATATACAAAATACGGTAACACTTTATTTTACAGTGTCATTTTTACATATGTTACATGTATTTACTGTAGTAATAACTATAAGTTATGCATAATTACATGCAATTAACCCTAAACCAAACCCTAATCCTAACCATAACCCTATAGTAAGTACATGTAGTTACTTAATATTTCTCAGTACTTAAATGTATAATTACACTGTAATAATGACACATTAAAATAAAGTGTAACCCAAAATACTAATACTATAATATATATTATAATATATATATATATACATATATATATATATATATATATATATATATATATATATATATATATAACACTGAATAGAACTGGACATTAAATAGATTACATTACATTAAATGCATTTTTTAAAAGTAAAACCTAAATGGTAAAACAATTATCAAGTACAAAAAGTAACATGCAAAGTATTAAACTACATTTTATAGGCTATATTAGCAATCATTTTATTTAGTGTGTGAAAACTTCCACAGTTAACTAGGCTAGCTCTGGTTTCCTTAACAACAAAATATTTAATTTCTAAAATGCCATTCTTTAAAAGAGTTTTGCCATTCTGAAGTCACATGCCGAGCAAAAAAGTGTCCCATCGATGTAGAGAGTCCATAAAGCCACGGATTAAACACCCACTTAAACAGCGACGTAGAACAAGCAGTTTTAATCCTGTTTCTGTAACACCCACTCCACTGCGCTGAAATCCTGCCAAGACTTTACAAAACCACAGGGTCAAAAAGGTAGCGGACACCCTCTTTCGCTTTCCCTACATCCTGCTGTTCAACATCATATAATCATCCAAAAAAAAAAGTGGCATTAAGTGTAACGTTATATAGGCGAAACCGCGGGGTGGGATCATTTATTACAAACAAGAAAGAATAAACACAGCGGGCACAGCCACAAGCGTTTGAATGCACTTTACCTGATTTGGCATAAGGATCAACTAAATCCATGTCCTATTTATATAATGAATCACAATTTGAGATTATTCATCAACGGAAAAAAACACACAAGCTTCATTTAGTAGTTGCAGGGAAAAATAAAATGCAAATACAAATATATGATACATTAGGAGGTAAAAAATAACCGAGCTACAAGGAAAATTGGTCGTGCATGAGGTCTCAGTGTATTGCGACTTCTCTGTAGTCGAGAAAGAAGCAATAAAAAGTAATGAAACAATGTAATAAGAAACAGAAATATGAGTCAGCTGGCCCTGCGGGTGCTGACCTGCTTTCCTCCTCACTAAAACAGAGGGCAGGGGACAAATCATCAATAATATATACAAACAGTCTATTTCGCCACAGAGACTGCAGCACTTCCAGACAGCGAACAAGGTTTCATTAAAGTCCCTCGCTCTGACCTCAACCCACAGACTGCAAATAAGTTCGGTCGGACAAGGTAACATGAAGAACATCCAAATGTGCCACAATGTTCAGGTCGAATGTTTCTTCCTGGTTATGTCATTGACATAACTAACAAATACAACAACATTAAAACCAATATTAAAGAGATAGTTCACCCAAAAATGACAATTCTGTCATAATTTACTCCAAACCTGTATGAATTCCTTCGTTCTGCTGAACACAAACGAAGATATTTGAAAGAATGTCAGTAACTCAACAGATCATTCATTTTTCCTACTATGGTAGTAAATGGGGGGTGAGATCTGATTACTGACATTCTTCCAAATATCTTCCTTTGTGTTCAGCAGAACAAAGAAATTCATACAGGTTTGGAGTAAATTATGACAGAATTGTCATTTTTGGGTGAACTATCTCTTTAACTGGTAAACAGATCATCAAGTTTACTTTACATTGAAGTTTTAATATATTAAAAAGAAAAAAAAACAATGTATAAAATTCATAAGCAATAGCTACTAGTATTGCAGTAGAACATATAGTTTAACAAAGAGACCAGAAACAGATCAGACAGAGTGAAGATAACATGCCTAAAAGGGTCAACAGAGCTGTTAACACATCAGCGTACAGCCTGAGTCAATGTATCACACACACACACACAAACACTGCAAAGCACAGCGTTAGAGAAGACAGGCAGGGTTGTGTTAGTGGACTTTTCTTGGCTAATATGTATTGTGACACTCTCAATATCTACGTGCGTGTGTTTTGGCACTGCTCTAGACGGCGTGTTCTGGTGGACAGGTGGTAAAATTTGTGGTGTTTAAACATTCAAGCATGTATGAGAATGTGTGGTGTACTGCAGACAGATGGTACATTTACTCTTATGTAACCATGTGTGCGTGTGGGAATGAACAATGTAATCAGCGCCTTTAAAAGAAAGCAATGTAAAACAGGAGTGGAAATTATGCATCTTTAAATGTGAAATAATGTGTGTTCAGTAACACTGGAGGTCTGTTCTTACAGTATACATTCTGTACATTTACAGAGCAAAAGGTATCCCTTGAAGTGTGTGTGTGTGTGTGTGTGCGTTCAAATGTTTACTTCCAGACATGTAACCGGCCAAGGCAAAAGTCATCAGTCACTGAAAACTCATACGAAACATCAACAAACACACAATCTTTACTTTTCTGTTTCAATGAGATGCTCTGTGATGATTTGAGTTGTTTTTAGCTCTTTGAAACGTCCATTGTTTTTTTTTTTTTTATGTCTGTTTGTCTTTTATTTTTCATATCGGACTCTCTGTCTATCATTTATTTTTCATATCTGTCTATTTATCGTTTAATTTTTGTCTTTCTGTCTGTCTGTTGTTTATTTTTACGTCTGTCTGCCTATTGTTTGTGTTTATCTGTCTATCTCTTGTTACCTTCTAAATCAATAAATTCCATACAGAAAGACATAAAACTAAAGTGTGTTTTTTTTAAGTGTGTCACTTAAAAAGAAAAAAGAAAAAATCTTTTCCACCACGGAGCAGCTATATATAGACTATTGTTTTAAGCAGGCTATTTAAAAAACTGTCACTTTTATGTACAGAAATATACCGTGGCCCCAAAAAAGTATTTGGACACCTAATACACGATGTATGAACGTTATTTCTTTAACATGTCAAACAAATCATCGTTTATTCTAATTAATCTTAGCAAATGCACACTTCTCCACCCAAACATCTCAAAAAACATATTTGTTGGGCTAAAAATAATATATGTACTGTTCATAATTAAGACAAAGATATTTGGGCACTGTTTAGCTGTCAAGCGTTAGCGTAACATTTCCAACTGACTTCATACAACCACTAAAAATCACTGTCGCAGCAGAAGTCATAGTAAAAATGGCTTAGTTAAAAAAAAGTTAGATCTGAGAAATACTCCTGCATCATTTGTTTCTAATGCAATGACATTCACGTTTTAAAAAGTGCGACTTAAAGTGTCCATATACATTTTGGGGTCACTACATGCACTTTTTCTTCATGCATGACCCATTCTCTCTCTCTGGGACACGCGGGTTGTTCGAAATGCTCCAGGTGACGCTCTCATCTGACATCCTTTTAGATTATCTGCTCATCAATAATGCACAAGCCTTTATTCCTCTGAATCTGAGGTCCTATATCACCATCACTGTGTGTTCTCACCTCATACAGAGCGAGAAAAATCACCCCTCCATTCACACTCCACCTTTCTAAGATCCATTTTTCCTCGCTTACACTCATTTATTTCACTCCTTCCATTTATCCATACAGTAATCTGCCCTTCGGTGCATGACAAGACAAATCGTAGCGCTTCTGTCACTCGGCGCAGAGAAGCAATAACAAAGTTTGCAGACGTAACCTGCTTGAATGCTGGGCCAGAAGTTTGAAAATTCTGGAAGAGACAGAAAAAGAACATATCCAGCCTCATTATGTTTGATGAATTATGGGTTTTGCCCACTAGTTTAGCTCTGCATCAAATGAGAAGCTTACACATTTTCAGTGGTCTCTTTGACTTTGACTATATAAGTCTGGTCTACATTTCAGCTTATACGGGCGAGCAACTGCCCATTTAAACAGCCATTTAAAAGCAATGTAAAGCAACCAACCAACCAGAATTGTCTAAGTTGAGTTACTCCTAAAATCATATTTTTACACGGTACTATAATATCTCAAACAAAAAAATCTTGGATGTGAAATACATGGATTTAGTATACTAATATGAGATGATGGATGGATACATGGATGAATGGATGCATGGTTGCTAACAAAAAAATACATTGCAAATAAATTAAATAACAATATTTATCAAAAATTATTTATCAGTTATTCATTAATAAATAATAATAAATAATAAAGCAAATGAAATAAATAAAATTAACTAATAAAACAAACAAACAAACAAACACTGACTACTGGTACAGCCACAGATTGTAGTTTGCTTTGAAAGAGATGAGGTTAAACGTTCAATAACAGAGAACAATGAAAAGTTGAAATACTGTTCTAATAATGCTAAATAATATGCATCAATATCTGCTAACCTCCTCCCTCTAGGACTTTGTAGATAAGAGAATGTGTGTCAAATTCAACATCGTTCAGAAACACATAAACCAATATGATGAACAGTGTGAGTGACTGCATATAACCGCAGGAGGCCTGACCTCTCTTTTCTAATAAATTCACTCCTGGTTCCCCAAGTGAGTCCAAACCTCTCGAAACAACATATCCTCAAGCACCGTTCTGAGACCAGAGTCTTCCCTTAATGTTTAACACCTGCCATTATGAGTGAAACAGTAAACTGCTCTCAGATCAGTATCTTCGGGCGTTTTCTCTGAGGCGCTGACATCCATCACTGGCCGGGTGATATATAGAGGTAATATAAAGTTCATTCACAGCACAGTGGCCTGCTGTTTTTCTCTGTTTGTGCCCCTGTCAGCAACCTCGATGCAAGCAGGAAACGGCACTCTCTAAATTTGAACTTCTGAGCAAGACACCCAACCACATACTGTATAGGCAAGGCTCTCCAAGTGTGTTTTACATAGGGTTTGCAATCTCAACACATTCAACTTCCAATCACATGCTCTGAAAAAAGAAATTATTGGATCTTGAGCAAATTCAGCCTTCGTAACATCAGTAGTACACCAAAGTAGTTCTTGGTTTTGTTATAATAATGTGAACTGATGAAACATGCATAATAAAAAACATATAACAAGTTGGACAGATAATGATTTCATTTTCAAAACTATTGAAAGTCAATCAATCAATCAAACTAATTAAAATAAGTAAAACAATAACACTTTACAATAAGATTTCATTTGTTAATATTAGTTAACTACATTAGTTAACATGAACTAACAATAAACAATACTTCTAAAGCATGTATTACTGTTAATTTCACCATTACATTATTTCAGCAATGCACTAATATATTTTTAAAATTAAAAGATACATCTGTCATCATTAATGTACAGACCTAACATTAACGCCGACATTTTTATTACCTAACATTATCTAAGGCAAATAAATGTTGTAAGAATATTGCTCATTGTTAGTCCATGTTAGTTAATGCATTAATTAATGTTAACAAATGAGACCTTATCATAAAGTACTACTAGTAAAATAAAGAAGTAATACACAAAAAGACAAATAAGTAAACAAATAAATCGTACACTAGGAAAAGACCATAAAAACATGGCCCAATGTACTGTTAATATTAAGGAAATTTCTATTTTTGACAGGTGTCAAATACCATATTTTCAGTTACGTATTGCATTGCGTTTTAACGGATAATGTTCTGGCAGAAAATTACCAGTATCTTTTCTGTTTTCAATCGATTGATAGACAAATTGTGTATACTGATATACAAAAGATAGATCAAGTATACTGTTGGTTGATTGGCTGGTTGGTTAACAAAGCATTCATTGGCCAATGGATGTCCAGATCTTCTGCCGTCAGTCTGAATGTCTGACTACATGACTCTACATACATCTATATGTTCAAACAACTCTTTTAAATGGGTCATCAAAGAAATAGGCTACTATAATCATGCATAATGATGTTAGTCATGGAATCTACAGAATCTGAATGCTGTATATAACCAGCCACCCTTGATAACTTGTAACATGACATCCCTGTACCCGTGACCCTGAAGCTGCCAGCATATTCACCCAGTCAAGAACTACACATTTTACTTAGGTGTCAAACGCGTTCAGTAAACATTATTTTGTATCCTATAACTGCATCCTGCTAATACAACACACTTACACATTTCCAGAAAGCTAATGTGCTCTGGGGAACTGTAGAAAATGGTTTCCCAGCCCTCCATGTTTCATCAATGGTTGTGTAAACACGCAAGAGCCAATTTGAGTGCAGGAGACATGTGTGAAAGCAAGAGCAAGAGATTCGGGTGAGAATGTGTGTCTGGAATGTGTGAATGTGTGTAACTCTTAGAAGGGAAAAGCAGTCCAGGGCAGATGTTTATGAGCATTGCTAATGCATGAAATGTGCCTGGAGTGACAATTGTTTTAACGGTTTCTAGCAATTGTCGAAAGAGGTCAAGGAGTGAACGAGCAATGAAGAGGAGGTGAAAGCAAAGCATAGTGACGTAAATAAAAGAAGATAAGTTGGATAGAAATATCTTAATCAGGCCGAATCTGTGAATCTCACTCTATCAGTATTTATGAGCTAATTATAAGTCTTCTGCACTGCAGTAACGTTACTGGAAAGCACATTTATGGTTTAGGGAAAACTATTATCACAGAACTCACAGCTAAACCTATTCAAATGCCTCCAAATATAGTGAAAATGGGGAACTGTAGCGAGTTTGAGCAAACGGTTTGGCTGCGTCAATAAAACAATGCATTTCCTGTCCTCTGATTATCTACGGGCACATCAGGCAGCTGTGAAACTATAATCCAACAAAAGCCCAGAGAAATAGCAAGGCTAATTGCTGAATTTGCATAGGTAATCAGAGTTTTGAAACAAACCTAACTAATTGCCGAAATCGCATTCAAAGGTTCTGGCTATTGTCAATAGCAGTACGTTCATTAGTGGCACCCACAATTAATGCAATCAACAGTAAGTGTGCGGTAGGAATCATTAACGAAATGAAATATTTCTGAAAAAAAGGTATGAAATATTGCCTTTTGAAGCCACATATTGAGACGTGAAGTTCCCGACGGCCCACAAAGGTAAACTTTAGGCCTGCTTTGGATCATTTCGTTCTTGAGAAGGTTCATTCTTCTTCAAATAATCAAACTGACAAAAGTGCATTTAAACGTTCTGTGATTCATTAGTGGCGACCACAATTAATGCAATCAGCAGCATATTTTTGCAAAAATTAATTAACAAGATAGCACTTCCTGTTCACGTTCCTGTTCTCGTCGCATGATTATGCCTAAAATTTAAGAAATCAAAGAGTCCCGAGGGTCTCTGCTCAAAGAAGCATTATTCAAGAACTGAATTGAGAATGACTGATTCAGTTCAACTTATGAAATTGAATTTGAGGCAGCAAAAAGGATGCAGAATTTGAATTAAAGTAAACAGAATTAAAAATGAATTGAAATTCAAAAGGAATTCAATCATTTTTAATATGAAAAGCAAAGTTTGTCAAAAATGCAACCGATTGAAAGAACAACTGATCGAACAACCAACCGATCGATAAAAAGATTGATAGAAAGACCGACTGAAACAATAACGATCGACTGAATGACTTACCAAATGACAGATCAATTGAAAGATCAATCGAAAGAATGACCGACAGAATGACTGACCAAAACAACGACAGAACAGAAAGAAAGAACGACATACTGAATAACAGATCAATCAAAAGATTGACAGACCGATAGAACAACCGACAGAACAACCGATCGAAAGAATGACATAGCAAATTAAAGATTGCCCAAAAGATCAATCAAAAGAATGACAGAGCGATAGAATGATTGACAGAACATCTGAAAGAACGACTGACTTATCAAAAGAACGACCTACCGAACGACAAAAAGACAGACAGAACGACCGACAGGCTGACAGACCGACAGAAAGACAGATCAAAAGAACGATTGAACAGACGATCGAGAGAACAACCGATCGAACAACCAACGGAATGACTGGCCAATCGAAAGAAAGGCCGACAGAACGACGGACAGATCAAAAGAATGATTAAACAGACGATTGAAAGAACAACCAATTGAATGACCAATTTGAACAACTGGCCAATCGCAAGAAAGGCCGACAGAATGACAGACAGATTGACAGACCAAAAGAACGATTGAACAAACGATTGAAAGAACTACTAATCGAACGACCGACGGAACGACTGACCGATAAAAAGAATGACAGACTGAAAGAACGACCGACCAAACGACTGACTGATAGAATGACCAACCGACAGAACAACTGATCGATCGAAAGAACGACCTACAGAATGACAGAACGATCGATCGACAGACAGGCAAACAGGCAGCTACACATGAACAGGAGAATATTAATCTATGGGGTTCCTGAACCAAATAACATACAAACTAATCCATGAAAAGTATGCAAGGCTGTATAAACAGACACTCAATCACGCACGCAAACACACAATGCCATCCCTGATAATCACTCACTTGTGCCACCTCACATATCACTTCTTATTTGCAATTAAAGAGTTGACGACAATCACTTCAGAGGCTCTCTAATTCAGCAGCTGTCTCAGTACAACACACCAGCATTTAGCGGCTGATGAGTCGGCTGCCTTATCTGCGTGTGTTCTCCAGATGAAAGCCGCGTTCCTCTACCCCCCACCCACCATGTTTGTTTGTTCCTTGTTTATCGACTTGCATCCGATTTGCGCACGCCAAAGTTGAAACTGTCGAGGTTCAAACAAAATGCCTTCACCGCTAATTACTCGCAATTCTTCATCTCCACCGGTCGATTCTTCTCCCCCCTGCTTAAACATGCATGTATTTGCATAATAACGAGAATTGTCCCATTGTGGTTAGTGCTGAGCAGGCTGCCCTATTTCTGGGGTTTGTTAGAAAGCAGGTACACCTCTAGGGGGCATCGCTCTAGGGTACATGCACGCAATAGCATTAAGCTGAGGGCTAAATGTGGACACCCCAGGAGAGGGAAGAGTGTCATGTCAACACACATCAAACGTGTCTCCCACTGCAAGGTAAATGAGCAGTCATGTTTGAGGCTTCACACGCATACGCACGCGCTCAGAAAAGCATCGTATGTTAAAGTGGCATAATATAGGGAGTATTTTTATATGGCGTCTCACACACAACAACCAAATAACCTATATTCTTGAGGTTCTTGTTAAAACAAACATTATGACTTTTGCTCATAGTGCTATTCTAGAGCTAAAATAAAATACAATAAAATAGATCAAAATAAATTAAATTAAATTAAATTCAAATTTACATATAAAAACAAAGTAAAAGGTAGCTTTGATTATCTCATAAGAATATAAATAATGGATTTTGAGGATGATGTTATGTTTTGAAAATCTCATAATAGGCCTTTTACAAAAAATACAGTTTTAATATTAAAATATTAATGTAATATTATGAGAATAATGCTTAAATTATGATAATAAAATCATAGCATTTCAAAATTATGCCTCTTTTTAATATCGTTTTTTTCTTTTCAAAAAAGTAATTAATGCAATATTTTGGCTTTATTCTCTAATTCTTAAAACGTCTTCTAATTCTCATTTTTATTATTATTTTATGACATTTTAATTTGAACTGCAATCCTATTATATCAATGATACCTCAAAACATGCTTGAAAAAGGCATGTATATGTATCATGTATAGAAATATTTTTTCTTCTTCAGAAAATGCAAAATATTTCTGACATACTGTTTGCAAAGGGCTGCATATAAGTAGAATTAAACATCAATTTCTTGATTTGAAATGGTTTTTCTCTCCTGCACAAAACATCACAGAAGGGGGGGGGGCTATTCTGTGCCTTTTGAGGTCTGTCTGAATGATTAGAGAACGATTAAATACATCTAACGAAATAACAAACTCAAGAGATTCTCAGAACCCGGTGTGAAAAGCTTCAGCTTCTCAAAAGCCTTTTTATTTTCAGTGCCTAAAGATTAGGAATGATGCATGATGGGAAATATTCTAACTAATGACCACAAAAAATTACATGCTAGCTCATTCTGTGTGAAATCTACTGACTTTCTCCTTCTACTGAGATTCTGACAGATGGTTCTGACACAGAAAACACAGGCAGCACGTAACCTCCGGTCGATGTAAAAGCACTTTATTAACCTGAGCATTATTAATGGCGCCCTGAACGACTAACGAACCCAGTGCTGTCTTGAGCCCTTTTCAGGGAATACCTTTTGTGCATATGTCTTTAAATCGTTGCACTCGTATCCAAGATGGATGTGCTTGCCACTTAGTAAGTAATAAAAACTCTAATAACAGTTTAATGTGGATTGAAATATTCATATGCTGTGATTGTGTTTATTACAAATCTGCATAAAAACAATAAAACAGGAAGGTGCATTAAAGAGAATAAATGAAGTCCTACCACACTGCAAGATTTAGCAAAGCAATTCATATAGGCACCTCTGATTACAAACGGAGGATGCCTCGTAAAAAACGGACAAGGCCAACGCAAAACACGGGTGCTTATAAAAGCGAACAGAAACAGAGGCCTTGAGCTCTGCCACATCAATGGCTTTCACAACCATCAGTCAGAGCAGAGCCGCTTTGTCGGGAGGACGGATCATAGGAGAAGAGCATTTTACAGCAATCTCTCGGCTCGGAAGTTGGTGACGGTCTGATCTAAATGCAGAACCGCATCATGCTCAAAGCCTGATCATCTGACTTTTCCAACACATGCCTTGCTGACAGGCTACATTCATGTGACAGTAGGATACAGGTGATTTAGGAGGTAAATATTCTCACACAGTTCTCTTATAAGTGACACTGACAACAAGTGACACTCTCTTCTGGACAAAAAAGTTAGTAAGAAGGAAGACAAACCCAAACCATACAAACCAAACCAAACCAAACCAAACCAAACCAAACCAAAAACAAAAACTGCCGGGAAAATAGATCACAGGAGAAGCACATTTTACAGCATCGCTCGGCTCTGAAGTCGGTGATAGTCTGACAAAACAAAACAAACAAACAAAAAACAACAATAAACAAAACAGACAAAACAAAACAAAACCACAAAAACAAAACAAAACACAAAAAGGCTAACAAAAAAACATTGCTGTTATAAAGGAAAACAGAAACAGGCCTCAAGCCCTGCAACATCAATTGCTTTCAATAACAGTCAAATAATAAAATGCTGTTTGCAAAAGGATGTATCAGCTAAGCAGAATTAAACAAATAATAATAAAAATAAAAAAGTAAAATAAATAAATAACATAAAAAGCCTTTAAAATATGAATGTCACTCCCAAAACTTTGGACTGTGTACATGGCATATTTGCATAACATATGAAGTGTTTTAGTTGCGTCCAAGTGAAATATCACGACGAGATTCTAATTCTCCTGGACTAGACTTACGGTTGTGATACATAAAACTTTTCAAACACATACTGTGTTGTAATGCTGCCATTATTGGTATAGCAGATGTCTTTAATGCTAAGTGGGATTCTGATGTTTGTCATTGCCAATTTTAAAAGGCACAGATAAAAACTTAAGCACTGTTTGAAGGTAGCTTTGGATAAGAGTGTCTGCTTAAACGTAAATAGCTATTGGTTAATTAGTGCAATTGCTTTGTAGTTTTATTCAAGAAGGATTTTACAACTCCTTCTGACACCACAGTAATCTGGAATACATTAATATTTGCTACAAATGCAACCCTTTAAATAAAAACTAGATATGTGTGGTACTTCAGACTTTTAAAAGCAACAAGGTTTTGGGTTCCGCGGTTTAATTTTTGAGTGAACCGTAACCTCAATACACCCAGACATCTGCTGTCTGACAAATGTTCTCATTAACTTGCTGATACCAGAGAGGTGAACTAAACGAAAGGTTATGAAAGAGCATAACCATTCATTTTCTTCATGACATTAGCTGACTTCATTCACATTACAGCTCTGAAAAGAATCTTTAAGCTGAAGTGCTAAACTCCATTAAGGCAAAAGTAAATGAATAATTAGACAGTGCCTGAATTAAAGGAGAACATGAGGGAATTTGGGAGGACGCTTGGCAGAATTAATGCACGTTACACACTCTCCATTAAAATGCTTTTTGATTAAATCCATGGAACTAGATGAAAAGATAAGGAAGATATATTCCTACGTTCCCATCACCACTAATGACAACACATGAATATCTTTGATGGGCCTCCTGGAAAAATCTGCATTTCTCCTTTTTTTCTTCTTAATTGATAAATAAATCTCAGTAAAATACTCCTTGATGGGGGAAAAAAAATTCTTGAAGGCTAACAAAGCTCATTAAAAACTCATTAAGAGATCTGAAATTCATGATGCTAAACTAAAAACTTCTTAAATGAATGACGGGTACATTGACGCCTGAGCTATTGCATACAAGGGAGGACTCATATTTCAGCAACACAGCTTGGGGCTTTATAATATATTTTACTTTTGAACACACGTCGTTGACGCCTTAAAAAAAACAAAACAACAAAAAAACCACTCTGCCTCCTTGTTTTGACCACTGCTTTTGAGGTGTAATTGCTGTTGGGGGTTCAAGAAGCATTTACGGCACAGAGACAAAATCTTTCCACATTGGTGTCCTTTGGTGTCTTTATGAAAAAGATCTTGTCAGTCACCATTCAGGATGCGCTAGAAAAAATATATATATATATGTGATATGATCTACCAAACATGCAGTTGTGAATTCCAGTCATGAAACCTATAAATCACTTCCAGCAACATGTGATTTTTGTTTTAGCCTTTTTGAGAGTAGAGAGGATTGGATATGATGGAGATATGACAGTAAAACTGGATTCAGAAATTATATATAAAAACCAACAAAATAAGCAAGCATTTTAGAAAAATATTTTTTAAATTTCTAAAATTTTTTGAACACATCTGCAAGAAAATGGTATTGCATTATATTAAACTGGCTGCTTATACTGTATCTTTGGCATCCTTTTGGAGTCCCCATGTGTCTTTTTTTGGAAAGACATTTATCTTTAAAAAAACTTTTTTAAAATACAGTTTTATGAGAATCAACTTTCAAGCTGTTGGTTTTCTTTGCTGGATATAAAAAATTATGACAAAATGAATGTGTTGGTGGTAAATGGTGTATGCTTAATGCGCATACACACTCAAAAGTACGTGCGCTCACAGAGCCGCCTTTCAGATGGCGAGCGAACACACTATATAGACTTCTTGAGCATGAACAGACACAAAATGATCTCAAAATGATCTCGACAAGTATTTTTTGTATACTGTTGGTTATAAAGTCTTAAATTAACCTACACATTCAATAAAAATCTGATGTGTTTCATCATATTGGTTTCGTGGATCTGGTCGTGCATTCATGGTTCCATGCATTTAATGACAGCAGCCTAAAAATAACAAACTTTAACAATGATTAATCTAAATTTAATTTCTACAGTCAATTATATTATTGCATTTCTGTACATGAATACTAAACTAACTTTATTTGTAACTGTTCTATAGTATTTATGCTTTCAATTGTGTATTACTCATTTTCACTGAGGTGGGAGTTTTTGCTGTGATTTCAAGTGATTTCAAGTTAAATGTTAAGCAAAGTTAGATTTGTCTTAAACCCCTCCATTTTTTTGTATTATTGTTATTTTTTTTTTTTAAAATGATCCAATCCGTGACTAGAAACTCGCAATATGATCCGAACCGTGAGTTTTGTGATCCGTTACACCACTAGTTACAACTGTGTGTTTTTACCAAATATAAGGTCAAACTTGACTATTCCAAGACCTTACAGTGTTTTACCGAAGACAATGGACTTTTCTCTTTTTTTCCCCCAAATTTTGTTTGCCAACAAAATACATCCAACATTGCCAAAACTACCACCCTCAATCTTTTCTTTGGAACCAAAATCAGAGAATTCACAGCATGTTTCCGCCTTCAGCTGTATCTGGCTCATGCGTGGCCCTCCAGGCTCAGGAAGAGGTCCGGTCCCACATGCTGGTCCCTCATAGACGGGCCTGCTGAAAGGCAGCCATCCCCCCTCTACCCCAGCCTAAAGGCTAATCTAACTATCACCTTCCTCCCAGCACAGCTCTGTTTGGCTCTAATCTCTCAGCCAATGTGCGGCTCCACTGTGAGCTAATACCATTCGACACACTCAAACCACCACCACACACACACACACACACACACACACACACACACACACGTACACGGAGGGGTAATATGTGCTTGAAGAGGGTGGGGTGGGAGGCAAGCAACTCAAACACACTGTGAATGAGGAGGATCAAGAATATGAGAGCAGGATTAGCCCACTGAGAACATCTACTCATCTAGTCATCCAGATTAACAGGGTAATGATATGTGGGTTTATGGGGAGATAAATAAAAAAAAAATAATAATAAAAAAAAGAAAAAAATCAAGATGAAATGTGTTCCAATAAATTTATGCACCTAATTTTTTAACAAAATTATGAACAAATGTTGAATTCAATCAGGGTATTTGTATTTACTTATTCATTTATTGATTGATAAATTAAAGTATATAGACTCATGCAGCTAGCAATCAACAGTGGGACTAGATTAAGAACAAAACAATGTGAATAAATACAGAAAATAAATAAATATACACCCTTCATTTATAAACATAAAAATAAAAACGGGCTGCCACAAACATTATTGGAACTCTAAATCAAAGTAAAGCACCGCTGGCTGCATTTCTTTCCACATACACCTACTTCTCTTGTTGATGTTGTTTTGCGCGCACCGCTCGAAAGGGAACTGCACCCAGAGGGAATGTTTAGTTCCACTAGTGAGGGCATATTTCGCATAAATATATATATTTTTCCCCTAAAACTGGGACACTGCTTCTTGGCATGTAGTAATGTGGAAGCGTACAGCTTAGTAAACTAAATTGCTCGGAGTCTTGAACAAAGTGACCTATTCAGGCTTACTTCAACAAGCTTTCTGACAAGGTCATCAGCAGATGACACAAGCTGATAGGAGCGCAGCCCGGGTTGATGGAAACAGACTCTTGGTCTCTGGGGCTTGCTGGAGCTTAGCCATGATCGCATTTAATCATCAGGAGCCACTCTCCACAAACCGATCCTCAACAGGGCCCAGATTAAACCACAGATAAATGACGAGAGAAAGAATGCAAGGATGGGGGGAAAAGAGAGAAAGAGAGTAGCAAGGAGCATCTAAATTTTTACGTTTTCTAAAGAAAATGTTATAGGTAAGTTGCTAGGGTGTTGCTATGCTGTTGCCAGGGTATTCTGAGTGGTTCTTAGCACATTGCTAGATGCCAGGGTGTTTCCAGTATGCGGTTGTTAATGAGTTCTGATTTTATACCACGTTGCTATGCAATAGCCAGGATGTTGCTAAGGTGTTCTTAGTCCATTTCAATGTACACACTAGGGTGTTGCTAGTTTACTGTTGGTAAAGAGTTCTGATTGATTTATAGCATGTTGCTATGCAATAGCCAGGGTGTTGCTAAGATGTTCTTAGTCCGTTTCAAAGTACACACCAGGGTGTTGCTAGTTTACTGTTGTTAAAGTGTTCTGAGTGATTTACAGCATGCTGCCATAGAGTTGCCGGGGTGTTGCTAGGGTGTTCTTAGCATGTTGCTATGAACATGGCAAGGTGTTGCAAGTATACAGTTAAAGAGCTCAGAGAGAGTGTTTCAAGTTGTTCTAAGAATGTTGCAATAGAGTTCTAAGAGAAACCAGGGTGTTGCTAAGGTGTTCTGAAAGGTTTTGCCAATTTGCTATGCTGCTATGTTGTTGCTAAGGTGTTGCTAAGTTGTTAATTCCTATGCTGTTTCTTAGGTGTTCTGAATGGTTCTTTGCACATTGCTATTCACATGCCAGGGTGTTGCTATGCTGTTGCTAAGGTGTTCTTAGTTGTTGTAAACATATTGCTATACACTTTATAGGATATTGCTATGCTATTGCTAAGGTGTTCTTAGTACAGTTTAATACTTCAGGTTAGATACAGCAAAAGTGATGGTTTCCTAAGCAAACTACACAAATAACAGACAGACTGGTCACTAACAACATCTAACTGCATGGTTTAGTTCCATATTTATGATATAGCTCCCAACCTAATTAGTTATCACAAAGAGCCGCCCTCTCCTTTTTGCTCCATATATATTATATTATGTTATGCAGAACAGTCTTCACAGAGCACTGACGTTCACACCAGTGCCCAAATTTCCTCAAATCTCTCAGCCACTCTTCCCATCAACCCATCATTTCCTCCACCCTTCTATGTCTATTTCCAACACTTTTGAGAGGCAATTATGGTTGAATAAAAAACTGTCACCCATGTCATGAAAACAAAAGCGTGACCTCATTATCATGCCAAAAAGTTTTAACGACTCTCATCTGAAACATCATAGCTCGCTCCTAAATGGCATATTTATGCTTATAGTGCCGTGTCAGGAAGACAAAGAGTCTTGAATAGATTTAATAGAATGTGAAGCAAAGATGATGAGCTCAAAGCTTTAAACAAAGCTCTACTGATATGAAATTATTACAGAACTGTTTTGTTTTATGAAAGATGTCTGCTTACTGACCTTAATTATTGACAGCATATGCATAGCTTGATATATATCTACAATCAAATGCTTATATTATAGGAAGTGTTCACACAAAAAATGAACATGTATAACGTTGTTCAAAATGTGTATAACTTTCTCTTCTGTTGAATACAAAAGAAGAGATTTTAAATATTTCTTGTCCATGCAATTACAATGTGACTGGAGAGATCAAGCTTCAAAAAGTATGTAAAAATCATCATAAATCAATAACAGAAGCAGTTCATATTTCATATGACTCACTCACTACTGTACATGGTCAAAGTCTTCCAAAGTCATTTAAAAACTTTGTGTAAAAAAACAAAACAGAAACTTAAGTCATTATTCACTAACAATTTTCCCCTCCAGTGAGCTTTTGAACTCAAGAACCGGACCAGTTTGATTTGTGAATGAATCATCCAGAACAGTCTGTGAACAGCATCGAATGATTCATTGAAAAGATCCAATTTAAAAGACTAGGAATGGAGGACAGGAAATTGAGATATAAGAGTAAAGTGGGATTTGAAAATGAAAATAAAATTAATACTAAAACCAGCCAGAGAGAGAGAGAGACAGATTTTGTATATTCAAAGTCAAATTCATTGGTATCCTCCGACACATCAACTATGTTATGTAAATAGTTGGCATTCTAGGGGAGTGTCCTCACACTGCTCTCTCCCTGAATTGGCATGCAGTGCATCATGGGTTCAGCCTGGTCCCTAATGATCCCTGCTCAGCATCTGCCTGCTTCCTCGCCTCTGTCCGGATGGCTGCTACGCATCAGACCGAGCAGGTCGCATTTGCATTCAGCGGACAGCGGGTTCCGCTTCAAAGCCATAATGAAGTGTGAAGTGTGACAACATTTAACAGTGAGGCAGGATCAGTTGATCTGCGTCATTTCCAACTCTCCCTGACAGGTGACGTTTGGCTTTCATTATGCCTAATGTCCAGGCAGACATGTGAGACAAGAGGTAGCTGGGGAGAGTGATTTGAGCTTCACGCAAGACAAATTCAATTCCAGGTAAGCCCTCGGTATGGGTGAGTGGCATACAAGACACTCCGGGTATGCAGTTTTTGACGAAGGCTGAATGCCTAGCTGTGTTCGAGAGTGTAATGTTTACATACCTCAGTGGCACAAGGTAGATTCAGAATCAACCATGCTGAGACCCTGGACTACACATACCAAACTTAACTAATCTCAATAAAATAAACAGGAAACATGCTTTTCTACAGTGATGAGTCAATTAAAGAGGCCCTTTTATGCTTTCCAAAAGACTGAAAAGATCCCTTTCTCAACGATCTGCGCTTCTGACTACTGGTGATGTTAAGGTTTAAGTTAAATATACCCGCCCCGTCACAAACCTATGTAATTCATCTTACATTTCATATCGTTTGGTGACAAACATGAAGCAGGGCAACAACGTGATATAGCCTATACTGTAGAATGCAGTTATATATCCCTAAAATTCAAGATATTAGGGCAAAAAAGGGCCGCTTTTTGCCGAATAACATGACTGCAAATGTGATATTACAGTGCTCGAAGTGTGCCTGGTACGTTCTGCACTTTTTTACTTTTAGCGTACCGCCAGTTTTCCATGCGTACTGACACTTCCGACGTGTTGTATGTACGGAAGCCCACCACGCCCTCCCTTCTTCAGGAACATGTTTTGATAAAAAACCCATTGAAATTAAAGTTCATCCAAAAATGAAAATTCTGTCATCATTTACTTACTCATGGCCGTTGAAGCCCAAATATTTTGTGTAATAAATCCTGTTTTTGTTTGTTTTTTTGTTTTGTTTTTTTTGTCTAAAGCTACTTTTTGTTATCTCTACATTTCTCATTTAACACAATAATGATGTTAAATAATCTTTTGGGGGTAATTACAGACAAATTTGATGTGCAATTAACAATTCAAGAATAATGAGTATGGGGTAATGTGATGAGCCAGATTCAAACTTATGTTAACAAAAGAAGCACCACAGCTCAAAGCACATGTACTAACCACTAGGGCTCTTACCACTTATTTTAGCTAATCAGAGACAGCAATGGATTTCTCAGCTCGGGCTGCCGGAAGAAGATTTGAAGCATTTGCTTAAGGCAACCGGTGAGAACCGAGGATCCAGAACTGATGTGCTGTGCCATAAGGAATTCATTAAACTTTTACATCAAGCCTCCCCCTTCTTTCCTTTCCTTTACTCTGTCTCTCTCTCTGTCTCCCTGAGTGATGTCACACTGCTACTTCCATCTCTGCTCTCTGTAGAGTCCTTCTGTTTAATAACGGACACCCTTCTGGGTCTCCCCGTGACCCTGGTCTCATCCGCTCAGCCGGCTCTTAAATTACTCTCCGTAAGCACTCCGTCCACTGTAGCGCACTCAGAGTCATTATGCCATTCGGAACATGAGAGTGAGGGTAAGTGTGCATGTGTGTTTTACAGCCTGTAATTGAAAAAGTGTCATTAAGTGTGTGTCTACTAACATGTATTTGTGTTCAAGTGTTGAATATTGATGTCAGTAAGTGTGGGGCTTGGCGTAAATGTATCTGTGCGAGTGTGTGTGTTTTGCTTGTGTGTAGCAGTTAGGCCGCTGTACCCTCTCCTCCTTAGATTACCTCTCATTGCCAGCGGAAAGCTAATCACAGGTCTGTTGGAGTCAGCATCCTGGGAGCATTTCAAGGGGAACAATCCCTGACCTGCTCACTTCAGCTGATTCTGCCCATGAGAGAACACGCACACACATCACAACTGAGATGAACGGACACCAGAGGAAATGTCTTCCTGTTAACACTATGCAAACCGGAATTTAAAAATGTTTGGATAAATTAAAAACATATATATTATATAGCAAATCAGGTACATTTAAGAAAACAAAAGGTCATGAGAGCCTGTGAGTTTTTTATAGTAGTTTTGCCAGCGTAGCAACAAAAGTAGTTATTATATATATATATATATATATATATATATATATATATATATATATATATATATATAGTATAATATTTGGGTAGGGGGAAAATAATGTACTGTAATGCCATGCCAGCATCCAGCATGTTCATGGCCAGATATTTTATGAAGCACTGGGAAAAACAAAGTTTCAATATAAAACTAGCCATTCATTTTATGAACAAATTTAAATTAACACACAAAGTAATATACACACACCAATATATAATCATTTTGAAAGTGTGAGGACCAATCAACTTTACTGTGTGTAGTTCTTTGGCAAATAAATGTATCAGAAATTGATGGGATTGTGGTTACTTGTTAACATCATTCCCAGTCCAGGAGACATGAGCAGAAAAAGATAGACGGCTTCAGCAAAAGCATGTATCATCTTAATAAACAATCTTAAAGCTCCACCAGTCTATGTTGAAAGGTTTATACAGAATCATTTTGCATGCCTCGCTACTGCATGCCTCAAAGCATTCCAGGGACATTTAAGAAAACATAATGCATATATGCAATGAATTCATTGACCTTTATGACATCGTTATCCATCAATGTTAGTTCCCACTATGTGCGAGTTGTAGTAAGCCTGGCAGGTGGTTGTACGGCAAGTCACGTAACTTGCACAGCGGGACGGACAACATAAAGATCAAGTCTAGTTATCAAGCTCATGCATTGTAAGTATTCCTCTTTTCAGTAGTTCACAGTTTCTCATGCATCCATAAGGGTCTTATTTTCCAGCATGTCGTCCACTCATGTTTTCTCTCGCCTCAGGCGCAACCATCTCCCTGTCCTCAGGTGGAGGATTAGTCTTGGTGGGCATCCAGCTCGCCCCTGGTATCCTCTGCGTGCGCTTCGCCTCTTTCAAGCCTGTCCCTCTGCAAGCTGTTCCTGGACCCTGGCACTGCCCTCTGTTTTGCCCCCCACCATGTTCATTTATCTCCATACACTCCTCTGACAGTCCCAGGTCTTAAGCTGGCGTTGCGGGCGACAGCCTCGCCCATCCAAATCCACTCCGGTCCTCCCATCTGTTTGGCTCTGGACCGCAGGCATCTGCTGAAGGCTATTGTTGGGTACCGTCATATGCCGGGCCAAAAGGGCCCCAAGAGAGGTACCATCGTCCTGTGTATATGGTGTGCTCAGTTGTGTTCAAGGGTGTGCGGTTGTGCGACAGTGTATGTTTGCTTGTGGCACGAGCTCAGAGAAGCGGTGGCAGGTCTTGGCCCCAGTCAGGGTCTTTGTTCTGGAGCAGGCCGGAAGCAGGCATGCTGCGAAGCCCCACACTGCCCTGGCGGAGCGGTCGGAATGCCCTCCTGCAGCAGGGACTTGACACCGGGTCAACACACAGTCCATCTCCAAGAGGCACAGAGCGTGTCTCAGGGGGAGACCACCACTAATGAAGTCCACCCACTGATGCCAGGCTTCAGGAATTGTTTATCTTGCCGTTTATGGTGCCTTATTGATTGCACGCTTCGTGAGACTCGATCTGCAGATGGCACGGTGAATTGCTAGGATGTGCAAGAATATAAAATTGCTCATGACTGCCCAAAACGAGGGCTTCTAAACTGTTTACAGCAAGATGAAATAACTTCTTAAAAATCCCATGCTATCAACATTGGAGTCAGTGTCTGATAAGATACTTAGGTGCACTTTTTGCAAACAAAATAAAGTCTTTCTCTTCCAGAAAATGAAACCTAAAATACTCATGCAACCTATCCAAAATTAAATTATCAATCCATTTCATGGCATTTACATTTTAGTGCTGCACAATATACATTGATATACTGATTATGGGCATATTATAGGATATTTTATTTGATTGATTTTTTTAAAGTTTTATTATGCATGCTCCTTTCCTCTATATATTTGCATTTAAATGACCTTGTGATGCAATGCTGAATTAAAGTAATCTTTTAAAACATTAGTTTAATTATTAAAATATTGAATAACCATTTTTCTTATTACACATTATAATGGTGTGATACTTAAATACACTTGTAGGATGTTAATGTATCGAAATTATAGTTTGGACAAAAAAAAATAAATATGAGCCATTTATTAGTAAAATTACACCAAACTGGTGTACACTTTACAATAAGGTCCCATTCGTTGACATTAGTTAATGCATTAGCTAAGATGAACTAACAAAGAGCAATATATTTTTACAGCATTTATTAATCTTTGTTATTAATGTTAGTTAATAAAAAATATAATTCTTCTTTCTGCGTTCATGTTAGGCCACAGTGTGATTTTAAAAAATGTAAGAAGGATTGATCATTATTTCAGTTGTTAATTGAGCAAAAAAAGTGTACATTTAACATTAAGATTAATAAATGCTGTACAAGTATTTTTCATTGTTCATTTATATTTACTATTCTAGACAACTAATGTTTAAAAATAAAACCCACAAATTTACAAATTATTGACCTGAGCAGTCCGTATATGAGATCACGTAGTTTGCCTGGTAGGACGGTTAACGTAAAGATCAAGTCAATCGAATCCAGTGTTGCACTTCAGCGGATCATGGTCAGAGATCCCTTTAGCCTATTTAGCTCACTCTGTTCCCTGCTACGCCTTCTGCCACTGCACATTAACATTTCATCAGGTAATTATAGCCAGCAAACAGCCCAAAACATCACATGCCATTACACTGTTAATGACAATGCAGAGAGAGAGAGCGACAGAGCGACAGAATGAGAAAAGCAGAGGAAGGAAATCATTTGACAACAATAAGTGCAATAACAATGAAGACAGCGAAGAATATGAGATTCCTCCAGCTTATCGTCTTCTTCGGGATGTGTATTCTGTCTCTTTGCCTTTCTTTTTTTTCCCTCCCTTTTTTCAGGGATCTCTTATATTCCAGTTTTTCCCATGTTTGGAAGCGTTGTATAATTGACAATGTTAGTTCCCAAATCATGAAAGATTAATGTATGAAGGATGCATAATTAAGCAGTTTAATTCCAGGCTTTCCAAAGCATTACTCATTCTTTTCACTTTCATTTGCTCTCTCTCTCCATCCTTTTCCTCTTTTCAGCCCCCCACCCACTTTTTTTTGCTGGCTTGAAGATAATCAGAACAGACAGGGGCCTTTCATCTGAGCAATGGAATGATCTGAGAAGGGAGTTGTCTAGTGGGCTAAAACAAATCATCTCAAGTGTATTTGAGAAGGAGGATTGTACTGTATGTGTGAGCATTGAAGTGTATGAAGGTAATTTAAGAGGGGAAAGTAAACAAAATCTAAAAATCTAACAAGACTTGAGAACAAAGATTTCGCAAATAACTGTGCAGTAACAGCCCGCTGAATATATAACAGCACAACAGCTATTGTGAAAGACACGACCTATCGAAACATTATTCCGTTTGTTTGACCATCTCGACCACTTTGACTCAACAACAGCAAATGGAGGAAGTTTGCAGGACTGCTATTTGGTTTGGTGATGCTAGAGGAAGACAAAGTATATCTTAAAAGTCAACCTAAAACAGAATACCTGATCCTTTCGGTCAACTTTACTATAGTAAACGGTTTGAACCAGAAACTGATTCAGAAGAAGAAGAAGAGGAGAAAGAGCGAATTAAAAAGGGTCTCTCTACAATGTCAGACATTGACGGTAATTAATATGATTGCTTGACCACGTTATCAAACAGCTAATAACGTGTTGCTAATATTACACAAACCACGTTCCTGTTAACCATGTTAGAGTCAGACAGCTGCTCTCTAAAAATCAGCTTCCTTAGAAACGCTTTTAACAACTCAGAACGTTAGTGGAGAAAGGCATATAGTTCCTCATAACGTCGTAATATACGTCAAACACCCGCTATATTACCAAAAGTACCAGACTTTTCATAATAACCAGGCTTCTCTTGAGACTTCTGAGCTGCTTCCGAGCGGTCATAGCTGTTGTGATTGGTTACAAGGTAGTTTGAGATGCAAGAATCCCCAGTGATTTCATACCATGTTGTTGATACAGTCTATGGTTCACTGAAATTTTAAGGAGAAAATACTCAGCAATGGTGTTGACATGAATTTGCACATGGATTGTCTTAAAGCATATTAAAAACTCCACTTGGACATATAAACAACACGAAAAACTTGATTTTCATCACAGGGTGTTTTTAACATTGATTAGCCTTGAAAATCTTAACATTGAAAATTAAAGATGGTGTTTCAGAGGTGATGAAAAATTAATTTGACAAATATAATTTTTGAAATGCACTAATGAATAACGCATAATAAGACCAAAAACATTCAATAATACAGTAATAAGGGTATTTTTTAAAACTTTAAAAGGATTAAAATATCCACCACTTCACTCTATTTAGACTCAAAATGCCTCTATGTGAAATTATGTGCACATCTTTGTACTGGATGCAGATTATTTGAGGTTCTCTTGCTTATCCGAAATACTAAGTTGTGGTGAAACATGTTTAACAGTTGTCTCATCAAAGCTGCGTTGACTACACAGTATTTTGTCTCCTTGAACTGCTTTTCAGATCCAAATGCAAAACATACTTGTTTCTCAACTACTACAGTAGAATTCTAAAAGCTATGACGGAAAAGAAAAGCACAGCACAATGCCTGAAAAAAAAAAACTATTAGCACGAATAATTCACACATAACAAAAGGACACTGCATATCAAAATATAGTTCATAAGAAAAAAATAATTTTCCTCATATCTCAACATTAATGTGGCATAATTCATGGACATTATTATTTGTAAACAGCCAGTAGGAGGCACAGCCTTTCCGAAGAACGCCTAAACGCAGAATATCCAACAAAGGACAAATGACATTATATTTGTCTGTAGGGTGCAGGTCGGAACAAGTCTAATGTTAATTCAGGAGCCCGAAGCTCGGTCGCCCTCCCCATCGAGTGCAGTCACACACACCCTCTCACGGGGACTGAATTACTAAGTAGCTTTATATAACACCAGCTACCATTTAGATCCATGTTTTCATAATCTGATTAAACATATCCGCCACAGATGATTTTGGTAAAGTGTTTCATGACAACCAGAATATAGGACTGTGCTGAAAGTGTAAAACACTCCTAAACCCTGATAGCGCTGCAGCTACGAGTCCACATTAGCCAGATTAGAATTCCTTCGGCTAAGCATGATGCTAGCAACAGAAATGTACACTGGAAATGCTTATCCTGAATGCAATGCAAGTCACTTTGGATGAAAGTGTCTCCAAATGAATACATGATAAGACACTGACATGTTTTACAGGAGGAAGCACAAATAAGTAGGAACAAGCAATTTGTTTAGAAAAAAAAATACCAAAAGCAACAGTCTTCAACAGAAGTTGAAGAGATTAGAGTTTAGATTGAGTCATTTTCACAAGTTCATTAGCAGAGTAACAAAGCAACAAAATTTGTTAAAAAAAACTCCTACAGCAGTGGTTCTGTTCTGGTTGCAGACATCATAAACCAGATTTTTACACTTTATATAGAAAATCTGAGGTGCTTTCATGATGAACTGTCATCCTTTAGCCTTTATCCTTTATGCCACAAAGCCAGTTGCAAGGAAAACTCAAAAACCCCAGTTTTATTGTCTGCCAGGTGAGAAAAAAAGCTACACATTTGATCACGCAAAACACCCAATAGCAACACAATTTGAGTTACATGCTCAATTCTTAGGTTAAAGGTTTATAAAAGCAAGCACTAACAATAATAACAAAAGCAATAATAATGAATGCAACAGCTCAAAAGCAACAATCAACTAAATAGGCATTGTAGAAGAAATGCCTCTGAGCTGTGCAACAACCATGTGGGTGTTTTTGGTCCATTTAAAAAAGAAGGAAAAAAAATCATATTTGGCATCTGGCTTTGGCAGCTATGAATTTTAATACTTCACCTGGCAAAAAACAAACACACTCTGAACTCCCAAAAGGGAGAACTGGAATACCATGGGAGGTAGACACTATGTCTGGATCAGGAATGAATGCGTCTTGCAATTCCTCTACCTTGGGAGAAGAAACACAGACATAATGTTGCCACTGTGGCATAAGCAATAGGTTTTTGTCCAACTTTAATTAGAACCCAAAGGAAGGAGATACTGAGAGAACAAAAGCACAAGCACAAGCTCCTCTAGAAAGTAAGTGTTGAAATGCACAATATATCTTTAATGAGGATTCAAAATATCTTAAAGATTATGATGTTTTCAACTCCACAAATCTTCAATCAGGTTAGAAGATAGAAGATACGTCTGATTTAATCTAATAATATTAATAACAATAATTTTTAATCCACCCATCAAAGTGGAGATGACTCTCGCGTCAACATCAAAAGAATCAAATGCATCTTAAACATGATTATCAGTGGCAGATATAAGCTTATGAACACTCATAAAAACTCATTTGGCCTAATTCCTGTTGGGTAGTTTAGCATAGTCAATCTTACGACACAACAATATTCCATGCAGGGACCTGCTTGATTCAAATTAGGCTCTCCTTAAGGCAACATCGCTAACATGTAATTAAGGTCAGCATTTTGCACACCGAGACTGTTTCTCCACTAATTATCACCATTGGATGTCACAGGCTTTCTCACGTACACCCACGTCCATGAAAATCTCACGCTACACTATTAATCCCATCAGCTAACATGCCTTGACATTGTACTGATTTCTTACATTTATGAACAAATCAGTATGCAAAGAGGAGGCACGCTACGCAAAGAACGTATTCATCTCTGACATGCGAAAATTCAGATTTGCAACTATGGAGTTGCACCTCTTCTAAATACGATAGTAAACATGTTAAACTCTCAAGACAGAGAACTTCCTACAGTATGAGCTTAACTTCTAAAGATGATGGCCCGTACGGCCCCTCTGCCTCCTGCAGCTGTGCGCAACCACTGCGGCATCCACAAACTAAACTCTTCTGAAAGTGGGTCAACGTGAATGCTGCCGAATGCAGGTTGCATATACATTCCAACATGCGTGACAACATGAAACACATGTGGCAAAATTGCTAATAATGATGATAATAATAATAATAATAATAATAATAATAATAATTTTTTTCTTGGTGTGAAGGGAAAAACGGAGATTGGGTCACTGGAATTTTACTGTCCTCCAGCAATTAACTTGGAGATGGGGGTGGATTCTGAATTCTTGTTTAAAATGAGGGAGATAAGAGACCCAAGCCCCAGTGTCAGCTTTAGCTATCCCTGATGCTAGCCGCAGGCTCGAGAAGATAGCAGAAGCTCTCTAAGTTTCCCCAAGCCTAGCTAGAGAAAGCGCATGGTGAAGATCCGCAGATAACACAAGCTGCCAATCACACGGCAAGGCAGGATGAAGATGTGGAAATCTTAAGAAACGAAAACCACGAGGGGGACATCGTGTGAAGGTTAGAGGCAAAGCTAGACAGAAAAAAATTCAGAGTCAGGTAAAGCCAAGACAGAAAAGGAGGGGGGGGGGGAACCAGAAATGGGTTTTTGTTGAGACTGTGACGCTGTTTAAGGATTACAAGTTTGAACTTTGAGCAGCTAGTTCAATGTATTATTTAATGGTCTAGCACACTTAACTAATTACAGATGCTTTCCAAAGCACTTGCAGTATAAGTGAAAGTGGCATTTGAAGGCCAAGCGTCGTAACCCATACTCAGAATTTGTCCTCTACATTTAACACATCTATTTAATGCACACAGAGAGTAGTGAACATATACACACACTGAAAACCGTGGACACACACACACCTGGAGCAGTGGGCAGCCATTTTTGCTGTGGCACTTAGGGAGTGACTGGGGGGTTGGGTGCCTTGCTCAAGGGCACCTCAGTCATTTCTTGCCATTAAGACTCGAACCCGCAACCTGCAGGTTACTAGTCTGACTCTCTAATCATTAGGCCACAACCGTCCTCCTTACTAGCTCATACTCCAAAAAATCCCAAATTGAAGGGACCTAAGCCCTTCCTATGGACCAGAATATCAACAAGACTTAGAAACGGGGCATTTTAAATGAGGCAAGTAAGAAACCACAGATAACACTCTTGCAGAACACCTTAACTGCATACCAATGTCCTGGAAACCACACAGAAGCATAATAGCACCGTAGCAGCAAATTTTGCACAGGAAACACTAATTAAATCTGTGCCAATCCCCAAAATTCATTTAAATTATTTTAGCCCCATTTCATTGATGACACTTGGACATGTTTGCCACTTTCCTCACAATTCAAAAGATGTGCTGGCCATGGCACACGATTCAAACAAGGGCGCATTGATCTGTTTAAATCCTTTCCCAGCTTACCCCTTCAACAGTGATGACACCTTCAAACCACACAAAAAAGATCTTCAGAAAACGGTTTTGTTCTTCAATAAACCAAGCGCTCGATTGGAACCGATCCAGGCTGACCTCTGAGAGAGCAAGGAGAATTGTGATCTTTTTCATACCAAAAGCCAACTTGAGATAAACAGTGCACCTGTCCAACATGGTGTGTTTTTTCTTCTCTGGAGCCCTCTGGAGCCAATCTCACTGCAACAGGAGGCTAGAGAGATAAAGCTAACTGGTAGCCTGCTCTAATCTGGAGTCTCAGTGTTTCAGCTTCGTGCGTAGGTGACGTGAAGAAACCCTGTGCTTTCAAGGACTTGATAGATAAACCTGACTGTGAGATAAAGATCAAGAGCCGTGATACCCAAGATATGATAACAGAAGGGACAGAGACACCATCCCACCAAACCCACCCGTCTCCCCTCACCCTCTGCCCTGAGGGCGCTAGCAGGCTGTTACGAGAGAAGGCGGCAGTAAGGTTGCATGTGAAGGCAAACTCCAAAGAAAGTGAGAGAGGAAAAAAGAAGCATTTCCATAGAGCTCCCCAGTGCAGACTAACACACATGCTGCTTCCTTTTTTTCTGGCGCACTTAAACATGCACAGCATATCTTTGAATTATTTACCACCAGGTATCCTTTCCTACTGCTTGGAGCTGCTGCCAGGGCTTTTATGATGCACTTTTTCAGGAAAGGGGGGGTAGGGAAGAGAAAGAAACATGTCACTCTTCTTCTTTGTTAGCATTGAACTCCGTACGCGTCTCCTACCATGTACAGCATGACTTTAATCATATGCGTAGCGCCGCACGCTGTTTGATGAAATCATCTCCCTTCAACCTTTGACATGTGACTCCTGCATTGTTTGGCTAAATCAGTGTCTCAGGTACCGAGGGCTGGATTTACACCGCAATCAAATGCAAATGGCTGGTGCTAAGGCAATGAGATTATCCGAATACAAATATCCAAACGTATAATGTTCGTTCTCTGCACACGTATCAAACGCAGGCTGCAACTTTCCAAAATCCTGCAGAGAGAGGCATATTAAAAGCCATATATCTGGATATCGCTGGGATATTAGAAAGCGGGTTGGCAGGAGATTATCTGGTTTATCAGTTAGCCTTCTCTATATCTGAAGAACATCACAAAGATGGATTTTATTTGAGAAGGTGCTTCAGTAGCCTGCAAACTATTACACAAGATCATGCTGACCAATTTGCTTTCACACTTCACTGAGTGCACAAGGTCTGGCTGCAAGCCGTGCGTTTTCATCAGCGGATACTCCCAACGCTAACTTCCACCGATTCCAAGTCGTTTGACGTGAACCATCAATTTCGAGGCGCCGTCAATGAGGCAAGACTAGACAAAGACATCACTTGTGTTCGGTCCATATTTCATGAGATTCATTACCCAGGACGCTGCGCAAATGCGCTAATTGCTTGTTGCCTCGTTACAAATTCACTTTGATAACGGAAAGATTTTGTCTCTATTAATGAAGTGTTGTTGAGTGCATTATTCAGAATACGTATCCCTGCGATGAAACTTGGCCCCCTTTCAAAACACCCAGCTTAGTAATTGCCGTGCAAATGGGCACATCAGAGCTTTCTGCTTTGCACAATGCCAGTCAGCAGCTAGTCGTGCACGATCGAGACTCGGGCTGCCCATCATAATGTGGCGAGGCCGTTTCAGCCCGGGCACTCGTGAGTGGAGTTACACCTCTCCGGAGCTGGGCTTTATATGAACTGACAGGCTCCTCCAGCTTTTCACAGCACCTCAGAGACCCTGATTTTCCGTGTAAGTGTGCGCAGCCAGCAGGTTCAGTGATTTTGCACAAACCTGCCGAGAAAAGACGCTCATCAGCAGGTATTTACTATGAGCCAACTTTAGCGAGAGCTTGACTTTTCCAGATTGCTGCTGCTGCAAAATGAAATACAGGACAAATGTGTGCATCAACAGGCCCTAATTACACCTGTATTAACATTTATTTGTAATTTTTTGCCGTAGCTAAGCAAAACCAATTTTTATGCCGCAGATCCATCAGCGATTGGAGGTCAAATTTCCCACAAATCAGACTGGTTCCTGGTGTCAGACAACACTCTAAAAATCCCATCCCTCCTCTTTATGTACTATTGAGTGAATTCATAGAGATTTTGGCCTTTTTTGCAATTCTATGACAAAAAGCGATGTGAACTCATATTATGTTACATATATTGTGGCATACATTTAGGCTTCTTGTGGATATCACAGGATGCTAGTTATTTAATACTGTCGAGTTATTCAGCGGCCACGTATTACAGTTATTGTTCTGTTTTGTTTCTCAATGGAAAGGTTACATTCTGTAACATGTGAGGACGCTTAAAAGAAAAATAAGTTCTGATCTCAAGAAAATAAGACATTACCTCTGTGGACTTCTAAATGTTTGGAAACAAACTTGAACTTGGAATCTATATTCTTCTATGATTCAGTCTTTGTCTTGAGTATTAATTAGCTCTAAATATGTCTGTCCAATATTTCTCACAGCTTCTGCATATTGAAAATCAATGTGTATGTGGAAAGACTCCAGATGAATGCTGTCCATTCATTCAGCTCTAATTCAAGAAACAGCTTTTGCAGTCTTCCTTCTGAACAGAATTGTTTACTCTGCGCAGGAGCAACATCAGAAGTGCATTTTAGAAGAACCATCGCTCTCAGGTGATCTGATCATAAGTGAAAAGTGCTAAATGCAGGAGTGAAAAGGGTCCAAAATAATATGAACTGGAGATGCATGGCTATCGACCACTTGTGATCGGATTACCTGACATAGATGTTGCATCCTATTGTATCATCTGTGAATACCTTTTTAATTAAGACTTATTTTACCTGCAGAATAATGCTAAAGGTGTGTTCACAATGAAAGTGATTTGTATCGACAAAGTGATCTGATGTCTTTCTTTTCAATGAGACATTTCCTGAGACACAAGTGACAGACCTCTAGTGATGCAACAGAGCTCAACTTTATGCAAATGAACAATACAGTGATACCAAGGACACACCTTTGCAAAGAGTTTTTTTCCTATTCAGAGAAAGAAGAAAAACACAATGCTGAGCAAAACAAATACCGTTCATTAAAACAATCTTTGTCTCGTAAAGAGACATTGTTTCTCTTTTTGAAACCAATACCAAACTAGTGAATGACAGAAGATTCGTGTAGACACAAACCATCACAGCAATCATCTGAGTCTGACGTGAGGCTTTAATTGAAATGCAGGATGTGTCATTCCTCTAGGGTCAACCTGCCAAGACCTGTTTTTATTTATTTTCCCTGCAGTTGTACACAGCTGTAACATTGTGAGCAAAACTTGCCGGGTTGTGGGTTCTTATCAAAGCGACGACTCCACCATACCAGATCTTTAAATAAGATCTCATCCTTGGCTCAAAGGATTAAGAAACCAAAAATATCCTGCTGTCACAATTTATCTTTGTAGCATAGTTATGAAGCCAAGAAGGAAGCCAGGCCCATACAACTTTGACGTGGTAATCTCACATCACTGCCCCAGGTATCTATATATCTATCTATCTATCTATCTATCTATCTATCTATATATATATATATATATATATATATATATATATATATATATATATAAAGCAATGGGGGCATTTGAAAATCTCAAAGCGAACGTAACTTACACAGCGAAACATTGAATCACATGACTGTGGTGAATGTGCTCATTATGTCACATATAAATATTATAATTAATAAAATCAAAGAATCAGTCGCATCTTTGTTTTTCTTAACTAAACATTTAATTGCGAATGTCACTGTAGTTTGCATTATTAAGCTCTTTTACAAATTTAGAGTAAGTTTAGTATATTCCTATACTTGGTATCAGTTAAAATGACCACACAGCACAAAATAAGTCTTGCTGCTGATTTAATGTTACTGATGTGACCTAAAATTTCATATGTAACATGGGGTGAGAATATGTTTTTGCTTTCTCAAATGTCTATTGATACAATTCATAATTTACAAGTTAAACCATGAATAGGCTTCAAAAGCAATACAAAGAAAATAGAGGGGGAAAGGTGTGAGATGGAAAGGCTAGTCTTGAATGTGTATGGCAACATCTCCAAGTCTGCTTAAAAAATAAAAATCTTTCTTTTTTTACTGAAAAGAATCCAAAAGCTAAAGTTGAACACATCGTCAGCATGCCAATATAGCAGTCAACTACTGTAACATGTATACAAATATAACGGACAAGGGATCAAGCAGCTGTATGATCTATACTGTACTTTTTTAATACATGCAATTTTTGTTGCATTTAATTTCTCTATACTGGACATTAGAACAGACATAAATATTTTGCTCCACAGTCCACAAACAGAACAAACTCAAAGACTTCCCTATTTTGCTACATGAACTAATAGTTTAAATTTTGTTTTGAATGTTTGTTTTTTTTTTTCCAGACAGGTGCAGCTTGAGCTTGTACTCTAACAAAGTAAATTTTCCAAAAAGTAAATAAAAATAATAATTAAAAAATAAAACATAAAAAAGTAACAAAGAAAATCTGGATCTTATTACATCCAACTGAATCTCTAAATAATGAATAACAGCATTAACTCACCTCAAACCAGAACACGCTGAAAGGAAAACAAAAATGAAGTATGACCTGCTGACCCTTTGCATTGATACATTGTACATCACCTGGGAGTCGAACTGTTTTCCATAGCTCAAAGCACATGACAGAGACAGATGCATTTTCAAAGAGGACAACGCAACTGGTGCAGACCAATGATAGATGTATGGAAAGCTTGTCTGAAGCTGAAAACCAATTATTGAGTGATATTAAATATCAATCTACATTTTGAGACATTGATTATGAAAAAAGTGCATGCTTCAAATTAGAAAACGACTGCATCTTATTTCACAAACATTTAAATAATGTTGACCTATTGAACTACTTGAATAAAGAAATTATGCATGCCTATGGACAACTCTTAATGAATAATACACTACTGTTTGGGGCTAGAAGATCATTATAATAGTCCGTACGATTTGTACAATATATTAATCTTACTTAGCAATCCCACATTAAAATGTTCAAGTGTGACAGTATAGACATGTATAATGTTATACAAAAGATTTATATTTCAAATAAATGCTGTTCTTTTGAACTTTATATTCAAAGAATCTTATATAGTTTCCCCAAAAATTTGAAGCACCACAGTTATTTTCAACATGATCAGCAAATCAGCCCATTGGAATGAATTCTGAAGGATCACATGACAGGGAAGACTGAAAATTCAACTTTGCCCTATAAATCACATTTTAAAACATATTTAAATCTATATTGTTTTTTAAATTTTTAAATATATCAAAAACATAAAAAAAAAATCTTAATGACCCCAAATTTGTGAACGGATTTTTGTGAAAGTTATTTTTTCCATTGTATCTTTTAAGAGAGTTGTCCAAAGGCATCTATAATTTCTTTTATTTAGCCTATTTTACTTATTGAGCAAACATGAATTTTTAAATAAAAAAAAAGACTGTTACCGATATGACCATCTATATATCATGCATCTCTACACACAATATATCCCTTCTAGCCTTGATCAAAACTATCAAATCCCAAAGTACTCAGTGTTTTAGTTTACAGTGTCACAGATTGACCAGGTTTAATTTCACACTCTCATTTGCAGTGTGGCTCAATAATCATTTAAATGCAGATCACATAACATTATGAAATCATTTTGGAGTGAACTAACTTTAAAAACGCTTCTGAGCGTAAAAGCACTAAAACAGCAACTCGGCGCCACTGGAATTAATGAGGCTAACTTGTGGGAATATTTTCAGAGTGCTGTGTGAAGACGTGTGCGCCCTGCAGACGGGGTAGGGTGTTTTCGGGGGGACCCGAGTGTTGTAATTGCCTCTCTCTGCGAGCCTCCAAAACTGCTGCTGACATCAGACGCTGCTCATTTCAAAGAGTGCGTCAGATGCAATGCCTCCTTCAAACGGAAACCACTTCATTTCATCCATTTCGTTTGAAAACTCGCCACACGCAGGTGTCAGGAATAAATGACTCTCGCTTAAAAAGGTTTGTAACTACAGAGCCGAGCCAACAATGACAACTGAGAATTATAAACATAACTGGAAGCTATAATGTTATTAATTGCTATGTGAATTCATGCCAGCAAAGTTTCAAATGCCAGAACAAATATGCATGTATACGAGGCATGCAGTGTTAAGACAAGCGTGTGAAATGCTTGACAGGATGCCTTTCTATAATGAATCTGCAATCTCACAATGCAATCGCACTCACATCATCCCACTGACAACAATGCTGTAAACACTGGTGTGTGCTTCTCCTGTATACTGTATATATCAGTAACGTTAAAGTGATCATGTACAGTCAGCTGATCATTATCACAAAAAAGATGGGTGAGAAGGACTCTGATGCAAATCAGAAGATAGGAAGAAAGAGACCAGACAGTGACACAAGAGATACAGTATGAAACTAGCATAGCTGTTACCAGGGACAACAGCCAATTACAGTTTTAAGCGTTAGTTCACCAAAAAATGAAAATTCTGTCATTCATTACTCACCCTCATGTCGTTCCAAACCCATAAGACTTTGTTCATCTTCTGAACACAAATTAAGATATTTTTGATGGAATTCAAGAGGTTGACTCGTCCATAGACAGCAATATAATTAACATATAATTTTCTGTCACTTTTCTATCAGAACCAGCATTAACTTCTTGAGCAATTTTTTTTTATATTAATGTAAGTTATATTTTCCATTTAGTTATTTTATGTCGGCTTCAACATAATATTGATCAATATCAGATTAAGGGTACGTTTACACAACAACAACGTGCTAAAAACAGAAAAGTTTTTCCTTTGTGTTTTTCGCGTTCATTTGATAACGTTACCAAAATGATCCCCGTTCACACAGATCCACAAAAACGACTAAAAACGTTGTATTCTGCTGCCAGGCCAGTAGTTGTCAACGTCTTGTAAAGAAACACTACGAGCCTACAGACTATGATATCACCATTTTCAAAAATTCACGTTTTTGTACTTTAAACAAAGATGATAATGGTATCGTTTTAAAAAAAATGTGCATTTTGAAATCCGTTTTCAAAAGTGTGTGTTTCCAGGCCCATAAAATACTGTTGTTGTGTAAATGAGCATACAAAGTTTTCTGTTAAAAGTTGCAAATTTTGTCATGTAAATGGCCCCTAAATTTCCACATCTTTCCTTCTAAAAAAATACATTTCAGCAGAACTGCTAACAAAAACTAAACTAAATATTAAAGAACTATATAAAATAAACAACATAAAATATAGCCTAAACTATATAAAAACTACAAAAATACAAATATTAGATGAAAAAGATATACATTTATGAGTTTAGACAACATTTCTGACTTTCGTTTAAGTACTAAAATAACTGAAATGCAAATAAAGATACATTGAAATGTTAAAAATAAAAATGACAAAAGACGAAAAAAAAAAGCTAATTTAAAGCATAAATAAAAATATATTCGTATAAAATAATACTAAAGCAAAACAGCAGGTAAGAAAACAGAGAATAGTGTTTACAAATTTCTCTAATACAGGTTATGTGCATCAAACTTCCGCATCACTTCCAGTTAAGGTCTTTTTCACGTGCTCCGTTAAACAAAGCTGGTTCACGTAAGATGCCTTCAAAGGAAGTTACCAAAGATGAGTATAACCTATCTATCACATATGCAGATTGGTATATAAAAGTTTTTATTTTTCTCACTAACATTCGGATATTAAAATTCAAGGAAATGGTAACAATAAAAACAACTAGCTACTGTAGGTTAGCTGATTACCTTAAAAGTACAGAAATTGCCGTAAGTTCAAACTACTGTTAACACTTTCTCTGACCCGTTTTCATGTGACGTCTGACATAAAGCCTTAAAAGCAACTTTCAAGGATATACTAAAGCCAAACAGTGCAAACAAAAACATAATACAATCTGAACCATGAGAAACCAGAAATTGTGGCCACTGATAATACAGATGATATTGATCATTAAAGAAAAAAAAACAACCACAAAAAAATACCAAAATGCAGTTCAAGGTACCCTTTCCTTCACAATAAATAAATAAATAAAAAATAAAATAAACCTTCAGGTGACACACAACAGGTGAAAAGCCCCTGACATCTGCAAACAAGAACCTCATTCCGGGTTTAACCGCTCCGGGTGAGAAAGGGAGAAAGAGAGAGCACGATGGGGGTGTGATCTGTGACATTTAAGGTACTGTGAAGGTGAGCTGCTGTGGGCGCCCGCTATGAGTGACAGGTGATAAATACAACGGCGAGCCCGCAGCTCTGCCTCGCACGCTAATCGTAAGGAAACCTTTCACTCCGTGTCCCACCTGCCACCAAAACCCCTCGCCTCCGTCTACCCTGAACACCGCCCTCCCCTCTGCTCTGTCCAAAATTACACTTTCACATTTAATTACCCCATTCAACTGACAGAAAACAGGAAGTTAAGAAATATATAAATAGAAAGTACCGTTTTCAAGTAGCGCAAAACAAATGTACTCTCATTCACCTTCTGAAGTGCGCTTAAACAGATCCTGGGGCCACCTTTTTTTTGTTGTTCCTTTCTTTGTTGGTCATTTGTATGTGTCTAAAGCACAAAAAGAAGTGCCAACAAACAAGACATCCATCACCTTGACAGACAAAACAAATTACACACTGAAGAGAACCTTAATGTGTCACCCAGGCTAATAGTGTCAAGGCCGGCTGCCGGTGAACCTGCGCTCTCCCCTGCGTCCGTTCATCCGCTCTGCCAGCTTTTAGACGTGAGGCTAACCACAAAACGCCGCTGAGAGCAGAGCAAGCTAAAGCACTTTAAAAACACACTTTTTGTTTTTGTGATTTTTTTTTTTAAGTGTTACATATTCAGACATTTCACTTTGTCGAGGCTGTTCTTTTAGAGCTTCAAAGCAAGATAATGCTTAAATGATGTATTTCTTCCTTTCGCTGAGCTCAAACTCAGACAGTCATGAACTTTATGCAATATGCTCCAACATTTTGAGCAGTTTTGACCCAAAAACTCAAACATTTTATGCACTCAATGAACAAGGAAAGTCCCTCTAATGGTATGACTACTCCAAATCGTTATATACAATTGAGATCAAATCATCTAAGTGTTAAAGTTTAATTGCATTTATTAATTTGAGATCTTTCGAAAGGTATTTATTTTTGTTTATTTCAGGTTATTTTGTTGATGTCTGTGTTTACATTGCGTGCCAAAGACAAATTTCCACTTTGTCGACCAACTAATTAAAAATGGTGGCCATAATAAACATCAAAAAAGGCTTTCAAAGTTTCAATTTTCTGACAGAATCAGGACATTTATTCAAAAAGACGTTAAATTGTCATCCCTGGATGGAAACGACAAGATGCGTATAAATTGTGCATAAAACACCAAGACAGATACATTTTTAATCTGTGCATAAACTATGATGGAAACACATTTACTGAATAAATCCCTCTATGCCCAACAAAAAAACTCTTTGGCTCAACAGAAGATGTGATTGAATAACTGGACTAAACAGTGGACCAATTGTATTAAACAGAATCTCGAACTCTGGTATGATCAATCTGAAATGCCAAACCCAAAGTCTGTTATTAAAATGATTTGGTTTAATTCCAGTCCCAGAAGTGTCTCATACGATTATGTTCACAAACACAGTTCACAAAATAACATGACAGCATACACGGTGTTTCACCTGCGCGCTCTGAGATTCAAGTCATTTATGACGGAGCCCAATTGCAGAAACCTCCATTTTTATTACAGATATGTTGCACCAATTTCCCAGGAAGTAACGAATTGTTCTCTTGAACACATGGGATGGAAACACTGCTTTATTCACACTTTTTTTTTTCTATACTATATTCCAATTCTGTCCAGATTTTTAAAAAAAATACAACCATTTCTAATATAGTCCATATATTGAACAAAATACTTATGATTTTAGCAATTTTTTGTAATTGACAAAATTGGACATTTAAAATGACATGTTGTCACATGTTGTTCATAGAGACCTTCGATGACTGAATTGGCCAAATACAAGAGATGAAGCATTTTAGTAAGTAGTAACTTTCAACATACTTTCTGATGCTCATTCACAATTTATTTATTTATTTATTTAGTATTGTGCAGGGATGTAATGGTATTATCAATTTTGTGGTATCACGATAGCAAAATTGTCTCGATATCATTGTGGTCACGACTGCATGAAATGATAGGTCTTCCGGGAACAAAGTGTGACATCTCACCTAAATATTATGCTCTGAAAAGCCCTCGCACTACTCATATACATCAGATAGGCTATCAATGCAGAGAGAGAGAGAGAGAGAGAGAGAGAGAGAGAGAGAGAGATGTGCACAAAGCTTCACGATTAATCTTCTTCTCGATTTCATCACCCACATGATCTAATTCCTAAATGACATCGATTTGCCCGTGTATAATAAACCTTCGACAAAAATAAAATTGCGACATTCAAATCCACATTGGCACTGTCATGTTTAGATATAAACAGCTTTACAAACAATCTTTTCAAGCACACACTATCATTACTTGTGTTACAAATATTTCTATTATCACAGAAATATACAAAAGTGTATTTTTCAGATATAAACACTGATGTCTACGTTATCGATTAAAACAAATCACTTGTAACTGGGTGCTTCAAATAACGACTGTATCGATTGCATAGTTATGCCACTAGGTGGAAACGAATTACTGTTAAAAATGTATCCATCACTGAATCATTCTTTTAAAAACAAGTGAAGTCTTTAAGAATCCAACTTACAAAATTATTCTGTTTCACTAGTGTTGAAGCATCTTATTTGTATTGAATTTGTGGTAACACTTTACAATAAGGTTCATTTGTTAACATTAGTTAGTTAGCAATGTATTAGCTAACATGAACTAACCATGAGCAATATATATGCTACCGTATTTGTTCATCTTTATTAACCTTAGTTAATAAAAATACAGTTGTTCATATTGCTTCACAGTGCTTCACATATTGCTTTATAACTAATGTTGACAAATACAACGCTTGATATTAATAAGTAAATGTTGAAATTAACATTAATAGATTAATAAATGCTTTAGAAATGAGGTTCATTATTAGTTCATGTAGTTAACTAATGAACCTTATTGTAAAGTGTTAGTGAATTTGTTGAGATTAGCACTCAATTTACAAGTATAATAAACACAAAACAGTTATGATTAGAGGATAAAGAGGACAGGATATGATTTTCAATCATTGTCTAACATTTTTTCCAGGTATTCATTTGTCGTTTTTTTTTTTTAAATAATCGCAATAAACATCAAACCGTCGACTTTATACCGAGGTAATATCTTACCGTGAGATTTTGATATCGTTACATCCCTAGTATTGCGCTATAAATAGTAGTAAAGTAAAAAGATGATGAATTCATGCAGGCATTTTAACTGAACTGCTTCAACTGAAGTTTCATTGCGACTTCTGACTTAAAGTTAAAGAACACATCACATATAGAGTCAATCCAGGCTCATTATAAAAAAGTGCCTGTGGCGTCATTTCTTCAAAATGATATTATGTTGCTTCTTGCTAGTTTCGCAACACTTTCAATATGTTGATATGTTCCGTGAGTGGTGCTACAAGCACGTTCAGTTTTATCCAAAACAGATGAACGTTAATCTGGCAATGTTTATGTTGGTTTTTCTACATGTTGCTGCAGTTTGAAAATAAAATGTAGAGTGAATGGCAGTGAAGATTGGGTGGACCATGCAATTTTAGCTCTAAGTCTTTGACATGTTTTTCCATCGTGAGTTCAATGCGGTGATAGATGAGCTACAGAGCAAGTTTACCACATCAGAAAAGCTATACATATGGAACTGATTATGCGATGCAAACATCACAATATATTTGTATACAAATCATGCACAATGGTAAAACTCTTTTAAAGTCCTAAAATAGTATTGCACAAACAAAAGTATTTATTAATCAACAACCTACCAAAAAACTGTCAGTGTTTTACAGCCACTAGTGTTTATTTCAGCTTCTGTATGTATTTGTACGTTTTTTGGAGTTTGGAGAAAAAATGTAAGGGGAGGCACGGTTTTTCAATGGGCCTGGCTGCATATGGAGCAGAGTGGCTCTTCTCAGCAACACTTGGTTGAGTTCAGCAAGCAAAAAAATAATCATGATAAGCATTCGGCTAAACAACCAAGTCTGCGGAGTGGATGGATGGATGGATACAGGGGGCTCCGTAAAGCCAATAAAAGTATAATTACATGCCTTCGGCTTTGGTGACAATGCGTGGTGTTGGTGACAGCCACCAGGGCTGCGAAGAGGCAGGAAGGATTACCGTCACCCAGCCTCTAGTCACCTCAGCAGGGGTCACCTTGAATGCAGCCTTACAATTTTACCAGTCATTAAACACCAAATCCAGTCTCCACGCACACCTTCCTCATCATCGCTCAAAACTGACAAGGCCGTCACATTAGAACCGCAGCATCTCCTGCTAGACGAGAGGAGACGCGGGTTGAGGCTTCTTTGCGGCTAAGCTAAACTGTGTTTGACATAATAACTTTGTGTACGCAGGCTGTACTCCCTGCCAAATAGATTAGGGCGCAGGGCCTCAAAACAAGCCCTTGGAATTAGCATTTATTCAAAACGACGTGATGAAATTGACATTTCAAGTTCAGCGTCGTCATTGTCCCCTTGTTTTTTTTTTTCATTTAGCCGGCTTGTACTCTCCTCACCAGCGTCTAGTGACATGGTTAAAGGTATGTGTTGACGTGGCTTACTTAATATTCTTTGTGTCCAATATCCGAAGCGCCGAGCCTTACATATTCAGCAATTGGGAGATATTTTTTTAGGCCAGACAAAGCGCCCATGATAAATTGGACAATAAACACTCTAATCTAATATGGCAGACGTGCGCAGGAGGCTAATGGGCTGGTGAATATGAGCTTGGTGTACGCAGGGACGGCTCCTGAAGCGGGCCAGCAAAGGATTAGCACAGCTCATAGTTAGCACCATTACGCCCAGGCATTTATTCAACAGAATTGGTGTCTTTTGTCCCAAGTTCAGTTTTGTAAGTGGGCGCAGAATGAACAGGAAATTGGTAACAGGAACTGATTTGCATGTAGTACTGAACAGTCAAATCATAGGATGAGCAACACCGAGATCTAATAGCTATATTTAGATGTCTGCTTTTGGAGTATTTTTATAGGTAAGAAATGAAAAACAAGGACCCATGGATGAAGACAAAGTGTTGTCATAAAAGAAGTTTTTTTGACAGATTCAGCCTTTACTGTGCCACATCAATGCCATTTACGTCCCTAACGCCTGTCGGCTGTTGTTCTGCAGGTATTTCAAGCTCAAAGTGCTAGCTTCCACCAAGAATATTCGTAAACTTTTGATAATTGTCTTTTTTTAAGCTTGTGAAGATGAGCACTGACTTTAACAGCATATTTTTCCTGGAATTTGTGTATCATGTGGGTGTCATTTAATATTCAACATCCTGGTTATACAATTTCTTAGGGCACTTTTTTACATGAAATTCATTAGGCTGGTGCAGCAGCTCCCTAGAGCGCTCAAAAGCTTTCAACAAAATACATTTTGATTACACAATGCCCAAAATAATCTCTTTAGAACCAGAAGCGAGTTTTCACTGTCTTGCTTTTAGCTGGCAAAAAGTTTAATGCCCTTCAACTCCTTTCTTTATTCCAGAACAATGAATTATGAAATGTGCCAATGTGAAATGCCCAAACAGAATCAGACTTCATCTTTTCTTTTTTAATTTTTACTTAATTCAAGGCTGCAGGTTTGCATGAATTCAGTCTTAACTTGTCCAAACTCCTGCATGAAGAAATGATAAATCTCCTTAAAAGCAGTGTAAGATAATATAACCTATTAAATATTAATGATAATAAGTAATCTTCATCTATCAATGTGACCACTGATAGCCCGAAGTTATTTTATCATTATAGTCTATTAGTGCGTAAATTAAGGTCTTAAGGGTTAATGAAGAATGAATACTTTTTGTTAATAATGCAGAAATATCAGACAGCAGATAGGACGATCCCTGGGTCATGACATTGAAGTTAAACAGGATTTATCTCCGTATTTTCAGTAAAAAATGGGATCTTCACACAATCGGGTCCAAAATTAACATCCAAAAAGTGCCAAATGATAGTCAGGATGGAAAAAAAAAAAACTTGCGAGTAGTAATATCATGCAATATTTAGTCAAAATATATAGTCTGGCTGATGCAAACAATCCACTGGACTGAAATCAAAGAGCCTAATAAAGAAAACCTATATTTAAATTTATTTTAAATCAATGAAAAACTGTCATAAGCATATTAAAAAACAAATGTAACTAAAGGTTTACTTACAATAACTTACAATAATAATAAAAAATGTATCTCTTGTATATATACAGCTTTATTTCTAGTAAAACTGGTGAAAACCTTTGGACCTTGTTACACAAGCAACCCAAGAGGTACATTTTCTGACTATATTTTGAAATTCCATCTTGTAATCTTCGGATTTTCCCCAGTTTACGAGAATATAGTGAAATGTTCTAGAACAGAAACACTAGATTCCCATCTTAGATTTCCAAGACTGCATTTCAGGGACACTCTCATGCGATCAGCCGCTGAAACTCTCCTTTCCTGAAGAATGTACAAATTCAGTGTCACTTTCACTTTTGAAGGCTCAGCAGAGAGTGCTCTACTCCCACAAACCACAGGGAATAGTCCTTTAGCTGTCCTGTCCACGCTACATTCCCTGGCTTGATGCGTACTGATCTCTCTCTGTCCAATTTCTCCCTTTATTCTGGGCCAGGACTGTTCAGCATTCCACAATTGCTTCCCAAATGTTATTGGATGAGACAGAGACACGAAGCATTTGGAGGAAGAACAGGCCTCACCAGCTGCGATAACAATGTATAATTTAATCCAAGACGGTGTTCCGACCCTCTGTAGACCTTCAGCCACTCCTCCTTGAGTCTTTGCATTATTCAAGCTAATGGTGACCCTGAAATAGAAAAACAGCTTCTTATCTCTTAAAAGTTTTATAGCGCAGAGCGCTCAGAGAGTGGGAGGCAGGCACATGATGCAAAGTCGGAGCATGAGGAACTGAGCAAGTGACATGTTTGCTCTAATGCAAACTGAAGGATGTTTTCAGCCTAGAGACCCCCAGCCTCCAGCGGAAGAATACCATTGGATGAAAAACTGAGATAATTCCTGGAGGGATCTTCTCACTGGTCTTGGTCCAAGCAGAGCTGGTGATGTTTAAGTCTAATGACATGATTTGGGTTGTGACATCATTTGAGGAACAAGGAGGAGGGTCATTGGACACTGTTTATCCCGTAGGGGGGCTTTTTAAACAGGATCATGAAGCAGTGACGAAGTTCTAGAGCCAAGTCTTAGTCTCATCAAAATAATGACAAGTCTACCAAACTTCAATTGCTCTTAACTATAATGACAAGTGGCACTTAAAAATAACTAACAGCAAAAATAAAAGGAAGATATTTAAAGAGGTCACAGGAAGGGTGTAGATAAATTTAAAGCCAGCTGACATCCACCACATAATCTTTTTAGCTCAAAAGAACTGAAACTAAAAGCATATGTGACCAAAAACAGCATCTCAGTTCTGCAGGATAGAGAGAAATCCCACTCCATTAGATTTTCAGCCTTACCATCTGTGGGCAAAATGGTTCATTATGATGTTTGTTCATAGGAAATGTGTATAATAATACATTTAAATTTATATTAACATTCACTAGCAGTAAAAAGGTTTGGCACACTTGACAATTTATTTCTCATGATCTAAAAGGCTTATACTAAAATGCTTGTAATTGAGTATTGAACACACACACACCCCTGGAGTAGTAGGCAGTTGTTTCTGTTGCGGCGCCCGGGGAGTGATTGGGGGTTAGGGGTAATGAGAGTGGAAGAGAGCGCTCTTCATTCACTCCCACACCTACATTTCCTGCCGTTACAGAGACTCGAACCCACGACCTTCGGAATACAAGTTCGACTCTCTTTTAGACAATTAAGCCCCAAAGATATGGCTCAGTTCAAAACTTTAATTTAAAACAACTAGATTTCTTCACCTCTCCTCGAACCACACAATTTAAAGTATCATTCACTACACTTATGACAAAGAAACACTCTGTGCTCTGTGCTTGCACACCAAATTTATTTTGACTTGACTTGACTTGACTTTTATTTACATCTAATAAAAGAATATGAGTTATGTATGTTCAAACTTTTGATCATCACAATCTTTTTTGACTGGTGTTCCTGTGTATTTGACACCAAAAAGAGCAAGAGAGAGAGAGAAGGGGAATGAAAAGGAATAGAAGCAAGAGGTGAGAGGGTCTTAGGCTGTAAAATCTACGTCTTCCCATCCATCAGCCTCTGCTGTCATCTCTGCAGCATAAAATCTCCCATAAAACACTGTTACTGTTGGGAACGTTCCCCACTGCAATTAGACAGCAGCTTCATTAGAGAGAGTGTGACGGAAATGGCAGCCTTCAGAGGAAGGGGCAGTGCGGGGCAGATGTGCTCTGATCATAGAGTCCTATCTGGCCAAATATGTCTTCCCTGCTGTCCATCAAGACCAGAAATAGAATATAGCATGGTGTTTTCAATGATGAAATACGTCCAGCATGAATAATAGCTATATGTGCCAGTTAAACTTCAGTCAGCAGATCGGACCTCAAACGAACACACACACAATGAAAATCTCCCACATGTTTAATTGAATACTTGGCATCAGAACTGTGGTCAATGTTGGGGAATAATTAACTGAAAGTAGTGCTGCTACCAACGTTTGGCAGTAGCGTGACAATAGCCATTGTAGCTTCTTGAGTAGCAAACTATATTTTCAGCGATTAGAAGTGTAGCGTGACAAAAAATGCTACATAGCTGTTTTTAATGTCACAATATGTAGCTCAAATTGTTTTACAGCCAAACAGAGCCAATAATCAATCAAAAACCCCACTGAATGAGTGCTGTTGCGGCTTAAAACATGGTAAATCTCAAAGAATACTTAAATATATTAAAAATATATTGTCAACAACTAGCTTTACATAGTAGACTGTAGTTTAACAACTTAAAAACAGAATAAATCAAAATGATATTGCCTCTTTACATAATGTCATTGTGGTTAGCAACTTTTTGCATGACTGTAGTTTAAACATCTTAAACCAATAGTTAAATCATTAAAGAGATACTGCCTCCATCATCAACAGCATCAATGCACTTAGCACGCTTCAAAAAAGTTGTTTGATTGTTATTTAACAACCTAAAAACAGGAGTATCTTGCTGCTCTCCAAGCTAGTTTCAAAATTACTTCCAACACTGACTGTGGTGCAGTGCACATGCGCTAGACATGTTTAAGCCCAAGTAAGCAATTGGTACAGTAGTTTTGAATCTGCCTAACAACATGTACCAATTCCATCCTCTCTCTATTCACAATTTGATGTCCTTGCTGTATTTTCAATCTAATAAAAAAGCAGCAAAAGCCCCAAATATGAAAAGACTGAATACTTGGCAAAACTGTGATAAGCTGAAAATTGTACCCAAATCTGAAAAGAAAAAAAGAAGAACTTGGTTCATTTTAATGATACATTTCCCTTCCTACGAGGTGTGTCAGCATTTTGCATGTAATGTACGTCCTACACGAGTGTATCAGCCCCCCATAGACTACCACACTTCAGCTCACCGGAGTGATATTATTACCCGTTATGAAAGCAACGGTCTGGTTGGGGGCGCTCTGTCGAGATGTTGCGACATTGACAGCGAAGGGAGAGAATAATTGAATGTGCCATTGTTGAGCTGCACTCCGCAAGCGCCCTGTGCGGCAGATTGTTCAGAGGAACAGAGAAATTATTATTCTCCTGTGCACAGTTGGTATCACTTGTCTTGCAGGCACATAATGGTGAGCATGGAGACATCAGTGAAGCACAGGCCCGTAAGAGAGCCTGAAATCCATTTCCACGCGAGCAGCAAGTTGTGAGAATTGTTAATTGGTTCTCCGATTCTAACCGCTCTGAAAATCTGGCCACCCAGGACCCCAAAACTCCCAAGTCGGAAAGGATCGCGAAATGGGATCCATAAGCGAGACATTGCTTTTCCTCATTAGTCTCCAGGCAGCAGCAGTGACTTGCATGAAGGTGCTTCTTGGTCATAAGAAGACAGAGGCCTGAAGGGAGAATTACACTTCGGAGCATTGGGTTTATGTTCATTTTCATGGACTAGACTGCCACAACGAAGCCAGACAGCCAAGTGTACAGCCAGCGCATTAGAATTCAGCACCATTCTGAGGGTGTGTCTCAATGTCTCCTCACAGTGGGCTGCCTACAGGTCCTCATGCGGTCCAGCATTGGCCATATGGAGGGACTGTATTTCTGGGGTTCGGTGACCTGAACAATGGGAAAGGGGAAAATATCTGGTGGAGAAGGCAGCAGTAGTTATTTCCAGGCTGATATTGAAAGAGCGCAGGGTTATGGTCTGAAACAGATGGAGGATGACATTGAGTGGGTTCGGTTTGCCCTCTAAATGCCATGCCCCTTAGGTGGCCCAGGAGAAAAAAACTCTATTAGGATAGAGGGAGATTGACTGGTACATTCAAATTTTGTGAGGGCATAGCTGCGCAAGAGTGTGTGTTTATGTCAGGGAGAGAACGAGAGATAGTCAATGAGGTCCGACTTGGCCCCAGAGAATTCCCCACTATCAGAAAGTCCATGGTGACAGTCATATTTAAACACATGCTTGAATTTAAGTTCAGATAACCTGGGAGACCACAGAAACAGAACAGAAAAGCACAGACTAAAAAAATGAAAGGACGCTAACTGGGGCCAGGGCTATGAGGTTCTCTCTATTCAGCCATTTCAAAAGCAATAGCGTAAAATAAAAATATTTAATGTGCAGTACTCGTGTGCAAAATGTGATGCATAATTGCATACGCCAATATAAAAATTGCCATTGCTGCACAAAAAGTCTCTCACTCTGCCTTGATTTCGAAAGCCTCTCTTGTTAGTTTTAAAAATAATTAACTTTACATTGATCTTAACGCTGTGCCAAACATGGTGTCTCAAAAACCCCAAGGCCAGTTTACCAGTTTGAAAAATATACATAAAAAATGAAAAATAAAATCTACCGATTGGGTTTTGATTAGGTTTGAAGAACTTATAACAGGAAAATGGCTTAAACCTACATCATTGGGTTTCTGAAACCCTAAACATAATAACAGAAATCTCAACAGAAAATAAATGGGGGGGAAACGTAAGGAGAAATTAGCTGAATTTGCATTGTCAGTGTTTTTTTTTTTTTTTTGGAAATACATGACACTTAAATGCGAAATCAAAGCATAAATGAAACAAAATAATTTAAATAAATCTACCAAAGCACCCGGCTGCAATTTCAGCACAGCAATTAAGCTGATGTAAAAATCACTTTAATCCAAACATTTTACAGAGCAAAAACACACAGAGCAAACTAGCACCAGGGATTGTTCTAAACGCTGGTAATAACCGTACAGCAACAAATACTCGAGTCGCCCATGCTAGGCTGATCTTATCATATCCACAGGTAAAATTACACCTTTTCAAGTGTGTCATGAAGAGGTAATTGGGCATGCAGTGTCATCTTTACAGAGAGGAAAGCTGAAGCCGAATTCACACAGCTGTTCTGAAAATACCCTAATTGCTCAATGGGAAAGCCCTCACCAGAAGCCAAAGATTATAGATATATCACATTTATTTACTTTACTCTGAAATATAGATTATACTATTTAGAAAGTGTAGGCTAATACTGTTTTCCATTTCAAACAGAAATGGGCTAAAACTAGGGGGAGGGAGTTCATATTACAGATGGCAACATGCTTTCCACTCAATGGAAAGCTGTTCAAGGACAACATCACTGATATTTACAAAACACAGACTGAGATTAGCCTCTTAATGTATTATCACTAATTAAAATGAATTTAAATGGCACTACTTCTAATAAATGTATTAAATTTTTCGATTTAAGGGTCTAAGTTAATCCAAAAAATTAAATTATTTTTGCATACCAAAACATGTAAGATTTTTTTTTTTGTTTTTTTTTTTTGCATAGAACACAAAAAAGAGTTATCGTGAAGTCCAAGCTGCTCATTTCCATATTATGCAATTTAATGATGACAAATTAGCATAGACATCCTGATAAACATCTAATTTTATGTTCCACAGAAGAAAGAAATAGCTCAGAAGTAGACGAAGGCGAATAATTTCAAGTTTTTGGAGAACTCTCCCTTTAAAGCATCATCCGACTAAAACATAATTTGAAGAATCACAAAACTGTCTGACCAAACTCGAGTCAGATTTCCAACCTTTCAACCAGATAGCATTCAAGACATGAGTCAGCTTTGAAGTCCATCTGTCACCTGCTAAATCAGAAGAGCCAGAAGAAACACCCACCAGCTCCATCGCCACTTGAAAAAAACAAAACAAGACAGGCGTGCATAGGAACGCAGACTGGAGCCGAACGTGCCAATTCAACACAGAGATGAGTAACAGCCACTGCATAGCAGTTACGAGGGAGACTCGTTCGCCAAAGGCTCGTAGGACTGGTGACTCTTTGAAGACGAGAGTCTGTTGCGCGTGTGACACCCATGGGCTTCGGATGAGCATCCGCAAGCCTTTGCCAGGAGCGGCCGCAAAGATTACCGCTCTCCCTTTAATCCCACAAAGGGGATTAGATGCTGCCTGAGAAGGGGGAGAGCAATTCTCCCCTAGAATGGGGGTCTGCTTTGAATTATTAACACTTCTCTACAGCCTGGTAAAACAGGACTTTATACCACAATCACAGCACCGGGAACAAGGGTTATGGTTTAACACACTCACACGCATATCCATGCACACAGATTCAGAGTTCCACACACGGTCACAAGGACTCCAAATTCTCGAGGGGTTTTCCTTCCCTCACCGTCTACTTCAACGGCATTCTGAAGCCCAATAACCTCCGACAGAAGAGCGCAGAGGAAGTGAAATTCTATCAGTGTGGTGGGAAAGCTTTTAGCTGAGTAGTGTCTGCACACACAGCGGAGAAACATAGTGCTGAGGGGACAAGAGGAAAAAACTTTATCGTGAGAGCAATGTCATCTGTCAAGTTTCAGTGCTCCTCAACCACATCCTGTAAGGAAGACAACTACAAAAACCATCCTCAATATATAAACTCATTAACTGATATTTAAAGTTCTAAACAAGAGCAGTTCTTAAGAATTTCCTGAGTGGATCTATAATGTTCCGATCGCTGCCTGACACTCTCAGATCAGATCCCCAACCTGCCAGACAAACCATAAAGAAAAGCGTCGACTTCCTGAGGTGAAAGAGTCCTCTAAAAACTTACCCCCCTTATTCCATCTGCCCTTATTCCTGCCCTGAAAGGACGGATGGGGAACATCCAGGAAGACCAGCAGAAACAAAGTGAGTCTCAGAGGAGAGAGGAGGAACATCTCCAGAGGTCTCGGGGGGAGTCGAAGGTGAAGGTCCTTCACCTGCCCGTGTGTATGCTCGCCAGAGCACGAGGGGCGCACGGAACCTGGTGCGTACGTCCGGTCATCGGTCACAGTCCAGTTGCAAGTGTGGAGAGTGCGTGTGCCTCTGCCACGCTGCCAAGAGCTCCTGAGCTCTGCCCTCTAAGAGCGCACGTGTGAGTGTGAGACCCGCTTCTCAGTCAAGCTCCATCATATGCGATCGAGAGCCTTCATCATCCGAGAGTGAGAGAACGAGCGTGTGAGAAGCGCAGCTCAGCCTACCCTCGAAACATGCGCACGGATGCGTGCACACGCGCTCCCTTTCGCTGCTGCCACCGCTGTCTAAAGCTGTCCGCTGTTTTCCCCGCAGTAGTGAATCTGTCCCAGTCCACAGTGAGAAATCTCCAACACGTTCGTTCTCGTTTCCCGTTTTGCGCGCCAAGAAGCTCCACGGCGCGTGTTCCTCTATGTGGAGGAGTTTCCAGAGAGGGGATGGAGGTGGGGAGGAAATAACAGCGTAACAAGCACCGTGGGTCACAAGGGATGCGCCAGGAGAGAGGGAGAGTGAGGGCAGGACAGCAGAGAGATGCAGTGTGGTGACATCGCTAATCCTGGTGCTCTGATCATAACAGACATTGAGGCAGCGGAAGACAGAGAGGCTCTTTAAAGACTAATAACACTCTCAGCTTCAACTCAGAGAGAGCGAGGGAAAGGGAGAGAAAGAGAGAGAGACTCCTGAAGATAAGAGGAGGGGGAGAAGGAGTGATGTTGGACACTGCAATAGTCAGCAGGTTTGCCTAAACACGCCGGTTCTCGGCTTGGGGAAAGTTAGTAGCATTAAATGTCCTCAGGGGGCTCATGCAAATGAGCATTGCCTGAAACTCTCGAACACACACACACACACTTGCAAAACGCTTACGCTAAAGACTGTTATTTTTGCCAAGCTGCTGTCAGAGTGCGAACGCTCCATGGGCTTGGGGTTTTAGGGTGTACGAAACATGTGAGAGATTTATCATCATTTGGATTCATAGAGAGCACGTAAATAACGTCTGTAGCAGCAGCAGCGCCATTAGTGATGACTTGGCTGACAGTTACAGCAAACAATGACATGAAAACATTTCCTGTTATCTACATGAAGAAGTCTCGATTTATGATAAGCACTAGATGACCTTCCCCTTTCAACCAGCAGTACATCTACAAATCATTTACTTGGCTGCATTTAACGTCAATCAAATGTCTTCAATTACACTCCAAGAACAATGCTAGGCTCTTTGCTATACGAACGGAAAAATACATATTCTGATGGTACCCTTTCATCACAGTCAAATCTTACATAAAGAATGAATATGGCACTCAATCTTATTGCTTAGCTCACACTTTCTTCATCCCGAAGAACATTTCTCATCATGCCTGTTCAAGTATGAAGCAACTTGATGGCTAAATGATTCCCTGAGAGGCAAAAGAAGTTTCCTTCTTTTAAATGTCAGTGACTAGGCATTACCCATCCTAGTGCTTGAGGGACACAATTGTAAGGTTGCACATAGACATGAACATTCATTTACTGCTTCCCGTTATAGATACAAATATACACACTAGGTTTGGAAATCAGGAGTTCCATTTAACAAAAAAGAAAGGAAAAAAAATGGAATGGAATCAAATGATTTAAGCTCTGTTAAAGAATCATGAATGTCTGCATATTTTTGCCGATGCAGATATAACAGAACTGATAAAAACTGACAGTGTTTTCTACATTTCTATTCAACAGAGGTGCTGTGCCACTTCTTAATCTACAGTGCCATGGCAGAAGGAATTGTTTTAACTGAGTTGTGAGCTTGCTTTTTCAATTGAATGTGATGAGATACAGAAAGTCTGAGCACCATAAAATTATATAAGGACAATAAACAAACAACATTGCCTTTTTTATTGTGTTGTTCTTGCTGGTTCCAGGTAACAACAAATGCACAGCACAACCTGTGCAGTCCAATTCATGAACAAATGAATCTGATCTCTTTTTTCTAATAAGTCAAAATGACAAATCTGTCCCAGTTATCAGGGATGCACCAAAATTCACAATTTTACTGAATACTAGAGCTATTAGAATATTGCAATCATAATTGAAACGTTACTGCATATTCAGGTTTCATTTGCTTTTGCCAATTGTGCAAACACAATCTGACATTATTCAAATACTACATATTTGCATTTGCATTTTTAATCTGGCATCCAAGATAGCCCTCTTGGATATTGGGTGATTAACAACACACGTGCACTTCCAAACCTCCCCAGACGGTGAGAAACCATGTAATATATTGAAGAAATATATGTGTTTGTATTATATAAAATCAGTTTGATTTGACAATGACAGCATTATGTGTCAAAAAAAGATGTCAGTCAAGATCTCGCTTTGAAAGAGTTTGTTTAAAGTCAATATTTCACTTTTACACAAAAGCAATCTGTAGAAAACCAGAAAAGTTACTTAAGAAAATAGAAAGAAATGTTGCCAAGAAATTTTACATACATTTCCTTCAACACAATGCAATACACAATTCAAAAGAAGAATAAAACCCCTATGAACAATTACTTTCATTTAACGCAGTACTTTATAGTACTATTTTTTTTTCCCTGTATAGTACTATATTTTAAAGTAGATGGATACATTTTCAAGACACACCAATTAAAGTTATTCAAGTGTGAGTAACAATGTTTTTAACATGTGTCACTATTGGTTTGTCTGTTAAAGATTGTTTGATATGCAGTATTTATACTGTATACTGTGAATATTTATGCTGTTCTTCACTTTGCTTCGGCATTTATGCAGTTAATCACACACACACGGGTTCCCGGACATGGAAGAAAGCACGCAGAGAACGCTGCTTTTTTGAATAAAATCCTGAATAAAAGCTTCAGTGAGGAAGATGTTTAATTTTGTCTTCAGTAAGACGTTACAACACGTTCATTTTATTTAAAACACGACACTGCAAATAAGAATGAATTTGTTTTTCACTTTATCGAAAAAAAAATGAAATATGAATAGCCTATAAGAACGACATTGCGACAAACTTGGGTACATTAATTCATAATTCTGTTTACACAAAACACTGTAAGTTATCATTTGCCAACTATAAACATGGTGACCCCAAATACTTATGCTTTATAAGTCATGGTCGTGGCAAATAAAGTTTATGTAATACATACACGTCATTTCACATTGTTGGCAATTGTTTCACCTACACAACAAGATAAGTACAAACAACATCAGAAGTTTTCAAAACAATTCCACAAATGGAACTGTGGGATGTTGAAAATGATTTTAATATGCAAAACTGTTACCTAATCATAGCAGTTGCAGTGGCCGTGTACTCCAAGTCTTGAATGCAGCACGATAGAAAATAGTTTATTCTAAATTAGGATGTAAAAATAATTTAAAAATGCAGTCCTTGACCCCTTTAAATATAAAAATATAATTTTTTTTGATAGTATTTATTATAGTACTTTCCTTTAGTATACAATTTAGATGGCTCCTCAAGTCAAAATTACTGAAAGATTCATTAACTGAATCATTAAGAAACAATAATCATTAAGAGGAATCGTAACCGGAACCATTACATTTCTTATTCTGATCTCTAATACACAGCATAATGTCCATACCCTCATTTATCCATTACTTTTAATTGGACACGGCTAATTGATACACTGAAATTACACAGAATCTTAAACGGTAGTTGAAACCATCTCTAAACGTTCGAACACACAAACACAATCCCACCTCTATTCACTCAAAAACATACGTTTCCCTTTTGGATTGTCACCTCTTGAAAAATCAGAAGAAACATGGCGGCCTAATTACAGCCTCGCTGACTGAGAATGAGCATCTGTTCCTAACGCAAACATGCTGTAAAACCTGAAATGAATACAGATAATTCGGATCCTGAGAGAGACTCGGAAACCATCATAATCAAGACAAACTGAGGCTGCAGGCAAACTTTTGTGGCGACGGTAAAACTCGGCATGAGTTCAGCAGCAACACCTGAGCCCGAACCAAAGCGCTTTCATATGGTCCACTGACAACCAGGCATCAATAAATGAATTCAAAACTCTGGTATAAGGTTTGGTACATGTGTGGAATATGCTTTTGTGTTACAACTACAAAGCTGAAGGCCACTGAACTGCTGTACAGACTCTTTAATAGGGTTTCTCAGCACCTGTATGCCACTGTGAGCCGTATAGCAACACGTTAAGCACTGGAAAGATTGCATTTGTTCACATCATCATGCATTACTTCCTACCTCAAGACTGCCTGAGTGTACTGTGAATGATTTTGTCATTGTTTCACAATTAAATCCCAAGCTTTTTTTCACTAAAAGCATAACATGTGGTGACAAGGCTAATGTTGTAAAAAGCCAAGGCCTTGTGATGTAAGGACAAAGTCAATGACACAGCCAAAGAAAAGAAACATAGTCTTTCTCAGCACGCTCTGTAATTTAAAGAACTGCGATTGTCTGATAAATGAAGGCTGATTTGCATAAGCTGCTAATTATTGCCTTACCAAAGCCCAAGATGGAAAATTACGATCTTAGGATGGGAAAACAGAAATGTCATCAATAAAAACTCTTGCATTTACTTGGCTCTACGGCATTTAAGAGCTCCTGTGATGCCGATATAATGGGCATAAGCTCTGGTGTAGCATTAACTCAAAGAACGGCGTAAATCTTAAAAGGCAGCCCGCCAGTTAGCGCTTGCGCTGTCTATGTCGAGCCTCCCGGGGAGCCTATTTGCTTAAACTGTTTGTAGATGGTTCTGTTACGCAAATACATTTTACCTCTTTATTTCTGCATTCGAGAACAAAAGAGAAAGAAATGAGCCAAGTGGAGGATGATAGATAGACTGAGTAGAAGTGGGACGCTAGTGTTAGATCCATGTAGGGTTGAGCCTGACGGCTTATCACCCCCAGACAAGAACCCCCCGGATAAACACGGTCCGAACAGGAGCGGGGTGCAGCGCCGTGATAAGCAGGGAAAGTTCGGTAAGGCAAAACACGAAAGGAAGGACAGAGAGAGGGAAAGATATAGAGAGAAATGGAGTGAATAAGCCTTGGGTAGAGAGTGCCAACAGTGCCAGCAGTGCCAGAAATGCCTCACCAGCACTGCATGGCTAACCCTTTTAAAAAATTTACACATAGACATTGAGCACAAGCGTCCAATGTAGGTTATCAAAAGCGCATGTGTGTAGCAGTGGTGTTCATTAGAGCAAAATACCGAAACATGAAAGTCAGTCAACAGACCAAAAGAGAGAGTCTAGTAGGCCCAGCTCTTGATGGCTCACCGTCAAATGTGTTTCAGGCACAGGAAGTGGCACGGAAAACAGTCACAATACTGAATTCCCAATGGCAATCTGGCTCTTTTTTAACTAGTTTCTCAGCTTGGGCAACTGCTCTACAAGATACTGCATAATCTATTTTCTTGTCTCAATAATCCAAACATCCGCCCCTTCGCCCACTTCTCGCATGACTATAGCAGCGAAATCCATGCTGGACTCAATTTGTGTGTTTGTCTTTGTATGCACGACTGTTATGCAGCACTGAAATAATACTAATACTAATAATTATCTAGCATTGCTACCATCTGGCTCACGATTAACATTCCAATTAGAATTCGCCGCAATCAGAGCGGTGCAACTTCCAACGCAGGAAATAACTGCTGTGACAACAGCTATTATTAGCCTTGAGCACCCCGGCTTATGAATTTTAATTCTACAAATGAACTGTCCGCTTACGTCACTATAAAACTGGCAAGCTGAGCATCGAAAACAAAGTGCTTGGGTTTCCAAAGCATGTGGGCAAACTGAAATTCAAACTTGTCCCCTGATGGGAACAATACTACTCATGCCTCAATGATTCGTTCAGTCGTAATGGGTTTTGTGAATCAATATACACAATGGCTTTCATATACGGTTATAAGAAGAGCTTTGGTCCACATTGCTTTTTGTTATGAGGTAGAGCAATTATATGATTACATTTTATGGAATAAAAATTCATATCGGATATACCTTTTAGAAGTGACAGATCTAACTGAACAAATTATAAATAAGGATGCCAAACGATGAAAACAAAAATCAAAATAATATATGACCTGCTAATTACTCAACCAAATTAAACCTGTTGAGAAGATAAATGACGATATAATTTAAATATTACATTCATTTGGTAGTCGAAATCACTGAATAGCATTAAAATAAGCACTTTTAGATGTCAATATATTGTTTTATTTGCATATCATTAAACAGAACCTTGTCACTGGTTTAATTCAAAACATGAAGGTTAAGATTTTAAGAATTATAATAATGGTAGGACAAAATTACGTACAGATAAAAAGGACTGAATAATTGCATTATTATGGGTATATCGCTTGTTAATTGAATGCATTAAATTCACAGCCCCAATTATAATCCATCCCTTCACTATCCAACAGGGTAACACAGGCAAAAGTGTGTGTAAGACACAGTGAGATATTCCCTGCACCACCTGACACCCTAATGTCATAAACAAACAAATCTTTGTCAACAGAGCTTGCTGTGACACCTGGTATCATCACAAAAACAATATCCTTGGTGCGTGTCGTCTTACAGGACAAAAATAAATAAATAAATACTTGGAAGAGGGTTTGACAGAAAAAGCTAGCACTGCATGGCTTCATGAACCAGTCTACATGAATAAGACATCAAATCCATGATAACATACTGACTAGATCACTAGATCCCTGTATGACAAAGCTGAAAGAGAAATGAAAATGAAAACAGGATGAAGAGAGCAGGATGAAATGAAAACAAAACAAACGATACTATACAATAAGACTATGTTGTATAGAACCTATACAAGGTTCTATTTGGAATAAAGAAGTGTTCCATATATATATATATATATATATATATATATATAAAGACATAGGGTATTTAACACTTTATGGTTGTCAAAAAAAAAAAAACTGTGTTGACTAACTGGCCTGCAAAAGAATGAGACAGAGAATGTGCTTGGACTCACGGTTGTTGATTCATGTTTGTCTCTATGCTCCAAAAGTTTAATTTGGGTAACAGGAGTAAAACAAAAATATCCACAAAAATGAACAGATGAAATATTGCTACTCGGTTGCTTTGAGGTTTGGCTTTTCCGGTGGGAAGATTGGCTGTGTGAAGTACTAAACATTCAAACTTCCTAGTTTAAGTAGCACTTCAATCACCTGACTAGTCACATGACCCAGCCTGGTACCTACACAAGACCTGGAATGAAGGGAGTCTCACAAAATCAGCTTTTGATCCAACTAATACTTAAGAATATTGTTAAATCAGTTTCCATTGCACTTGCATGTTATATTTCATGTGAAACTAGAAGCAGGCCTATATGTTTTCATGTGAATATACATAAAGTATGTGTGTATATATATTTTAATATTTAATTCATTTTTCAATATATATATTTTTAACTAAGGCAAGGTTTCTTTATGTATGTATGTATGTATGTATGTACAGTATGTATGGATGGATGGATGTATGGGTATGTTCTCATTAAAGTTTAAATATTTTCTGGCATAAACATTTTATGACATGACTCTACATGTTACCTTTCACAAAATAAAAATGAACAATATTATTTTTAAAATATCTATACTATTTGTATATGTAGAACATAAAAATATGCATGTTATGATGTTAATCACTCCCCACGTTAACTAACTGATGTTAACAAAAGCAACCTAATTGTAAATTCTTACCAATATTTAATATGCAGAAAAATGTATATTCATTATACAACATGCAAATTCAATATATAGTCATTATACTTTCAAATATTTTCAAATATATATTCCCTGTTTCCAGGTTTTTAATGTCCATGGGAACATAAAAATATAATTCAAATAATATATGCAACACAGTTGCAATGAATGATTTCCCTCTCATTGTGGGGATCAATGACTTGCAACAATATTTTAAGGCTTAAAACTGTCAATACTGTGAAATGTGAGGACACAGCACTGGCAAGAAATGTTATTTTCCTTTTTTTCCCATCTGCCACATAATCCACCCACCACATCAAACCTCACGTTCCTCGATCATCTTCCAAACATCTTCCTTTTAAAAAGATTCCCAAAGAGACTTGGATCTAGTGCATTACCCCCTTCCTGCTCTACTTGGATCTATATGTGTGATTATGAACAAGAAAACAAGTGATTCAATTAAATACTGTGGTACTCGTTAAAGGCGCAGTTACATCACAAGTGATAAATCCCAGTGTCGTCAGAAGTTTGGGCAGCACAGAAGAGCCGGGTGATGGGAGTGGCAGGCAGGCCATTGGCGGCGTTCAAGAGGCAATAAGAATCAGAATGAGTTAGTGATAGCTGTCGTAAAAAATGGCAGGAACGTCTATTTACAACCGGCAGTAAAACTGCCGTTGGTGCGATTTATGCCTACACTTGGCCTGCAACAACCAGCCCCTTTTTTGCCAAGGGCACACCAATACCCTCCACACTACATTAGAATACCGCAGATGGATGTTATATCCGATGGCAACTTTGGGGAATACAAGATGAGCAGAGAAAATTAGGCAGAAAGGTGGGCAGTAATGTTCAACCATTCAACCATTCTTCGCCACATGTGGAGCACGTACATCTGGGCGTTTGTGCCGTCATTAATGCACGTGTATATGTGTGTGCTGCACATCCCCTCCACCTTCAGACCCTTCAAACACTGCTGTCAGGATCGCACCACCCACGGAGAAGAGTTATTAACACCTTGGTCACACCTTCAGGTAATGACAGCAAATATGCTTTGAGTTATAACGTACGTATTTCAGCCTCTCTGGCCCCTGCGTCTCTTCCCTCTCTCTGAGTTATGCTATTGATTTAAGAGCTCAGATCCTGAGTACAGGCCAAGATGAAGCTGGTGTGGCCTGGAACCGAGAGAAAAGAAGACTCATGGCAAAGTTTGAATCTTCTGAAGATAAGGTTAGCTATTTTAACAAGCCCCGAACCTTCAGTAAAAAACTTCAATGAGTATCTTATCCAACACTTTTTATGGTATGAATGAATGAATGAAACCTCAAACCAGTTTGTTTTTTGCGGCTTTCAGTTTATGTCTATCTAGAGTGTCACTAGAATTTGATTACATTTTGATTTAAAGAATGATATTATTATTATTATTACTATTATTATTATTAATAATATTACAACCATTTTTATATATTCCTACCCCAACTGAACAGGAAAAACACATTTCATGGGGTCATCAATGGGTCCTTGATTATGATTTCACTTCTTTTAAACTTCAGTTAGTGTGTAATGTTGCTGTTTGAGCATAAACAACATCTGCAAAGTTACTATGCTCAAGGTTCAATAAAAAAGGGAGATATTTTCTTTTACAGAAATCGATTTTTAAGGACTACAACAAATGGATGGTAGGGACTACAATGAGCTTCTTCCGGGGTTGGTGACATCACAAATCCCAAAATTTACAAAAACCTTGCCCCCGAGAACATGCAACAAAGCAGATGAGGCCATGTTGGGCTGCTTTAGAGAAGAGGAAGAGTTGTTGTAGTATAGTGCTGTTGCAATGCCGTCATTTTACGCCGGACTGCTTCACAAACGAGGATAAATTCAACGCTGGATTTGCACAAAAGATTAATAAAAGGTTGGACACTGTTACTGAAAATCATGACTTTGGCTGCGTGAGATTCTCCAGCTTTGTTGTTGTTGAGCAACCGAAGCACGAGCTGTTAAAGCTCCGCCCTTTTTTGGAAAGCGGGCCGAATATAGCAGCTCATTTGCATTTAAAGGGACACACAAAAACTGTGTTTTTGCTCACACCCAAATAGGGGCAAATTTGACAAGCTATAATAAATGATCTGTGGGGTATTTTGAGCTGAAACTTCACAGACACATTCTGGGGACACTATCTTGAGAAAGGGGGCATAATAGGTCCCCTTTAAAAACTGAGCGTGATTGAGAGAGACACCAGGATAAAGAGAGAGAGAATGCAAGAGATTCTCAGATTTCAGTACTTTGATTGTGATGTGATCATAGTCTCTGAGGACAATTAGGTCATACATTACTTTAATGGTTAACTATTTAATGTCCAAAATGAAAATAAGGATTTTAGCATGTATACAAACACATAAAGAGGCCTATTTGTAAATAAAAGAATCCACCTCTCATTGACTTGGTATATGTTGTATGTATTTGACAGTTATATTTTCCATATGAATCTTGCCATGTGTTCATGAAATGGCACGCTTGAACCACACAATCTGACAGCAATCAGAAACACCTTAAATGTAACACACTGGACCGGAACAGCCTCCCTGCATATTGAACTTTATCTGCAAGGCTCCCTGTGGAAAATATTGCCATGCCACATGCCGTGTTCACACAAATGACATTTAGGGGTGTTTTTATTCTCTGTTAAATTACAGCTCATCCAAAAGGTACAAATTCAGCAAATCAAACATCTGCCATTTGTGTAACCTTAGGCCCTTTTGACCTCTTTTTGTGAAGGGTCAAGTGACGACTGAACCCTGAAGCCGCCTCATTGTTTTCAAAGGTCAGAATTTTGACCAAAATGAGTTTTAGTTTTTGCTTTTTTTTTCTATGCATATATGACCATAGAAGGAGTCTGGGTAAAGCTATTAAAGATTTAACTGTAAATTGCCACTTATAAATCTTGTAAAAAATTGTGTCACCTACTTCATATTCTTAAAAACTTATCTTAGTCATTTCTAATTCTCTTGTACTTTGGGTCTTTTCATTTTCCAGTCTTCTTCAAGTTCTTTTTTTTTTTTTTTTTTTTATTACTCGATTTTGTTCAATAATGGTGCTAAAAATGTTTTAGTTTTTTTTTATTGCTGTCAGATCAGTGGCTTTGTGTCTTTTTTTAGTTAAATCTGTTCATAGCATTGCTTTTGAAGCTTTTCCTGGATAAATAAATTTAAAAAAAGTCAGTTGAGGCTGAATAGAGAGCCATGGATTTGTCAGCGGTGCTCAAAGGGAATCAGACAGGTGATGATAAATAAAAATGCAAACACAGATCTAAGCTTTCGCTCTATTTTGCTGCACTATTACTGTGTGCGAGTGAAAATCTGGCATCTGTATCACTGAAATCACTGTCATTTACATCTGAAAAAATCTGGAATGTGGCAGCAGACAGACACATTGCTGTTATCACAGCTGAACCGAGACCCATAAAGTATGAATCGATGCTGTTAATGAGATACAGAGAGAAAACCAGGTAAAGTAAAAGATAAGAGAAAGTTTATTGCCCAGTGTTTGAATTCAGTCACAACTTTGCCCATAAACGAAACCCATTATGAAAAAAGGCTGTTGAAGACTTTTATTATTACTGGAAAGCACATTAAACCTGAAAAAAAGGGGCCGCTCCTCCTCATTTGGCTTGGAGGAGTTCACCTGTGCACAGAGCGCTAATTAATGCCCGTGTCTCTGCTGAAGGTCGTCTGGTCCTCAGACAAACAGACTCCACGCTCCATCTCCCTGACTCAATTAACAGACCTGTCTAACGACTTCCTGCGGTCTCTCCTCAACACTCCCCGTCTGTACATCGTATGTGTTTTCTTTCTCTTTTCCAGTTTCAACCTTTCTCTCTCTCCTTCTGCAACCAGAGTGAAAACTCCATTACAACACATCTGCTAAATGACCGAGCTCGCTCATTTCTAAACGAGCATGTAGAAAGCATATTTGTGGAGCATATTGGTAATGAAGTTTTGCAGCCGCTGGTTGCTGCAAGAGGAACCACATGGTTCCTGTGTAATGAAACCTGAATTTAAGACACTGTAAGCGAGCTTGATGCCACATTAAATTAAAAATGAAGAGATGAAATGAAGTGAACATGTTGTTTTCCCATTTAGTCCCTTCATGCTTCTTTCAAATGGCTAAACACAAAAACAGCAAGAAGTCCTCAACTGATTAAGAGATTTTAGAGCATCAAGGATAGGAGAACTCAGTAAACCTTTTGCGTAAATAAAAAAAATTCATAAATCCAGCCTCATAGACTTTTTGGCTGCATCTGAAATCGCATAATTCCTATTACTATATAATAGGTGAGAAGCAGTATGTGACAAAAGATGTTTGTGTGAATTCACAGTAATTCAAAAGTCATAAACCCATGGGCAAAACATGTGTGTCTCGTCATATCCGTCAACAGAGAAAAGTTGCTCAGGCTCCATTGACACATGGTGTGGGAGTGGCAGAGGTTGACATAACAAGTGAGAAATGTTCACATGGAGAAACTAAATCTCCAACTGTTTTAAAAACTGGTGGACAGAGGAGAGTCTGCTGGCAAAGAGAGAACGCAACAGAGCTTGTAATAAAACAAGAATCAACATCGGCTTGGCTTTTTGGAGATGGTGATAACTGAGCGATTTGAAATGTTGTAAAATTGACGTGGGGATGGCGTTTTTATTACTCAACAGGTGAGTAAAGTATTTCATGGAACAGATAAATTTCCATATGTAGCTCTCTAACAGAGTTCATTGTAAAGCATTATCTATTGGGAAGGCTCATTTCATTAATGGTGCTTGCCAAAGGCAAAGCATCATTATTGTTATCTTCTGGACAAAACTTGGGCGTGTAACTCGTCCCGTGCTGTTTGTACTATACCCATGAATGAGGTGTCAATTCAACCGGCTCATTGAGGAGAGGTGTGCTATGACTTTTAAAAGCGATCAGACCTACGATGTTCGCACAGCGGACGAAAAAGTGGCCAAAAAAGTCCCATTGACTTACATTGAAAAATTCTAATTCATGAACATTCCGTCAGTCTCAACTGTCACTTTCTCACTAACACACACACACACACACACACACACATGCACGCAGGGCCTGAGGAACCCTTTCTCTCTCACTGTCTCTCACTCATTTGACATCTGATCAAGCAGCCAATCAGTAATGACCTAAAATCTTCAGCATAGCCACACCCTAGCGACCTCTTAGCACCACTGTAGTGACCACCCCAAGTACCTTAGCAACTGCCTAGCAACACCCTAGTAACCACCCAGGTTATCATAGCAACCGCCTAGCAACCACCCAGAACACCCTAATAACCGCCTACAAATACATTATCAACCACCCCAAGTACCTTAGCAACTGCCTAGCAACCACCTAGCAACCACCCAGGTTACCATAGCAACCACCTAGCAACCATCCAGAACACCTTAGAAACTGCCAAGAAACACCTAGCAACCGAGTGCCGAATTTTGCCACTGCAAGCACCATTCACATTTTCTTCAGGAAATGTACATTCTAGTTATGGTTGTTGTAGTGTTGTGCTGTAATTTATTTTCAAGGATGCACCGCGTGTAACGATCGTCAGCTGAAGTGGCCATTAGATCCACTAGGGTGCACTTCACCATAGACTATTGACTACACACTTCATCACCGGACTCCACTTCCCACAATGCATCACATATTCACTCAGAGACATACACACACTACATTTCCCATAAGCCTTCAAACTGGACCGACTGCACACACACCTGCCATTAATCACTGTCAATATTTAAGCACCCTGCACACACACACCTTCGCGAAGTCTTGATTAGCTAAAAACTGTCACTTCTGAGCGTTATTCCGTGTCTTGTTTTCCCGGTCTTGTTTTCTGCCTGTCTGTTCCGTTTATTGATTGTTTGCTGCCTACCTTGTTGGACTTAGTGCTCTGGATTATTGGACTATTGCTTGCCTGCCGCCTGCCTACGACCCACCCGCCTGTGTACTGTTTATGATTCGGCCTTATCTCCAACATCCCTGTTTGCTACCGTTTGACTCTACCTTTTACACCATTCTGTGCTTCATTAAAGCATGCATTTGGATCTCATTCGCTGACTCGCCCTCTCATTACACCGTGTCTATTAATGGATAAAGCTACAGTAACGTCTTCAGCTAGTCAGCTTGAGATCCTTTCCCTCTAAACCGGTTATATAAGCTCTGTAGAGAATGATTTATGAGCACTAGGATAATTATATTCATCCAAACAGTCATAAAGAGCTGAAGCACAACCAATAGCACAGACACTTGACTTTTTCAACAGACAACTTCATGCACTAGTACCATTCTTAGTCCAAAGTGCAGAAACGTTTTTACTAACCCAGTAATGCCAACCACAGCCAGTGTGCCCACGGAGTCTAGACCGGAAGACCATCTTTGAGTACATCTGTCTCCATAAGAGAATATCTACAGATGAGTGCCAGTTTGGCATTCAGTCGAAGCTCCCACCCATTCCATTAGAACTATCAACTTCCCTGATTACACGAGGCCTCAGACTCACTCAGGTACCGCTTGGGGTTGTGAGACCTCCCTGGCAGCGTCTGGCATCCAGACAGGCTCTATCAACCCTGGCACTCTGGCCTGACACCTCAATAACCCTCTTGATCACAGCAAATCGAATAAGCATAATAAGGTAGTCAATAGGTAATTTATGGTCCCATAACTGGCTGGAAATATGGCTTCTCAGGGATAAGCAGCAGAGAGGCGGCACTTAGACTGGAGTCAGATGCTTCTTAATGAAATATTTCTCCTCTTTCTCTCTGCCTCGGTCTCAGAAAATAGGATCGCTTTTCATGTTAGGCAGTGAAATGCCTCTGGATGCTTCTGCTGCCGTGACTCAATATGTCATTTTTTTCTTTTTTTAAATGTCGACTCTAACATTCTGAGCATAAAGTTTTGGCCTACTGTATATTAATACAAAAAAAATACTTACAATATTTAGCACACAATAACTGTCTCATTTCAAAGGCTATGTCCTCTGGCGGGCGTATTTGTCGGCCGCATTCGTCATAAAAGATGTCCTATTTCAGTAACTGTTATAAAATTGACCATTATTCCTAGTGTAGCATACATTTTTGTAATTTATTTATGACTTTGCAAATGGTCAATTTATTTAAATAAAGCAACCTCAACGACATATGCGGCCGACAAATGTGACCTCTAGAGGACGAACGCTTTGAAATGAGACAGCTAAAGAATGCTGTACACATGTTAATTTTCCTGTTTGTTTATTTATTTATTTGAAAGAAAGTTAAAGAAAAGTATCTTCAGGGAAAAAAATTGCAAACGTAAATGTCAGCACAAAAAATGGACAGGGTTAACAAGGCTACATTAAGTTTGGATAAACAAAATGTGCTTTGAGGGATTAAATATTGCTAGAGCAGGGGTGGCCAACGTCGGTCCTGGAGAGCCACAATCCTGCAGAGTTTAGCTCCAACCCTGATAAAAACTCACCTTCCTGTAGCTTTCTAGTAACCCTTAAGACCTTGATTAGCTTGTTCAGGTGTGTTTGATTAGGGTTGGAGCAAAAATTTGCAGGATTGTGGCTCTCCAGGACTGACGTTGGCCACCCCTGTGCTAGAGCATAATAGCCACAATGCCGTGGTTGAGTAACAACAATTAAGATCATTTAAGAACAATTAAGAAAACACATACATTTAATCTACCATAATATGTATTTTACATTGTAACAGTCAGCTAAACAGCATATATGAGATTAGTGTAGGACAATATTTTTTCATCATTTAGCAGACGCTTTTATCCAAAGCAACTTACAAGGGGAGCAATTAGGGGTTAGGTGTCTTGCTCAAGGGCACTTTTAGTCATGGTATCGAAGGTGGAGAGAGTGCTGTTGATTCACAATCCCCACTTTCAATTCCTGTCAACGTGAGAATCGAACCGACAACCTTCTGATTACAAGCCCAACTCCCTCACCACTAGGCCATGACTACCCCTACAATACGACTACAATTTTTAGATAATATTCAGACCAACAGAATGATTACAAGATTGATACTGCTTTTAAGCAATTTTAGACACGATGCATTGTCTGCCAATAAAAATGTGTCCAAACAAACCAAAAGAGAACTAATCATAGCATCTTCAAGTCTGAGCGAAACACTCGTGTTTCATTCCTGAATGAATGAGTTATATGAACGATTTGTAAGAATTAGTCATTCAAGGACTCAGCATTCCGGTCCTGAATGACTTGGTGTTTTTTAGTGAATCGAATGGTTAACTCTGTTTCTTTTCTGAATCAATCAGCGTTTTTTAAAAGGAAACGGTTGAAAGTGCAATCATTTAAGTGAAATTTTATGGGCAAAAAGGTAAATTGTCAATTCATAATATGACGCATTAAGCACCAAACACAGAAGTCATTTTCAAACCAAGCAGCTTTCTGTGGAACGTGGCAAATTCGCCATTTTGGAGATGCTCTGACCCAGTCGTCTAGCCATCACAATTTGGCCCTTGTCAAACTCGCTCAAATCCATACGCTTGCCCATTTTTCCTTCTTCTAACACATCAACTGAGGACAAAATGTTCACTTGCTCCCTAATATATCCCACCCACTAACAGGTGCTGTGATGAAGAGATAATTACTGTTATTCACTCCACCTGTCAGTGCTCATAATGTTATGCCTGATCTGTGCATATTACATTATACTGTATATAAATTACTGTACGTTAGATTCTACAATACTTTTTCAAAAGTTCAAATACGAAAATACCAAACACTAATTCAAAATCCATCTGTTTTTACAACTGCAGAGCTAGCATTTAGTTCAAAGAAGTAACAGGAATATGATTTCAGCAAAAGTTATATGGATTTTATATTAAAAAAAGAGGCACACCAGCAATGTTGGGAACACTCAACACAGGCAGAGTAGTACACTGAATTTATGTGGCACATAAATTTATCAGGGGGAAAAAGGTTGATTCCGAGTCAATGGTACAAGACCAGAGAACACCTTTGGAAATTTCAGCTGGATAACAACTTTCCCAAAGCTCTTGGTGCAGGCTAACAGGGGTGAAAGGCTTCCATCACAAGGGCAGCGTGAAATGCTGGAGGAACCGCTTTTGACATCAACCTGATTTAAGGGTTGTGGAGTTTTTCTGAATTAATACACTGCTCTGCCCCTGAAAATAGGGAATCTCCCCAGTTAATAAATATGGCAAAAGCTAAAATAAATTCATGGCAGAGCTCAATTTATTTCAGACCTAACCGAGGTGTGATGACAGCTCAGGGGTTTTGGGGGTGCTCAGAAAGGCAGTATTTACGGGTAAGGTGAAGAACCACAGTAAAACATGCCACAGACAGTATTTGTCACTGGAACTCTTTCAGCGTTTGGCTGAAAATGAATCTGTTGGAGATAACAAATGGCCTGTCATACACCACCAGCAGCCAGGGTGAGGCGCTTTCTTGCTTGTGTGTGTGTGTGTGTGTGTGTGTGTGTGTGTGTGTGTGTGTGTGTGCGTGCGTGTGTGATGTATGTTCATTTTCTGATGAGTTCTGCTGCATTGCTCATTCCTGTTAACATCGTACTGTGGTCAATAATCAACTCCCGTCAGGCCGTTTTCCTCCCCGTTTTTCGCCATGCATTAAGTCCCCATCTTCAGAGAAAAGGAAAGTTCACATGTTTGATAAAATACACATCTAAACCAGTCGACCAGTAGCATATTGCATTGCATCGATCGCCTGTGATTGATTCTCCGAGGGGAATCTGACATGGATCAATTTTGCATTAAGAATTTATGTTCTTGAGTCGTAGCAAGCAGTCGTGATACAGAGATCCATTTATTAACAGAGATAATTGAACTATAGCAGTAAGTAACAAGGAAACGTATCTTATCAGCGAGGCACCGAGATGAGGTTCTCGAAGTCTGAAAAGAAGATGAAACGATAGCAAGCCTCGCAATACTTTTTCCCCAGAGGTCACGGGGTCAGGACTGTTTGGATAATGCCCGGGAACGAGTGCACATGGGTCAAACTCCAGCGGAGTTAAAGAATCATTTTGATAAAGTAGCTTCTAATGACGCTTGTATGCGCAATCCCGAGTGCTAACAGAGATGGAGATCGATCAATACAACGTGAACTTCAAGGGAGGGAAAAGATATGAAATTGGATGTGTAAATGTATGTGTTGAATGACATTTTAATGCATACAGACACATATTGGATTAAAAAGAATTGATTTATGGTTTCCTATGCATGTTATAAGATGCATCACATAAAATAATAATACAATAATCGCTCTCTCAGAATGTGATTATCCACATCGGGGGTTTTCAATCTCTTAGATGCCACGAACCCCTAAATATGCACATTTAAAAGTCATCTTTATAGTTTCTTGTATAACGATCAAATTTATACAGCAAAAAAAAAAAAAACGTCTAAAATATTTTAAAATAGTCTAAAATAGTTTCTATTAAGTTACATAATTATCATTTTTTTCACTCATATTTTTTTACACATTTATTTTAAAATAATTTTATTCATTTATTTTAATCTCATTTTTCTTTGGTTTCAAAGCCCAATTTGAAAACTGAACTGTTATATACTGTATTTTTTTAAAAAAAATGTATTTATTTACTTGTTTATTTTGTATATATTTTTTTAGATGTACTTATTTTAATCTTAATTGTGTTTTTTTTTTCTCTCTAAACATTTCCACAGACCCCCAAGCACTTTTTTCCACGCTCTAGTTTTAAAAACCCTGATCCACATCATATATCAGCAAACAGCCCTAAGAAAGACAATGCTATTGAATGGGATGCCCACGCAAAACCGAAACTAGCACTGGAGAAGACAACCTGTTATTGCTGACGGGAGAGTTCCTCCAATTGATGCCTATCATAAAATATGATGAACATTACAGCCTTTGACCTCCAGTCTAGCCCCATTGACCCCGCTGTATCCTCTGGCTGCTGACAGGCAGAAAGACGCGGTCATAAGCTTTAAAAGTGCAGCGGGCTCGCGTCCCATGGGTGCGCGTATCGATACAGACAGCAGGAAATTTACTGAGGTCTATTCGGATCGTAACGATGAAGAAGTGCGAGAGGCGTCCATACTGACCCATTTGGAGAGGAACAGCCGTGGGTTGAGTGGTGGTAAGGTGTCTATTTGGAAGACTGACAGCCCAATCAGATCAGCGTTAATCACGTACGAACACCTCGTTAATCAGAAAAAGTGTCAGGACTAACGACCGGACAACCATGGGCAGGAAAATGTACTTCCATTAATAATTTGGAGCATCTCCAGCGAGTGAGTTTAAAAGTTGAACAGTCACGGTTCTGCCGAGGTGGCTCAGAAGTTTCGGGGATTTTCCACTTAAACAGCAAGTTCACAGGCCGTGTTTGAAGAACAAGAAGGATCTTTGCCTCAAAGAGCAATTGAAATGGGTCCCCTTCCTGTTTCATGTGATTTGTGTGGTCATGAATAAAAGAATGAGTTGGTTTGCTTAAGCCCCCTTGAAGTTATGGGCGGTTTTACAATTGCATGCCTCTAAATCAGCATGGAATATTTGTATTGTTACAAAGCCTTCACGACAAATCCAAACAAATGCATTGGTAATACGATAGAAGAGCAGGTATAATTTCAGTTCTTTATTTAATGTCCTGAGTTTGTATTTGCAAATCAAATAGGTGCATATGCATGCGCACACACACGCAGAACCCACACAAACGCATACATTAGAGTCAGCATCCATACATTATTGCCTTCGCACATCACACATGCATGTACACACAATCACATAGCCATTCCTCTTATTTTCCACCCACTCAAACACAATCTTGACATTTGTCTGTTGTTGAACACATCAGCAAAGTGTCATTCCCACACAAGCTCGCTGACACGCCAATCAAAGCTTAAAAGGTCACTTTACCACAATGTACACAGGTGTTACTCGCAATGCCATGAATGGCATGTAGGTTTGTCTTCTTCAGCCAGAGTGATTTGTCTAGCCAGAATCATACAAGGACATTTAACATTTCAGCCTAGATAGGCGGATTGATTACCCAACATTGTATACATGGCCAAGAGAGATTGCCTGTGCAGAACAGATTGCCTAAAAGGCTTTTCATAGGTGGGAAAAACAGGAAATTGGAATAGTTTGTTCTGCTCTTGCATCTTGTAGAGGAAGACATTCACAACATGGGACACAAAGTGAAAATCGGAGTAGGTTAAAATTTTAGTTTTTGTTGTTTTTTTATTTACTCTTCGTAAAAAGAAAAAAAAAAATGTACACACACGAGCCATATAGAACATGTCGAACATTTTTGAACATTTTTGTGGTAAAGTAACATGTTTGTATGTTTTTGAAAGAAGTCTCTTCTGTTCACCAAGGCTGCATTTATTTCATCAAAAAATACAGTAAAAACAGTAATATTGTGAAATATTATTACAACTTAAAATAATTGCTTTCTATTTTAATACATTTAAAAATACATGATCATTCAGAAATCATTCTAATATGATGATTCGATCCTCAAGAAACGTTTCTTATTATTTTCAGTGTATATATACCCTGGTGAGCCAAAACATTATGACCAATCACAGGTGAAGCGATTATCTCCTAACAAGGTCACATATTTATGTTTGGATAGATTAGATGTTACATCTAATCTTACACCCAATATTAAGGTGTGTTTTGATTGTTTGGATCACAAGTAGATTTTACACCACACGTTTACACCTCCATTTCTTTTGTCCACTTTTAACCAGTTCTGTCCTGATTTCTTTGAGGGGAAGATGTTCTTCAGACATTTTTTCAAAAAGGGTTGGGGAAATGTTGCAAAGCAAAAATCTTTTTAGAAATATGTATATATTTTTTCAATCAAAATTTGCAAAAAAAAAATGCGATAACACTTTATTTTACAGTGTCACTGTTATACATGTTACATGTAGTTACTGAAGTAATAACTATAAGTTATGCATAATTACATGCAATTAACCCTAAACCAAACCCTCACCCTAACCCTAAACCTATAGTAAGTACATGTAGTTAATTATTATTACTTAGTACTTAAATGTATAATTACATTGTAACACTGACACCTTAAAATAAAGTGTAACCAAAAATGCTTTTATTTAGTGATCCGTACATTACATGTAACAAGTTGACCCTTGTGTCAACCCGTGCCTGATGAGCATCAGCTCTGCTTATTAGTGACCCAACGCTAATTTGCGCTGCTGTTGTTAGATTGCGTTGGTCATTATGTAAGTGATGTGACTTTGGCTGTGTTCTTTAAATTGCGTAGATCACGTGCAAAACTTGCCACTCCCATTGCCGCATTTGTGGAATTCTCTCACGCTAATTTGCACGGGTTAGTAAATCTGGCTCCAAATATCTAAAAATTCTTAAATACAGATACTTTTACTAGATAAGTAAAATAAAATTTTCTGGAAATAGAAAACAAGATGAGGTGAGTTTTTGCTTTAATCAAGCAAGATTATTTGCCAATGGAGAAAGAAAAATAATCTTGTTTCTGTTTGGAACAGAAAACTCACTTCAATGTGATTTTTTTTTTTTTTTTTTTCCAGAAAACAAGAACAAATATCTATGTAATTTTACTTAACTAGTAAAAGCACCTGGATTTAAGAATTATTAGATATTTGGAAGTAAGAAAAGCATTTTTTGCAGTGTATTCATTTTCAAGAAAATATCTTACACAATATCTTGTGGTTGCTTGTGTAAACTTGCTGCCATGATGCTTGGGTTTCATGGATGGTTTCTAGGGCGTTGCTAAGGTGCTTTGTGTGTTTTTTTTTCTCTTTTTTTCTTCTGAAAAAGAAGGGATTTTGTTGCAAAACTAAAATGTAAAGAATTCTCCATCATCATTCCAGGGTGTTGTGTTTGGCAACTAAATGGTTATAGACTGTTTTTAAGTGTGTTGTTAAGTGGTTGCTAGGATGTTGCTAGGGCACAAATGTAACACACAAACTCTTGTTTAGATTAGCTTAGAATTTTCAAGTTCAGTTTCCCACAATGAGTCGAAGGACAGCACGAGTAAAAGCCACTGCGGGGGAAACAGCTGAGCTTAAATTAGTGTCTTCATTTAAGAGCTCATCAGTCAGTTGATGTGAATGCGGTGTGAAGGCCGGTGCTGCTGGGCTATGCTAATGTTAGAGTGGACTCGGGCTCTAACCGCTCTCTGACGGACTTTGGTGTTGATGTGTGAGCAGCTCCACTGTCCAATCAGTGGGACCGGCTCTCTATCAGAACCTAATCCTCCACACACAGCTGCTCCTGTGAGATTAACGCTCTGCAAAAAACGCCATCACTCCCCGGTACGCAGCAAGCAGGGGTTTTCACCCAGCCAGAATCATGGCTGAAATGAATAAATTAAAGGACGAGATTAATGTTTGTTTGTTGTTTTCTTTTATCCCCCTCTTTGCTGTTGGCAGACATGCTAAAGGATTGCTTTTTTTTTTTTTTGTCAAGTGCTTTAGGCTCTCGCTGGCCCAGTATTGGAAGGACATGTGAAAATGTGGATTTCCCAGCGTGTTTTGAAAGGGCATGCTTCGATTTCAAAAGCAAGGGGGGGCGGACTCATTCCTTCGGCACCATAAATGTGCGATGACAGGTTCCTTGCTCGCTCATACCTTACTTCACTACTGCGAGGTGCAACGTGCAAACAGAGGCTAATCAATTCCCTATCATGCCCCATAGATCACTGTCCAATGCTGAAGACGTGGCCAGACTCTTTATAGATTCCGATGTGCCAACAGATTATTGCTCTTGTTGTACCTAAGGCTTTATTTCACGCCACTACCAAGGAAAGTGGGGGGAACAAATTGTACACACACAGACAAAAAGGATTACCGCAGTGAGACTCAAGATGGTCGTCAAAGAAGGACACGGCCACAAGCAACGAGATCGTGCTGACAGCAAAGGAAATTGTATACATCAGATATCTGAGAGTCTGTGAATATTGTAACCTTTTCAGCTATTTTATCATCTTTAAATCTGCTGACAAACAAATACATTTTTCATGCTTTTTGTCCATCTTTTTTCGAGAAGACTTCCGTGCTAACTTCTCTGATGAGCGCATCGGCAGCAAGCATTGCATGAAAGCTAATAAATGTTTTATGTACTCACCCAGAATGGCCATAATGCTGATCTTAGTGTAGTTCATAAAGGGAACAAAAGAGATTGTTTCTAGGAGGGTTGTAATTCATATTAGTCTTGAGATTCCTTTCACTGATACAAACCAAAAATATCTTCCTACTAATATACAGGGCTTTTCACACTTGAAATGGTTAACCATGAGTCATTCTAAACCCCGGGTAAATGGAATCCTGAGTTTACGTTTCACACTGCTCATAATTGACCCAGGGTTAACAATTAATCCTGGCTATTCATAAACTGCTGTTTCACACTGTACATTCCTTAACCCTTGGTTAACGTTCTTACTTGCATATTTGCAGTGTCAGTGTCATTGATTGGACAAAAACGCAGCATGCGACCTGTTAACATAAAAGCTCTAGCATTGCAGACTGTACAATTGAGTTTATCCAGAATTGACATTTTATAAAAGGCAAAAATGGTCTCAAATTGTTGTGTTTTTTGTCAGTATTTGACATTTTTCCTCTTAAACGCTGAATTTACTGTTTATATACAGTGTTTCTATAACAAAGGGCAAGTCAGTGGGATGGGATACAAATGCAGCTTTATTGGAAAACAGAATGGTCATAACAGGCAGGGTCAAACAAGAATATCGGAGGTAAGCAGGTTCGTGGTCAGTAAACAGGTGAGGGGTCGGTACAGGCGGCAGGCAAATAATAGTCCAGTAATCCAAAGCAGTGAGTCAAACAGGTTAGACAGCAAACAATCAAAAACCGGGATAGACAGGCAGGAAACGGAACCAGGAAAACAAGACACGGGAAATAACGCTCAGAACTGACAGGGAACCTAATCAAGACTTTGCAGTTTGTGTTGAGTGAGAATGGTGTTTATATGTGGTGTGGGTGATGAGGTGCAGCTGGTGCGGTAATCAATGACTGGGTACAGGACTTCTGGGAAATGTAGTCTGTGTGAGTGAGTGAGTGAGTGAGTGAGTGAGTGAGAAAGATAGTTTGAGTGTGTGGTGTATAGTCCAAAGTGAAGTGCCCTCTAGAGGTTGTCCCGGGCACTTCAGATGACGATCGTTACAGTTTCCATGAGGGTACAAAGCAGACAAATATGAGTAAGCGATTGGTTGACTGTTGCTTAGCATCTGTCTGTAACATTATAACACAACATCGTTTCATACTGTACAAGTTTGGCACCGCAATTCAGGGTTAACACCACAAAAGCGGTGCTAATCCTGCTCCGGAGCAGGGTTTCAAAATCCTGGGTAAAAAGCAGAGCTAACCCCTTCTAAAATACAACTGTGAAACGATCCTTTACCCAGGTTTGACATTAACACCCTCCAAATGCAGGTGGATTTCAGCAGTGGCATGAAAATTCAGCTTTACCATCACTGGAATAAATTACATTTCAAAATATAATCAAATAGAAAATTTGAAATAATAGATTATAATAATATTTCACAATACAACAATACTACTGTTTTTACTGTATTTTTAATTAAATAAATGCAGCCTTGATGAGCAGACGAAACTTCTTTTAAAAACGTTAAAAATCTTACCGATCCCAAACTTTTGAACAGTAGTGTATATATACACTACACAATCTATTTTAATAAACACTTGATCCTATTGAACTAAATACATGACTATGGGGTAGTCGTGGCCTAGTGGTGAGGGAGTCGGGCTTGTAATCTGAAGGTTGCTGGTTCGATTCCCATGCCGGCAGGAATTGAAAGTGGGGATTGTGAATAAACAGCACTCTCTCCACCTTCGATACCATGACTAAAGTGCCCTTGAGCAAGACACCTAACCCCTAATTGTAAGTCGCTTTGGATAAATGCGTCTGCTAAATGATGAAAAAAAAAAGAAAAAATACATGCATATATTAAGAAATTGAATTTTAAAGGCATTATTGGACAAAACGTGATTGTTACTGAGCTGATTTGCCACTTGATATCAAATGGGTCCTGAAGCAAAACCAGAAGAGATCCACTGAATGTATGTGGAAAACATGTCAGCCTGTACAGTTTTGATGCATGTAAGGTATCAAGAGACCTGAGAGCATCGGCGAGAAAGCCGATACATTAGCACATTAGCGTTTACTGCTCAAGCCGTGTGACTGATTAATTATGTTTTTTCGGGGACCATTAATATTTCCAGTGCCATATGAACTTTATGTCCCTGTGGTGAATTCTCATGATAAATGACAAGGCCATATATTTGGTGTTCACGTATCACCCCAAAACACAACAATTAATCACAACACAAGTTCGCATGCAGGCAGATTTGATAAATTACTGCGACATGCGGCCACGGAATAAAATGAAAACACACAGGGGCAAAGGTATTAAAAAACACTAACAACGTGTCTATGGAAAGAGGCCAAACTAATAAGTAAACTTGCCCAAAGCCTATACTTTGCTTGTCCACATTGTGCTCTGTCTCATGGACAATGCGTGTGATGTAATGGTGCGTTTTAGTAGTCTTCAGAAAGTGGGAAATTCCTAGTTCCCAATATGGGAACTGGAATTTTCCCTCAAATTGGATTTGTGACTGAGAAACTTGGGGGAAGCAAAACAACCCTGATTTTAGAATCCAATATGGCTGGTCAGTCCATCAATTGTAGTAAAATAGTAGTAATATATTTTTTATTGTAGCTCTTCTGTTCGTCTGTGTCTCAATAAACTCAGTGGTGCACACAGTACTACCCAACTTCTATTTGTGGATATGATAATTCAGGGTTATCTGTGCAAAATACTGCATTATTATGTGTTTTTATTCCGAAAGAGCAAGTACAAAAGTACAGTTTTCCGACCTGGAACGCGGTCAACTTGTAACAAAAGCAGTTGGCCTCTCAATTTACTCTATGAGTTTCATTGAATCAGATAATACAATATAAAGCAACCTCAAGGAAAAATCTATGATGTGACTCCTTTAACAGTGCATATTTTATACCGTATAACCTTAGATCAAGAAAGTCATAGATTGTCCTCAATATGCCAACACTGAACTGAGTCTTGTTAATTCCTAATGACAGCTTCAGAGTGATATATTAATTTGAAAATGTCTCTCTAAAACTGCTTTCATAACATAGCTTTCAACTTAATTTAGTTTTTCATTTTTATTAGACTAACATAAATGAGAGTATTAAGTCCAGGCGTTGATAGCACACTCTGATCAATTAAAGATCACAGAGCATATCTGGTGAGGTCTGGAATTTCAAATCAGACACTTGGATGGAATTTTCTGGACTTTATCGGTGGGTCTTAAGCGTCAGCATTAATGGTGCTTATATTTATTAGGCTTATTATAGTTTTAACTCAAAATTAGTGGAGTGGGGCGCTGGCAACATCGAAGTTATTGTGCATTGATTCCCAAATAGAATGAATAAACTGATTCCTATTTACTATTAAAAATACAAGTTATTTATTGTTATCTATGGTTCCATGAAGAACCTTTAACATCCATGGAACGTTTCAATTCTTTATAATGGAAAAAGGTTCTCCGGATGGTTAAAATATTCTTCACACTTGGATAAAAATGTAAAATAAGTTGATTTGGATAAAAGTGTCTGACAAATATAATTTAGAGCCTTAGAAAGGGACTCGGAATACTTTAGTAACCACCAAGCAACACCATGTGAATAGTGTAGAAACTACTCAAAACATTTAAAAAAAATACTGGTGAATTTATTAGCCAGAAAATACAAATCTAGTTGAGTCACATCTTGAGATACATATCGTATCACCACGGGTCCGTCGATACTGAACACTAATGGTTCTTGACACTCACCACATTAACCCTGCACGAACCGAATAGAGAAGGTACATTACAGCATGCAAGTGCAGAACGCTCTCTAAATTAACTCTGAATTATACAGAGAAAGATATAGTGCAGAGGAGAGAGAATGACAGGAGAGAAGGACAGAGAAGGGCTGCCAGCGCCGCTTTATACGGCGTTAGGAAACGCGGACTGACAGGTGGACCCGGGAGAATTGATCGGCCTGGATCCAGCTGTCAGAGGAAGAGCTCATCTGGCACAAGCCAAGTCAAACCACATGTCAAACAGTCAGACAGAGAGGAGGAAAGATACATATGTGCAAGCTTGTACAGTTGTGTCTCTCTCTGCCTCACCTCTGGTTACTCTCTCTCAGTTTCAATGATTTGTTCATTTAAGCCTGCACACGCCAAAAGTGACGTGGGAATGTGCACCGCCTCATGACGCTTCACTTTCATTGGACGAATCCAAATGCAACTGGCTGAGCAGATGCAATTTTAACAAATTAGCATTTCATGCTTTTAAGAGCTTCCAAATAAATTTGGCACTGGTAAAACATTAACTATGATAATAAATAAATAATAAAATAACCTCAATAACTCCTAAAATTTTATATGTACAATGTAAAAAAAAATCTCTGTAAAATATACGGTAAAAAAAAATGGCAGCTGTGGTTGCCAGAACTTTACCGTAAAAAAAATATGGTAAACGTTTTTGGTTTTATGGGACAGCTGTCTATTTTACAGGTCAAAATAATATAATTTCAAGGTTTAAATTGTAATGATTATGGTTCATAACTGTTTATTTTACACACTGTAAAATTCTGTTAAATTTACAGTCAAAAAACTATTTCATTAACTGATATAATGTTATTTTACCAAACTATTGAACCTATTGCTTTCCGCAAGCTGAGAAGGACAATACTAATAAAGGTGCACACACACACACACACAAAACTAAGAATAAAGCGTTATTTCAATGGAATACATCAAATGTGCAGCGTCCCAGTGGAACTGTGGGAATGTCAATTTTCGTTTTTTCACTGTAAATTATACAATGACTTGTTCACTTCCAAAAACTGTACATTTAACAGTATTTTACTGTAAACGTACATTCAATGTACCGTTACACATATTACAGTTATTCACCGTATACAGTACGGAAACTTTTTGTAAACCAATTAACTGTTTTTCACCCTAGCATTAATAGTCTTTTGCATTAAAATTACGGTTACTTTTTACAGTGTAATATAAATTATTTTTATACACAGTAATATACTGATATACTGGTGACACTTTTCAATAAGGTTCATTCGTTATGTACATTAGTTAATGTGAACTAATAATCACCTGCACTTCTACAGCATGTAAGGACTAAAAATACTAAAAATAAACTGACATTTAAAAAAAAAAGGCTAAAAAGTCATATAAAAAATTGTAACACTAAAAGCATTTATGTATAATGTACGTTATAATGCATTATATCGCTTCATAAATAATTGTAACCAAAGTTAAAATGTATTATATTTGCAGATTCATCGTTACATCTGAAATTAGTTGTCTGTCATGTGTTTTAATGCATTATTCTTTCTAAAGGTGTAACAATTATGTTATAACAGTGGTTACAATTATTCATGAAACGATACAAAGTGGATTACAATACTTTTATAATGCATTATATACATAGGCTTTAAGTAAAATGTTAACCCAGTGTGCATTTCAAACAACATTAGCTGATGAGATGTGATAAATGATTTGTGTAGTTGATCTGGTGGATATACTGTCATGCCAGGCTCTCTCAGGGCTACTCTATCTGTCATGAAGACAGGTATGGATTTGGTTGTGAGGGAGACTGAGAGAATGGAAGGTAAAAAATGACACCAGTGCTGGAAGGAAGTCATTCACCATGATCCAGTGGACATTTCTTCAATGCATGCATTAAAAAAAACTCTTCTCATAATCATCTTACCACTCTCATGCAGAAATGTCAGTTTGTTCGCTTTAATGTAAATTCATTCAGCTATGGTAATAATTACCCATGTGTGGTACATCATCTTGCTTTTGATAGAAATCATACTTAAAGGGTTGCCATTTGTGCCCCTTAGGTTAAGCCGATGCCCTCTAGTGGCAGCTGCAATTAATCAAGCATGCCAGCATCCTCCAAGCCACATAAACGACAGCATATATTTCTGTATTATCAATAACCTACAAGATAACACAGCAAGAAAACAGTCTGTATGACCACGGGGCATTGGGGGGAAAGTGGGTCAGTTGTATTTCACAAAATATAATTAAGTGCTTATAAAAGAGAGGAGAGAAGATGGATTTTCTTTGTCCCTGAAGAAGTCGGCTGGCACAAAAAAGCCGTTTGCCTCTTTTTCTATCGATCGTGGGAGGTATTGATTTGTTGCTAAGCCTTGTGAGTTTGTTTAAGGTGGATCTATTGGGCGTTAGGTGAACTATCTTGCAGTGAAAAACAAACAGACTTGATTATGGAAGGCCAGGACGCTTTATGGAGTGTCCAGAGTCCAGATATTGTTTGAAATCCTCTGTGTGACAGAGCTCGAGATGGTCTTATTGCAAAATGGGAATGGACAAATATTCATCCAGTGACTGCATAACAAATCGATCTTCCTTTTTCCAGGAAGGTTTCATAAGGTTAAATAAATGCTCATATTTGGTCGTTTTGTCACACATAGAACAAGAAAATAATATAGAAATGTGAATAGGAGCACTTGACATGGTGGTCAATGATCTTCCAGGATTTCATATTTATTTTATTAATTTATTTGGGGGGGGGTTTTCCTGTGAATTTCAATTTCCCACCATGTCTGATCTGAAAGAACTATACCCAAAACAATGTGAACTTTTTCCACATTTTACTCTTATATTTGTAGTTATTGTTGTGTTTATGAATGGCAGTATCTTTGATTTTCCCTGTGTGTTACTGTAATACAGAGTGCCTAAAGGGACATGTTGAAGGAAAAAAAGAACAAAAAGTTTTGCAAACAAACGCAAAGTTTCTTGGGGGAACGCAAAACATTTGTGAGAGAATGGCATTGACAAATATGTTTTCCTCCCATCTAATTTTTTTCCTTCCCCATGTCCCTTTAAGGGCTCTTTACTTTACTTTGACTCAGCAGATAACGTTTTGGAGACAAAATCAGCAATGTGACTGTAGGCAAGTACAGTACAGTAAATGTACATTTTCAGCGGTGAAACATACTGTTTTCATACTTTTATCAAGCTCTTTCATCTTAATAGAGCAAGGCAAATTAATTGCTAATGATATGAGCCTTTTGATTAACCCAGAGTGAAGTTTCATTAATGATGATGGTGATTGTTGTTGAAGAAAGTGCTTTCCTCTAATAACCAGGTGATTTCAGACCCCATTATCCTTGACATCAATATCATTAAAGGTGAAAAAAGAAAAACACATGAATATGTTAAATATGCAGAGACGACTATTTGTAGGCTGATTTCACAGAAAAGTACAACAAAAGTTTTCTAAGTTCGGGCTGAGACTAACTTTGTCCAAACAATGTCTGAAGAGTAGAGGGGTTATATTCATTATTATTACTTATTTATTTTTGCAATTCCGTTTGGTAACGCAATTTCCTCAGAAATCACACACTTCCCCTTTAAATGATGATAACACCTTAAGAAGGTGTCATGTTACCCCACAAAAAGCGATGTGAAATAAAATCCATTTGATCTCAGTGGATTTTGATGCAATAGTAGACACGAGCTGAGAGAGCAGGATGACTTTGCTTTTCTCATCCACCGATATCTCTCCCTCTATATTTTTCTGTAGCGCTGACCCACCAGGGGGCCGTGCGGGAGATGAGAGAGACTAAATTAAAGCTTTACTCATGCCAGGGGCAAAGAAATGTGTGTTGAATAGCTCACCTGGACAAGTCCACAGAGACCCTAGCAGTTAACATGTGACCGAGACTGGTTTGATGTTACTTTCTGGTTTCTTTGTCACTCGCTGTCTGTCCTTTTCCTAGTTGCAATATTCATAAAAGCACAATTACCTTGTCATTACAGTTGAAATAATCACATTTCGCACACCACTGACAAGGCAAAGCAACATTTTAGGCAGATAGCAATTAAAATTCTGACTTTATGAAAAAAAGCAATAATGTGAAATATTACATTTTCTATTTTAATATATTTTAAAATGTAATTTTATTCCTGTGATCAAAGCTGAATTTTCAGCATCATTACTCCAGTCTTCAGTGTCACATGATCCTTCAGAAATCATTCCAATATGCCGATTTTGCTGCTCAAGAAACATTTATTATAATCAATGTTAAAAAGGCAACACTTTATTGTGATGGTCCCCCAAGAGAGATTCTACTGACTATAAGTAACTTTGTAAGCACATGTCAACTTATAGTTTAAAGTCAACAGAAAGTGAAACCAAAAACTGTTGTGAAGCTTAATCCTTTTGTGGAAACCGTGATACATGGTAAAACTTTTTAATTAAAAAAAAAAAAAAAAAATCAGTCAGGATGCATTTAATTGATTAAAACTTACAGTTTAGATATTTATAATGTTACAAAACATTTCTATTTCAAATAAATGTTGTTCTTTTTATCTTTGTAACTTTTTATTAATCAAAGTATCCTGAAATATTAAGCAGTGTTGTTGCAATATTTCAGGATTCTTTGATTAATAAAAGTTTTCAGCATTGATAATAATTATTAATTATTTAATAAATATTATTTTTAATCATTATTAATCAAGCACCAAATCAGCATATTAGAATGATTTTGTGACACTGAAGACGGAATTAATGATCAAATAAATGCACCCAAGGTGAACATGAGACTTCTTTCAGAAACATTAATAAATCACATTGTTCCTAACTTTTGACTGTTAATTTATATGATTAGCATTATATTGCAATATTATTGTTATTATTGCAAAATAATATAAATAGCATATCATTCATTATAATATACTTGATGTTTTTCAGTACCCATCTAGATAACTTCTCTATGACAAGCTTGGATCCATGAATTGCAGTCAATTAGCTGATAGAATTAGCCTTCATTCATTATCACACTAATCAAATTGTTCACAAATAAAGATCTGTTTTCAAACCAGATTGTGAAGCCCCTCTGAGAGAACAAATCTGACAGTGTGACATTTTAGGCTAATCCAGCTATAGCCGGGTCACTTAGCCAAGATTTACTCTGTGGGTTGCTTTTTTTGAGAAAACATTGATTCTGTTTCAAAGCTGGATTTGCTTGGAAAGGGATATTGGCCAAGCATTGAACTAATAATTACAATTACAAGTTAGCTGTTAAGTGTGTTGGCTTAAGCAGGTCCTGAACTGTCTGTTTTCTGAGAATGAAAGGTTGATTAAGATGCTAATACTAGCATCGATAGTGTGCTGCTCCACATGTTCAGTTAATAGGTTCATCTCGTCACACTTCAGCTGACTTTATTATTACCTGTGTTTTTTGTTTGTGAACTGAGAAAGAGAAATGGGGTTGTGGTCTATATTATAGGAAAAATATACATAGATCAGGCATAACATTATGACCACCTTCCTAATATTGTGTTGGTCCCTCTTTTGCCGCCAAAATTTTCCTGACCCATGAAGGCATGGACTCCACTAGACCCCTGAAGGTGTGCTGTGGTATCTGGCACCAAGATGTTGGCAGAAGATTCTTTAAGTCCTGTAAGCTGTGAGCTGGAGCCTCCATGGATTGGACTTGTTTGTTTACATGGTCTGCAACAATGCTTAGGTAGGTGGTATGTGTCAAAGTAACATCCACATGGATGGCAGGACCCAAGGTTTCCCAGCAGAACATTGCCCAAAGCATCACACTGCCTCCGCCGACATGCCTTCTTCCCATAGTGCATCCTGGTGCCATGTGTTCCCCAGGTAAGTGATGCACACACACACGGCCACTCACGTGATGTAAAAGAAAACGTGATTCATTAGACCAGGCCACTCTCTTCCATTGCTCCGTGGTCCAGTTCTGAAGCTCATTTGCCATTGGTGCTTTCGGCGGTGGACGGCATGGGCATCCTGACTGGTCTGCGGCTATGCAGCCCCATATATACCAAACTACAATGCAATGCGTGTTCTGAAACCTTTTGTTCCAGCATTAACTTCTTGAGCAATTTGAGCTACAGTAAGCTCTTCTGTTCGATCGGACCACATGGGCCAGCCTTCGCTGACCCTGTTGCTGGTTCACCGCTGTTCTTTCCTTGGTTCACTTTTGTTAGATACTGACCACTTCAGACTAGGAACAGTTCACAAGAGCTGGAGTTTTGGAAATGCTCTGACCCAGTTGTCAAGCCATCACAATTTGTCAAACTCACTCAAATCCATGCGCTTGACCATTTTTCCTTCTTTTAACAAATCAACTTTGAGGACAAAATGTTCACTTGCTGCCTAATATATCCCACCCACTAATAGGTGCCGTGATGAAAAGATAATACATATATATATATATATATATATATATATATATATATATATATATATACACACATTATCGGTCAAAAGTTTTAGAACACCCCAATTTTTCCAGTTTTTATTGAAATTTAAGCAGTTCAAGTCCAGTGAATAACCTGAAATGGTAAAACGGTAAGCGGTAAACTGCCAGAGGTTAAAAAATAACGTTTAGGTTACCAAAAACTGAAAAATAATGTACATTTCAGAGTTATACAAAAAGGCCTTTTTCAGGGAACAAGTAATGGGTTAACAACTTACTGCTGTTCTGCAGCAATGGAAGTAAATTGAGCCTTGAAACAATTCCTACAGGTGTCCCAACTTTTGTTGATTACTTACAAACCCTCTGTATGTATAAAAGCAGTGTTGGAACAGACTGTGTTACTACACCCTCTTAAGCATTATTTGGACAGTATTGTACCGCAGGAAGTAGTTTATT